>CM050167.1:155939056-156316556 GCA_027410445.1 Discoglossus pictus | reverse complement strand
CATGTTACAGGATATTATCCTGTAACATGTACAGCTTATTGTCGTCCTATGTACAGATGCTCCAGTCTCTGCTGTGGAACTCTGCAGCTCCTCTAGGGTTACCTTAATTTTCTGTGCTGCCTCTCTGATTAATGCCCTCCATGCCGGGCCAAGAGTTTTGGTGGGCGGCTGTCTCTTGGCAGGTTTGCTGTTGTGCCATGTTCTTTCCATTTGGTTATGATAGATTTGATGGTGCTCCTGGCGATCATCGAAGATTTGGATATGTTTTGATAACCTAACCCTGAATTGTACTTCTCAACAACATTGTCCCTTACTTGTTTGGAGAGTTCCTTGGTCTTCTTGGATGTGTTTGGTTAGTGGTGCCTCTTGCTTAGGTGTTGCAGCCTTTGGGGCCTTTCAAGGTGTGTATATGTAATAACAGATCATGTGACACTTAGATTGCCCACAGGTGGACATCGTTTCACTAATTATGTTACTTATGTTGCACCAGAAATTTTTATGGGCTTCATAACAAAGGGGGTGAATACATACGCACATGACAAGTTTCTGTTTTCTATTTCTAAAAATTAGTTTTATGTATATATTTTTCTCATTTCACTTCATTAACTTAGATAATTGTGTTCTGATCCATCACATAAAATTCAGATTAACAAAACATTGAATTTAAGGCTGTAATGTAACAAAAATAGGTACAAAGTCAAGGGGGTGAATACTTTTGCAAGGCACTGTATTACTGAAATTGATAATAAGGAACTGAGCACTAGCAGTTTCTATTCTAAAAATGCTTGGCAAAGGGGCAGTCATGCATAACGTTTCAAGAATATATTTAATACATTACCTATAACTTCAATCTGACATATATAAGATGTAGGCCCTTGTCACAGCTTCCTAAACTATATCCCTTGGCCTTCATGTTTACATACAGTATTCCTATTAAAATCAGTATATGGAAAAATTCAAAACAAATGAGGCTATGACAGTATATGAACAGTAAATGGAGAAATGAGAATTACAAAGGAAGTCGGTGATCCCTGCATGAGAGGTTAATTTGAAAATCAAAATACTCAGAGAATTTCAAAAACATCCAGGAGAAGAAAACAATCGACATGATCACTTTCTTCAACACTAAAGAAACAGGACTTAAAATGGACTTGTGCCTTTTGAAACATTATTAAATTGTTTTGTATTTTTGCCTCAATCCTTCTCATGTTTTGTTGTTCCATTATAATTCATTAATATTGTGAATATTTATGGCTTTAATTTATTTCTATGTAATGAGCACATATATTGATCCCTTATCTCCTCTGATTTTACAAACTTCATATATTTAAAACAAAGAGTGAGAGAGGCTCGATCTGAGAACGAACAACACCTAAGTAGGTTTCTTCTATAGATCTGGCTACCTACTCAGAGTTCACTTGTACCCTTCACAGGGAAAAATATCCTCTAGTATTTCAGTCTGGTCTCACTCAAAAGAGTGATCGAACCCCGAAATACCAGGTAATACTTTCCTGAACAGAAGAAACCCCAGGCATACATGTAAGCCTCTCTTGCCCCTCATCAGTGAGATGTAGCTGAACTCCCTAAGTGAGCAAGGAGTCCATGTCTGGAGCCCCCTATCACCCTTAGGGTGACAAACCCACTAAGGGTAATTTGCATAAACAAAACAAAGAGTTAGAAGCGCTCAAACTGAGAACAAATTATACCTAATTAAGTTTGTTCTATAGGTCCGGTTAGAGCAGCCTCTTTTAGCTGACTTGTGCCCTTCATATATTTGCTCAGACCATTTTTTTATTTTATTTACAATTCCTGAGTCCTCTTTACCCTAGGAACGTCACAACCATGGTGAAGCATGGTGTTGGTAGCATCATGTTGTGGAAATACACTCTTGATTGACCAACTACTTAATTTATCATGTCTGTCTTCTGTCCCGCGTGGGTTTGTTATTCTTGGAATTCCTGTTCTGTATATTCTAATGATCATGTTAAAACGTAAACAGTATTGCTTCTGACTTGATAAAGAGAGGTGCAGCTCTCAATAGCTAGTCGCTCTAACTAAATGTCTGCCCAATAAAAAAATATATATCAGTATATACTGCAATACCCTGATTAATCATCTGGAATACTGGACATTCACAGCTATCCATACATATACAGGAATTGCATGTTAAGTACTAAAGTGATAATAATATAATTTCTATCTACAGTAATTTTAATTGTTAATGATCCTATAACTCTAAAGTTCTATATTAATTATATATTGTGTTCGGGTCTCTCTCTAAATGGGTTTGTTTTAGCTACGTAAATCTTGGCTTGGAGGGACAGATTTTCATGGTAAAGAAAAAGTTGTGGTCTTGGACATGGGCAAGGATGCAGTTTAGTAGATATGGGCCGAAATAGGAGAGCTTATGGAAAGTCATATGGTGATGGAAAAGGTGTGGCCTTGGACATGGGCAAGGACGCTGCTTAGTAGCTGTGGACCAAAATCTGCAAAGAGGGCTTGTTGAAGGCTGGATGATGATGGAAAAGTGTGCCCCTGGACTTGGGCAAGAATGCTGCTTAGTAGAAGTGAGCCAAATCTGCAATGTAGAGCTTGTTAAAAGCCAGAAAAGGTGAGGTTGGATGCTTCTATCAATCAGTAGAAGTCGTTGGCTACAAGACCACTTTTTAGCCTGTTTAGAGGCAGAGCACCAATATCCCATTTTGCAAAACAGTAATTTGGCTTCATCAAAGGTGTTTCTCACAGGGGTTTAAATATCCTGTCTGTGTTTTAGGTCAAATTGTGCAATTTTTTCATGGGCTGTGTGAAGAGTGAGCACTATACCCAAATGCTAGCTTCACATTGGACAGTCTCTCCTCCTGTTTATTAGAAACTAGCCACTTGCCCGTCAAAAATGACAAAGGCTGGCAATGCTGTTTGCCACACAATGACTTGATATAGTTTGATAAATTGTGTCTCCCCCCCCTCCCATGTCTCTTCTCCCCTTCTCCCTCCCCTGTGTCTCTCCCCCCTCTCCTGTGTCTCTTCCCCCCTCCTCTTTGACTCTTCCACCCCTCTCCTGTCTCTTTCCCCTCTGTACCTCTTCCCCCATCTCCCCCCCATGTATCTTCCTCCCTCCCCTGTGTCTCTTCTCCCCACCCGCCCCTATGTCTCTTCCCCCCTCTCGTTTCTCTTCCCCCGTCTCCCTCCCCTGTGTCTCCCCCCTCTCCCTCCCCTGTGTGTCTCATCCCCCCTCTCCCTCTCCTGTGTCTCTCCCCTCCTCTTACTCCCCTGTGTCTCTTCCCTCCCTTGTGTCTTTTTCACCCCCTCTCCTTCCAGTGTGTCTCTTTCAACCCCCCTCTCCTCACCCTGTGTCGCTTTCACCCCCTAGTCCTCCCTTGTGTCTCTTCCACCCTCTCCTCCCCCTGTGTTTCTTCCCCCTCTCCTTCCCCTGTGTCTCTTTCCCTCCTCTCCTTCACCTGTGTTTCTTCCCCCCTCTCCTTCCCCTGTGTTTCTCCCCCCTCTCCTTCCCCTGTGTCTCTCCCCCCTCCCTCCCCTGTGTCTCTCCCCCCTCTCCTGTGTCTCTTCCCCCCTCCTCTTTGACTCTTCCACCCCTCTCCTGTCTCTTTCCCCTCTGTATCTCTTCCCCCTTCTCCCCCCCACGTGTCTCTTCCTCCCTCCCCTGTGTCTCCTCTCCCCACCTGCCCCTATGTCTCTTCCCCCCTCCCGTTTCTCTTCCCCCCGTCTCCCTCCCCTGTGTCTCCCCCCTCTCCCTCCCCTGTGTGTCTCATTCCCCCTCTCCCTCTCCTGTGTCTCTCCCCTCCTCTTACTCCCCTGTGTCTCTTCCCTCCCTTGTGTCTTTTTCACCCCCTCTCCTGCCAGTGTGTCTCTTTCAACCCCCCTCTCCTCACCCTGTGTCGCTTTCACCCCCTAATCCTCCCCTGTGTCTCTTCCCCCCTCTCCTTCCCCTGTGTTTCTACCCCCTCTCCTTCCCCTGTGTCTCTTTCCCTCCTCTCCTTCCCCTGTGTTTCTTCCCCCCTCTCCTTCCCCTGTGTCTCTTCCCCCTCTCCTTCCCCTGTGTCTTCCCCTCCTCTACCTTCCCTTGTGTCTTTTGCACCCCTCTCCTTCCCCTGTGTCTTTTTCAACCCCCCTCTCCTCACCCTGTGTTGCTTTCACCCCCTATCCCTCCCCTGTGCCTCTTCCCCCCTCTCCTTCCCCTTTGTCACTTTCACCCCCTATCCCTCCCCTGTGTCTCTTCCCCCCGCTCCTTCCCCTGTGTCTCTTTCCCCCCTCTCCTTCCCCTGTGTCTCTTCCCCCTCTCCTTCCCCTGTGTTTCTTCCCCCTCTCCTTCCCCTGTGTCTCACCCCCTCCCTCCCCTGTGTCTCTTCCCCCTCTCCTTCCCTTGTCTTTCACCTCTTCCTTTCCATTTGTCTTCCCCCTTCTCCTGTGTGTCTTCCCCCCTCCCTTGACCTGTGTGTCTTTCTCCTCTCTCCCTTCCCCTGTGTGTCCTCCCCCTCTCTCCCTTCCCCTGTGTGCCTCCCGCCCTCTCCCTTCCCCTGTGTGTCTCCCCCCTCTCCCTTTTCATGTTTCTTTCCCCCTCTCCCTTCCTCTGTGTGTCTTCCCCCTCTTCCTTCCTCTGTGTCTTTCCCCTCTCTCCCTTCCCCTATGTGTCTCCCCCCTCTCCTTCCCCTGTATATCGCCACCTCCATTCCCCTGCATCTCCCCGCTCTCCCTTCCCCTGTGTGTCTTCCCCCTCCCTTGTGTGTCTCCACGCCTTCCCTTCCCCTGTGTGTCTTCACCACCTTACCTCTCTCTAACCTTATGTCTCTTTTCCCCCCTTTACTCCTCCATCTGTCTCCTTTCCCCCTCTCCCGATGTCATGGCTCCCCACGTGCTGTCACTGTACTCACCTCCAAAGAGGTGCGGGGAGAGGTGAGAGGGCAGTGATGCAATGAGTAGCAGGGATCCTCCTCCTGTGCGCTCTCAAGTGTGCTTTGCGGATCCGGGTGCGTAACGCGGGCTGGTGGTGTCTGAGCCACCTGGTGTGAGGGGAGGAAGTGGAGACAGGTCAGAGCCCAGCCTGCCACACCCCACCTGCTCCTGCAGTGTGAAGCCTATTCCCCTGTCAGTTTCCTACAAACCAGCCCAGGATTCCTTTCTTTCTCACAACCAGCTCCACTCACCACTTCACCACCCCAGTTTGAATCTTGATCTGCCTAACGTGTGGGTCTGCCATGGTCCTGGAGCTTCAAAACCGAGCGACGTCACTGGCGGGAACAGATGCGCACTGACACTTAAGTCGCACACTGCAGTAAGGGTGAAAGTGAGTCACAGCCGTACGGAAGCATCGGTTATTAACCATGGAGATACGTAATGCTACGGGCTTCGCGATGAGCACCTATGGTGCTCATCGCCAGCCCTGCAATGAGAGACTTCAGCACACATTGCTGCAAAGTCGTGCGAGCCACGCGATAAGCGCCTACGGCGCTCATCATGAGATTTGCAATGAGCCCCTTTGGCGCTCTTTACACAAGCACAAGCTTGTAACATTACAGAGCGTTACCAACAAACTCGCACTGACGACAACTATCATATGTGATGATTGGTATGGGGAAACATGGCAATACCTACCATATGGAAAGAACAGTGATGAAACTCTCCTCTCAGTATAAGGTTGTATTTAATTGCACTTGGAATGTCTATAAGCGTATAGGGCGCCACAACTGAACATAGTCAATGAATGTGGCAGTTTGACCCGACATATAGATAGGATAAACAAGTATGTGATTGGTTAAGTTATATAACTGGGAGGAGATATGTATCAGGTAATATCTATACGTATGTGTTTTTTTTGGTCACTTAACAGTCAGTGAGTAAGAGTTTTAGCAACCCTCTATAATTTTTTCCCCTCATGACTTACCTGTAATAGATCACCTCTGATGTAAATAAAGAACAGAATAAGAGCACAAGCAAAAAAAGGGTATGATGGAAGAAACTGTCTCCAAAAAAGGGAGAGCTAAAAGAGGAAGAAATGGTGATGCAATAAAGGATTATGCATGCACTCTGCATAATTTCAATTAATTGTATGTTATGACTGAATCTATGCCAAGGATAATGAGATAAAAAGAAGCAAAGTAAATCTAAGAAGGCAGTTGGGGGGGTCTCATTGTATGGATATGGTTTTATCTCATGTGGATGTTTCAGTTACTACAGCACATCATAACATATTCTGATTTAGATCCGTGTTACCCTCTACTATATAATAGTAGTGGTCACAGCCAATCTGATTTAAGGTTAATAGATTTTGAAAATGTCCCAGATGAGGGTCCCTCTGGGAGAGTTTATTGTCAGAAAAAGGGAGATCAATTATGCAGCAAAAGCAGGAGTGTATTTGGCCATGCACATGTTAACATGAGTCCTCACTATCATAATTTATATAAGAAAAACTTTGATTTTGGTTCTACAGAATCAATGGATTCTGATTTGTCAGACAATTTGCTCGTATAGGCAAATGTATTAAATGATATGAGTAACACACAGGTCAGGAATAGTGATGTCGCAAACAGCAAATTTTCGGTTAGCGAAACCGCGGACGCAAATTCCATCAAATGTTCGCGAACGGACGAACATCGGAGAACCGCCATAGACTTCAATGGGCAGGCGAATTTCAAAACCCACAGGGACTCTTTCTGGCCACAATAGTGATGGGAAAGTTGTTTCAAGGGGACTAACACCTGGACTGTGGCATGCCAAAGGGGATCCATGGCAAAACTCCCATGGAAAATTACATAGTTGATGCAGAGTCTGGTTTTAAGCCATAAAGGGCATAAATCACCTAACATTCCTAAATTGTTTGGAATAACATGCTTTAAAACATCAGGTATGATGTTGTATCGATCAGGTAGTGTAAGGGTTACACCCGCTTCACAGTAACAGACCAATATCCCTGTTTAATGCACCGCAAACAGTCCCTTTGCACAACCGCAAACTCCCCATTTGCACAAGGTTGGATACCAAGCTAGCCATGTCCCGTTCCTTGTCCTCACTGATGTCATTGAAGGTCTCTTCCTCCACCCAGCCACCAAGGGTCCCCGAAAGGTGACAACAAGGCCCCTGGGACGCCTGCTGTGTTTTGTCTTCCACCTCCTCAAACTCCTCTTCTTCAGACTCCTCTCTCTGCGTTGCCTCTGTCTGCGTTTTTATAAGGTGTGTACTGTTAAGTAGTACTATTCCTATCGGTTTAATCCCTGTTACGTCAGGGAGATGGAAAAAGATGCTTGGTCGGACCTCCTACTTCGAATTTGGGGCACTGCGCGTGCAATGTAATGTGCCACCAGATAGGAGTGGTGTATTAAGTTGTACTATTCATTCCTATCAGTGTAATACCTGTTACGTCACCTATCAGGGGACGTGTATATGGCATGGATTTTTGGAACAGGGAGAGGGAAAAAGATGCTTGGTCAGTCCTCCCACTTCAAATTTGGGGCACTGCACGTGCAATCTAAGGTGCCACCAGATAGGAGTGGTGTATTAAGTTGTACTATTCATTCCTATCAGTTTAATACCTGTTATGTCACCTATCAGGGGACGTGTATATGGCATGGATTTTTGGAACAGGGAGATGGAAAAAGATGCTTGGTCGGTCCTCCCACTTCGAATTTGGGGCACTGCGCGTGCAATCTAAGGTGCCACCAGATAGGAGTGGTGTATTAAGTTGTACTACTCATTCCTATCAGTTTAATACCTGTTACGTCACCTATCAGGGGACGTGTATATGGCATGGATTTTTGGAACAGGGAGATGGAAAAAGATGCTTGGTCGGTCCTCCCACTTCGAATTTGGGGCACTGCGTGTGCAATCTAAGGTGCCACCAGATAGGAGTGGTGTATTAAGTTGTACTACTCATTCCTATCATTTTAATACCTGTTACGTCCCCTATCAGGGGACGTCTATAGGGCATGGATTTTTGCAACAGGGAGATGGAAAAAGATGCTTGGTCGGACCTCCTACTTCGAATTTGGGGCACTGCACGTGCAATGTAATGTGCCACCAGATAGGAGTGGTGTATTAAGTTGTACTACTCATTCCTATCATTTTAATATCTGTTACGTCACCTATCAGGGGACGTGTATATGGCATGGATTTTTGGAACAGGGAGATGGAAAAAGATGCTTGGTCGGTCCTCCCACTTCGAATTTGGGGCACTGCGCATGCAATCTAAGGTGCCACCAGATAGGAGTGGTGCATTAAGTTGTATTACTCATTCCTATCAGTTTAATACCTGTTACGTCACCTATCAGGGGACGTGTATATGGCATGGATTTTTGGAACAGGGAGATGGAAAAAGATGCTTGGTTGGTCCTCCCACTTCGAATTTGGGGCACTGCGCGTGCAATCTAAGGTGCCACCAGATAGGAGTGGTGTATTAAGTTGTACTACTCATTCCTATCACTTTAATACCTGTTACGTCACCTATTAGGGGACGTGTATATGGCATGGATTTTTGGAACAGGGAGATGGAAAAAGATGCTTGGTCGGTCCTCCCACTTCGAATTTGGGGCACTGCACGTGCAATCTAAGGTGCCACCAGATAGGAGTGGTGTATTAAGTTATACTATTCATTCCTATCAGTTTAATACCTGTTACGTCACCTATCAGGGGACGTGTATATGGCATGGATTTTTGGAACAGGGAGATGGAAAAAGATGCTTGGTTGGTCCTCCCGCTTCAAATTTGGGGCACTGCGCGTGCAATCTAAGGTGCCACCAGATAGGAGTGGTGTATTAAGTTGTACTATTCATTTCTATCAGTTTAATACCTGTTACGTCACCTATCTTTCCTCCCAATAGCACATTCTATATGTCATTCTATATGTCATCAACCGGCCTGTGTGTATTTAGAGAACCACACTTTAAGGCCCTTAACAAGGTGGCTTGGCTATCAGAATTGCCTCAGAGCCTTAAAAACTCGCCAAACCCCCTAATCAGACACTCACTATCATACTGGAAATGGGCCAAGAAACACACGGGTTTGTTCCCTGGATCCACCCAAATGACCCCAATTCTTGACCACCCTCAGGCCCCGAAACACATGAGCACAACATCACAACACTGGTGGAGGTCAAGGAAACCAGATAGACTGGGAGAGTGGTTATTAAAGGGCCAGATGCTCACCTATGAGGAACTGAGGGACAAGCATGAGCTACCGCTGTCAGAACATTACTATTACTGTAGGCTGAGGCATTTCACACACTCCCTGACCCAGAAACAGGGGACACCGGTCTTAAATTGGTTCTCCAAAATGTGTAAAGATAAACCTCTATCAAGGGGGATCATTGGGTCGCTTTACAAATATAAAACATTTGTTACTGGTTGAAGCGACACTGGGGGAAGGACTGGAGTGGGGGAGCCCTGGAGACCCTTCAGAAGCAACCGGCGGCAAAATCATCATGGAAGGAGAGATCGCTTACTGAAGCCTGCCCTAGGGTGACCCAAGGGTGATTGCCCAGGTTAGATATTGTAAATAATAAGCTAATACTGCTGGAGGGATGATAGCTAATAGGACTTTGGTGTTTCCTGCAGATATACTCTTTACTATTGTCTGTTTTACCATGTTTTAGGTATCTCTTAAATTGCAATCACAGTAAAAAATAAGAAAAATTAGTAACCTAAAAAGTAAAAATAAGAAGGAATAGCCAGCTAACTTTCACAAAATGTCTTTATTGTAAATATGTATTTTTGCACAACTGTTATGCAAGACTGTTCAAAAATGCTTTATTTTTCATTACATGCTGTACGCCTTCTAAAATAAAATAATTTAAATGCAAAAATTAGGTATTGTTGCAGCGACCAGAAAAATTGATGTTAGTTTGCCAGGCAGAAAGTGCCCTAAAACATTGCTTCTTGAACCCTAGTTGGTGGCAGATAAGTCACGCAAGTCATCCGGCATTCAGGGATAAAATACAGCAGCGTGTGGACCATTATTAGCTCAAGGCAGCTCATCTATCAGGCCTTTTTTAATCGAATGTATCGCCCACTGTCAGTCCCTTCGGGATCCATCCCTCATTCATCTTAATAAAGGTGAGGTAATCTAGACTTTTTTGACCTAGGCGACTTCTCTTATCAGTGACAAAACCTCCTGCTGCACTGAAGGTCATTTCTGACAGGACACTTGAAGCAGGGCAGGACAGAATTTCTGTGATAAATTGGGATAGCTCAGGCCACAGGGCAAGCGTGCACACCCAGTAGTCAAGGGGTTCATCGCTCCTCCTAGTGTCGATATCTGTAGTTAAGGCGAGGTAGTCTGTTACCTGACGGTCGAGTCGTTCTCTGAGGGTGGACCCCGAAGGGCTGTGGCGATGCATAGGACTTAAAAAGCTCCGCATGTCCTCCATCAACAACACGTCTGAAAAGCGTCCTCTCCTTGCCGACGTGGTCGTGGGAGGAGGAGGATTATGTTCACCTCTTCCGCTGTTAGATTGCCGTTGTGCTGTGACATCACCCTTAAAAGCTGTGTAAAGCATACTTTTTTATTTATTTAGGAAGTGCTGCATCCTTTCCGACTTGTGGTAATTCGGTAACACTTCAGGCACTTTCTGCTTATACCGGGGGTCTAGTAGCGTGGACACCCAGTACAGGTCGTTCTCCTTCATCCTTTTTATACGAGGGTCCCTCAACAGGCAACAAGGTTGGATGCCGAGCTAGTCATGTCCCGTTCCTCGTCCTCAGTGTTCTCACTGAAGGTATGTTCTTCCCCCCAGCCACGTACAACACCACGGGTACCAGATAGGTGACAACGAGCACCCTGGGATGCCTGTTGTGATTGGTCTTCCTCCTCCTCCTCAAAGCCACATTCCTCCTCTGACTCCTCTTCCTCACAATCCTCTTCCAGCGTTGCCGCAGGTCCAGCAAGCGATGCTGATAAGGCTGTTTCTGGTGGTGATGGTGACCACAACTCTTCCTCTTCCTACGGCCTGATAGAGCACTCTTCGCAGGGCACGCTCCAGGAAGAAAACAAATGGTATGATGTCGCTGATGGTGCCCTGGGTGTGACTGACCAGGTTTGTCACCTCCTCAAAAGGACGCATAAGCCTACAGGCAGTAACGTGGCAAAAAAATCCCCAGCTCCGCAGAGGCTGTCCTAGCACCCCGGTCATACAAATACTCGTTAATGGCCTTTTCTTGTTGGAGCAGGCGGTCGAACATTAGGAGTGTTGAATTCCAACGTGTCGGGCTGTCTAAAATCAAGCGCCTCGCTGGCATGTTGTTTCACCGCTGGATATCTGTAAAGTGCGCCATGGCCGTGTAGGAACGCCTGAAATGTGCACACACCTTCCTGGCCTGCTTCAGGACGTCCTGTAAGCCTGGGTGCTTATGCACAAAGCGTTGTCAATCAGATTACACACATGTGCCATGCACGGCACATCTGTCAACTTGCCCAAACTCAATGCCGCCAACAAATTTCTTCCGTTATCACAAACCACTTTGCCGATCTCCAGTTGGTGCGGAGTCAGCCACTGATCCACCTGTGCGTTCAGGGCGGACAGGAGTGCTGGTCCGGTGTGACTCTCTGCTTTCAGGGAAGTCAACCCCAAGACAGCGTGACACTGCCGTTTCCGGGATGTGGAATAGTACCTGTGGAGATGGGGGGGGGGGGGGTGCCGTTGATGTGGAGCAAGACATAGCAGCAGCAGAAGAGGACTCAGCAGAGGAAGTTATGGAAGAGGATGGAGTAGGAGGAGTAGAGGAGGTGGCAGCAGGCCTGCCTGCAAGTCGTGGCGGTGTCACCAACTCCTCTGCAGAGCCACGTATTCCATGCTTGGCAGCCGTCACCAGGTTTACCCAATGCGCAGTGTAGGTGATATACCTGCCCTGACCATGCTTTGCAGACCAGGTATCCGTGGTCAGATGGACCCTTGCCCCAACACTGTGTGCCAGAGATGCCATTACTTCCTTTTGCACAATCGAGTACAGGTTGGGGATTACCTTTTGTTAAAAGAAATTTCGGCCTGGTACCTTCCACTGCGGTGTCCCAATAGCTACAAATTTTTTGAACGCCTCAGACTCCACCAGCTTGTATGGTAAAAGCTGGCGGGCTAAGAGTTCAGACAAGCCAGCTGTCAGTTGCCGGGCAAGGGGGTGACTTTGTGACATTGGCTTCTTACGCTCAAACATGTCCTTGACAGACACCTGACTGTGGGCAGATGAGCAGGGACTGCTCAGGGCGAGACACGGAGTGGCGGATGGTTGAGAGGGGGCAAGCAGGGCAGCAGTGGTTGACGTGGCTGAAGATGCTGGATCAGGAGTAGGATGGCGGCTTTGACTTTGTGTGCTGCTTGTACTCATGTGTTGATCCCATAGGCGTTTGTGATGTGACATCATGTGCCTTCGCAAAGAAGTTTTACCTAGGTGGGTGTTGGACTTCCCACGACTCAGTTTCTTTTCGCGCAGGTTGCAAATGGCATCGCTGTTGTCACAGGCAGACACACGAAAAAACTGCCACACTGCTGAGCTCTGCAATGACGGCATTCTGGTGGTGGCAACAGCAAGCGTTGACTGGCGTGCTGTCTGGCTGACCCCGGGTGCCGATGCATGCTGTCTGACTGTGCCACTAGCTACTTTCGACGACCGCCCGCTGCTTCCAACACGTCTCCTCCTCCTCTCTGTCTCCCCATCTGAACTTTCCTCCTGTTCTTCTTCTCTTATAGCGGGCAACCACGTGACATCCACGGACGCATCGTCATTATCAACCGCTTCACTTGTATCTGACAACTCAACAAAGGAAGCAGCACCGGGTACAACATCATCATCATCATAAGACCGTACGTCCATGTGTGTAATGCTGCCTGACTGGGACATATCCCTGTTATCTACATCCTTGGGCACTAATGTTTGTGCATCACTCATTTCTTCCAATGGATGTGTAAATAACTCTGCTGACGGATCAAGTAAAGCGGCTGTGGTGCTAGTGTTGGTGGTGGCGGCAGGCGGGCGAGTGGTAACTGGAGAGGTGCCCGAAGCTAAGCTGGAGGAGGATGGTGCGTCTAGGTTCCAAGCGGAAGCTGTAGAAGATTGGGTGTCCTGTGTTAGCCAGTCAACCATGTCCTCAGAACTGTTCAAGTTCAGGGTACGTTGCCTCTGAAAACTGGGCATTATTCTAGGACCAAAGGGAATCACAGCACCACGTTGGCCCCTGCGGGGTGGCCTGCCTCTGCCTGTCATTTTTTTTTACGATTAGTGGTACTATGCGTGCAAGCTACTGTGACACCAGATATGAGTGTCCTGTGCACTGGCAAAAGTTGGCAGAGTAGGCGCTGTAGGCCTCACACACTCGTCTGTAGGCAGGCAACTGATATTCAATCGATTACAGTCAAAAAAGGGTTCTTAAATGTCACTGTACACTACGGTTGCACTAGATATGAGTGTCACTGTGCACTGGCAAAAGTTGGCAGAGTAGATTCAATAGGCTTCACACACACGCCTGTAGGCAGGCAACTGATATTCAATCGATTACAGTCAAAAAAGGGTTGTTTTATTTCACTGTACACTACGGTTGCACTAGATATGAGTGTCACTGTGCACTGGCAAAAGTTGGCAGAGTAGATGCAATAGGCTTCACACACACGCCTGTAGGCAGGCAACTGATATTCAATCGATTACAGTCAAAAAAGGGTTGTTTTATGTCACTGTACACTACGGTTGCACTAGATATGAGTGTCACTGTGCACTGGCAAAAGCTGGCAGAGTAGATGCAATAGGCCTCACACACACGCCTGTAGGCAGGCAACTGATATTCAATCGATTACAGTCAAAAAAGGGTTGTTTTATGTCACTGTACACTACGGTTGCACTAGATATGAGTGTCACTGTGCACTGGCAAAAGTTGGCAGAGTAGATGCAAAAGGCTTCACACACACGCCTGTAGGCAGGCAACTGATATTCAATCGATTACAGTCAAAAAAGGGTTGTTTTATGTCACTGTACACTACGGTTGCACTAGATATGAGTGTCACTGTGCACTGGCAAAAGTTGGCAGAGTAGATGCAATAGGCCTCACACACACGCCTGTAGGCAGGCAACTGATATTCAATCGATTACAGTCAAAAAAGGGTTGTTTTATGTCACTGTACACTACGGTTGCACTAGATATGAGTGTCACTGTGCACTGGCAAAAGTTGGCAGAGTAGATGCAAAAGGCTTCACACACACGCCTGTAGGCAGGCAACTGATATTCAATCGATTACAGTCAAAAAAGGGTTGTTTTATGTCACTGTACACTACGGTTGCACTAGATATGAGTGTCACTGTGCACTGGCAAAAGTTGGCAGAGTAGATGCAATAGGCCTCACACACACGCCTGTAGGCAGGCAACTGATATTCAATCGATTACAGTCAAAAAAGGGTTGTTTTATGTCACTGTACACTACGGTTGCACTAGATAGGAGTGTCACTGTGCACTGGCAAAAGTTGGCAGAGTAGATGCAAAAGGCTTCACACACACGCCTGTAGGCAGGCAACTGATATTCAATCTATTACAGTCAAAAAAGGGTTGTTTTATGTCACTGTACACTACGGTTGCACTAGATATGAGTGTCACTGTGCACTGGCAAAAGTTGGCAGAGTAGATGCAATAGGCTTCACACACACGCCTGTAGGCAGGCAACTGATATTCAATCGATTACAGTCAAAAAAGGGTTCTTTTATTTCACTGTACACTAAGGTTGCACTAGATATGAGTGTCACTGTGCACTGGCAAAAGTTGGCAGAGTAGATGCAAAAGGCTTCACACACACGCCTGTAGGCAGGCAACTGATATTCAATCGATTACAGTCAAAAAAGGGTTCTTAAATGTCACTGTACACTACGGTTGCACTAGATATGAGTGTCACTGTGCACTGGCAAAAGTTGGTAAAGTATATGCAATAGGCTTCACACACACGCCTGTAGGCAGGCAACTGATATTCAATCGATTACAGTCAAAAAAGGGTTCTTTTATTTCACTGTACACTACGGTTGCACTAGATATGAGTGTCACTGTGCACTGGCAAAAGTTGGCAGAGTAGATGCAATAGGCTTCACACACACGCCTGTAGGCAGGCAACTGATATTCAATCGATTACAGTCAAAAAAGGGTTGTTTTATGTCACTGTACACTACGGTTGCACTAGATATGAGTGTCACTGTGCACTGGCAAAAGTTGGCAGAGTAGATGCAATAGGCCTCACACACACGCCTGTAGGCAGGCAACTGATATTCAATCGATTACAGTCAAAAAAGGGTTGTTTTATGTCACTGTACACTACGGTTGCACTAGATATGAGTGTCACTAGCAAAAGTTGGCAGAGTAGATGCAATAGGCCTCACACACACGCCTGTAGGCAGGCAACTGATATTCAATCGATTACAGTCAAAAAAGGGTTGTTTTATGTCACTGTACACTACGGTTGCACTAGATATGAGTGTCACTGTGCACTGGCAAAAGTTGGCAGAGTAGATGCAATAGGCCTCACACACACGCCTGTAGGCAGGCAACTTATATTCAATCGATTACAGTCAAAAAAGGGTTGTTTTATGTCACTGTACACTACGGTTGCACTAGATATGAGTGTCACTGTGCACTGGCAAAAGTTGGCAGAGTAGATGCAAAAGGCTTCACACACACGCCTGTAGGCAGGCAACTGATATTCAATCGATTACAGTCAAAAAAGGGTTGTTTTATGTCACTGTACACTACGGTTGCACTAGATATGAGTGTCACTAGCAAAAGTTGGCAGAGTAGATGCAATAGGCCTCACACACACGCCTGTAGGCAGGCAACTGATATTCAATCAATTACAGTCAAAAAAGGGTTGTTTTATGTCACTGTACACTACGGTTGCACTAGATATGAGTGTCACTGTGCACTGGGAAAAGTTGGAAGAGTAGATGCAATAAGCTTCACACACACGCCTGTAGGCAGGCAACTGATATTCAATCGATTACAGTAAAAAAAGTGTTGTTTTATGTCACTGTACACTACGGTTGCACTAGATATGAGTGTCACTTGGCACTGGCAAAAGTTGGCAGAGTAGATGCAATAGGCCTCACACACACGCTAGCAGGAAGGCATATGCAATTAGATTACACAGAAAATAATAATAAAATAAAATAAATGATGTTCTAACCCTAAAAGGGCTTTTTGGGTTGCTGTCCTTGCAGCAGATATCAAATGAGTCCTTCAGGTGTGTAGTGAAAGCTAAATACACAACCTGTCTATCTATTTCCCTATTAAATCAGCAGAAAAAAATAATAAAATAAAATAAATGATGTTCTAGCCCTAAAAAGGGCTTTTTGGGTTGCTGTCCTTGCAGCAGATATCAAATGAGTCCTTCAGGTGTGTAGTGAAAGCTAAATACACAGCCTGACTATCTATTTCCCTATTAAATCAGCAGCAGGTAGAATATATGTCCTCTCTCAATGAATGTAGCTTCAGAATGAATCTAAAATGGAGGCTGTCCTTCAGATGGAAGTCCCTGGAAGGGAGTGTATGCTGCTGATTGGCTGGAATGTGTCTGCTGACTGTAAGGTGCAGGGTCAAAGTTTCCTTAATGATAGAGAATAGGGGGCGGACCGAAAAGCGCAAGTGTTCGTCGTTCGTTGCGAAAGCAAACAGGCGAAAATCGCCGCGAATAGTTCTCCGGCGAACTGTTCGGGACATCACTAGTCAGGAATTATACAGCTCCTTCTAGAAATAGAGTGGGGAAGAGATAGAAGTTTAGATCTAGATCTAGTAAACATACCGTGCCTTGCAAAAGTATTCACCCCCCTTGGAATTTTTCGTGTTTTGTTTCCTCAGAACCTGGAATTAACATGGATTGTTTGAAGATTTGCATCATTTAGTTTACAGAACATGCCCACAACTTTGAAGATGTTTTTTTATTTTTTATTGTGAAGCAGACAACAAATAGGACAAAATAACAGAAAAAGTCAATGTGCATAACTATTCACCCCCTAAAGTCAATACTTGTAGAGACACCTTTTGCGGCAATCACAGCTCCAAGTCACTTTGGATAAGTCTCTATGAGCTTGCCACATCTTACCACTGGGATTTTTGCCCATTCCTAGTTGCAAAACTGCTCCAGCTCCTTCAAGTTGGATGATTTGCACTTGTGAACAGCAAGTCTGATCACAGATTTTCTATTGGATTGAGGTCTGGGCTTTGATTAGGCCATTCCAACACATTTACATGTTTCCCCTTAAACCACTTAAGTGTTGCTTTAGCAGAGTGTTTGGGGTTATTGCCCTGCTGGAAGGTGAACCTCCGTCCTAGCCTCAAATCCCGCACAGAGTGGTACAGGTTTTGCTCAAGAGTATCCCTGTATTTAGCACCATCCATCTTTCCCTCAACTCTGACCAGTTTCCCAGTCCCGGCTGCTGAAAAACATCCCACAGCATGATGCTGCCACCACCATGTTCCACTGTGAAGATGGTGTGCTTTGGGTGATGTGATGTGTTGGGTTTGTGCCAGACATAGTGTTTTCTTTGATGGCCAAAAAGTTACATTTTAGTCTCATCAGACCCGAGCACCTTCTACCATACATTTTGTGAGTCTCCCATATGCCTTTTCGCAAAATCAAAGCGCGCCATTTTTTTGTTGTTGATGAAAGTAATGGCTTTCTTCTGGCCACTCTGCCATAAAGCCCAACTCTATGGAGCGTACAGCTTATTGTCGTCCTATGTACAGATACTCCAGTCTCTGCTGTGGAACTCTGCAGCTCCTCCAGGGTTACTTTAGGTCTCTGTGCTGCCTCTCTGATTAATGCCCTCCTTGCCTGGTCTGTGAGTTTCTGGTGGGCGGCCGTCTCTTGGCAGGTTTGCTGTTGTGCCATGTTCTTTCCATTTGGTTATGATAGATTTGATGGTGCTCCTCGGGATCATCAAAGATTTGGATATTTTTTGAAAACCTAACCACGACTTGTACTTCTCAACAACATTGTCCCTCACTTGTTTGGAGAGTTTCTTGGTCTTCATGGCAGTGTTTGTTTAGTAGTGCCTCTTACTTAGGTGTTGCAGCCTTTGAGGCCTTTCAAAAAGGTAAATATATATAATGACAGATCATGTGACACTTAGATTGTACACAGGTGGACATCATTTCACTAATTATGTGACTTCTGAAGGTAATTGGTTGCACCAGAGTTTTATGGGCTTCATAACAAAGGGGGTGAATACATACGCACATGACAATTTTCTGTTTTCTATTTCTAAAAAATAGTTTTATGTATATATTTTTATAATTTCACTTCACTAACTTAGACTGTTGTGTTCTGATCCATCACATAAAATTCAAATTAACAAAACATTGAACTTAATTCTGTAATGTAACAAAATAGGTAAAAAGCCCAGGTGGGTGAATACTTTTGCAAGGCACTGTAGATCTAGACAACAATTATACTAGGATAGGTTGGTCCTATTGATACAGCTGTAGCGCTTATCACTGGCTCAGATGTGACTACTTTGTGTAGTTTCTATCCTTTATATAGGTGATTTGCCTAATGTCGAGTAGCTCTTTTTTTATCATGGAGATACTGGTGTAGATCAAATATTATATAGCTATAAACAAAAGAGGGGAAAGGAGAGAGAGTGCACAACCTCCTAATGCCGGTCACTACATAGGTAAGTAAATATGTGAATTAGACCCTTACATATTTAAACCTCATGTGCATCCCATCTGGTCAGTCAGGTGGTCCCTTTTGCTAGGCTAGGATGAGCTGCTGACATAGGCACCTCTGGGGGTGAAAGAATCCAGATTTAAGTTTGCGGCAAATAAATCTCAATCTAAGAATGATGTAACTACTTCCAGAGGTGTGAGAAGACTTTGAATAAACAGGATGTTTGTATCTGCACAATGGGTATGCAGCAGTAACAATTGCATGGTTAAACAGAAGGAAGCTGTAAATATAACATTTCTTTCCTCTTTTTAAAGGTGTATTAATTCTCGTGTAAGGATTGATAAAACAGGCCTAAAGGATGGGAGAAATGAGAGACGCAACCAACTACAGGTTACTCCATTATTGCGAAAGCTGCACTGGAAGCAGCAAAACAGGTCTGTGTATTAAGTGTGTTATATTAATTTTATTATTAAACAATATATAAATACATTAATTTTTTTTTTTTTTTATTCAATAATTTTTTATTGACTCACAAAAATTGGAAAATTACAACACTGTATATAAAGTGCTGTTACAATTCAAGGAAACATAACTAAAAGCAAGTGAAAAATGCACCTGCTATGAAATTAGACCTTAATACTGGTTGCCCTATTACAATCTTCTTCATAAGCCACACTGTAACGGCTACCCCGGTAGTGAGAGGGTACCAGCCGTTGGAGACGTCCTTTTCCCTGGCAAGCTGCTGTGTAAAAGTGAAGTTGGTATAATCCCATCCAAGAGTCTCAGAAGCCCAGACCACCCATGTTGGACGACACTTTCTTGGGAGTCAAAGAATACTGACTTTATTTTGTTGTGCAGAAATATTTATACACATCTCTTTCCACAGGCAATACACATGCCCATATTTGGCCACACAATACACATAAAGAGAACAATAGGTGTGGTCACACCTCCCCTAGGCTACCTGGCTACTTTAATGCAATCAGACATTAATCAGATTATACTCTTTGTTCTATGTCTCATAATAAAACACTTTATACAATAGACTTCCTTATCTTATAAAGGAGTCTCTGTAATAGGATTAGCTATTAGCCTAGTAGCTGTAATATTCTGAGCCAATATATTCTGTAGAACATAAAACAACATATCTACAGTACAGCAATGTGATCATATTTTAACCATAATAATTAAATAACCATAAAACAGGGTAAAACAGTGATGGGTTCCGTTACACACCTCCCCCGTGACCATAAGCCGGCATACACGGTCTGATCCCAACGGATCGGCCTTGGGATGTCCGGACAAAACGATTTGTTGATCACTTCTACAGTTTGACAACCCATCAGCATTACTGCAATTCACATTTCCTCACATTTCAAGAACAAAACAAACGCACACTTCATACAGCATTCACAGCAATAAACATTTCAAGGAGAGGGAAAATACATTTTACAAACTGGTTTCAGACAATTAAATAATGAAGCAGAAAAGCATCAGCCTTCCAAATGAACTGAAGTCCTTTAGCAAAACCGTCCCAAGTTGCAGAGTACATTCCTCCCCCAGCTCGTGGTTGGGCCCCTATTGTACAGGGCCCACTGTTCTTCCCCTGTACACCCACCCAAAAAAAAATCCAGGATCCCATCCCAACAGTCCAGGATCCCAGTGTCGAAAAGGTGGGCCACAATCTCTGTCCCATAGAAACCCCTTTCCATATAAAACGTTCCCGCTCATCCCCTCTATCGTCGGCTAATGCTCGGTACTTTTGGAGGGTGGGGTCCTGTCTAGTTTCCCTCCCAAGCTCTTCGGGGGTGTCCCATGCTATGGGTCTCTCTGTGGCGGTAGTGCTAAGTGTCTGCTTGTGGCTTACCTGGGTCTCCGGACCTGTTGTAGGATCGTCCTCGGTACAGGTCTGTGAGCAGGTGGTCACGGGATAAGCAGCAGCAGTCGTGGGTAAAAAGGCTGAGGCTAGAGGGCCAATATCGTTGCCCAACACGACTTCAGCAGGTAAATTGTCCATGATCCCGACTGTGGTCTTTCCCGACCTGACTCCCCAATCCAAGTGTACCCGGGCAGTGGGTAAGCGAAAAACAGCCCCCCCTGCGACACGGACAGCAAAAGTACGGGTAGATACATGCTCTGGTTTCACAAGATGTTTCTGCACCAACGTGATGGTAGCGCCAGTGTCCCTTAGGCCTTGTGCTACCTGTCCATTTACACGCACCTCCTGGCGGTGATGCTGGCGGTTATCTGGGGATGCAGCTTGTATGGGGTTTGCCTCGTACAGGATGCCCAAACACTCCTCAGGGCTCCCTTTGGTTTCCAGGCAGTGAGCAGCAGAGGTACGTGATAAAGGGATCTCTGGGTTATTGGTCGGGCGCCTCCAGTTGTTATTGGCTGATCCCAAGGGGCAATAACGAGCAATATGCCCCGGGTTGCCGCAACAATGGCACGTCATTTTGTAAGAATCCCGGGGTTGGTGGTTAGACCCCTGAGGCCGTGGCGGTACTGGGGGTACTGAGGCCCGAAATTCTGTGCTTGCAGCGGGCATTGAGGTGCGTGGCTCTGCTCTAGAGGTTGGTCGTGTGGACCCTTGGCTCACCTTTCTGGACTCTGCGTATTCGTCCGCTAGCCGTGCTTCCTCGATTAAGTTAGCAGGGCGACGATCTCTCACGCAATCCTGTACGTCTGCCGCCAGATCTTGGAAGAAATGTTCCATCAGGAATAGCTGTAGTACTTCCTCTCCTGTGTTGATGCCACCCTTTGTATCTTGCTGGCCCACTCCTTGTGGGAGTCTGCAGTCTTTTTAGACTCCCTGAAGCGACAGCGATATGTTTCCGGGGTGACGGCATATCGGGTGAGCAGTGCAGTCTCACCCGGCGATACTGCGCAATATCTTCCTCAGTAAGCGCCCGAAAAGCCTAATTTGCTTTTCCTGATAGCTTTCCAGCCAAAATAGTGACCCATTGGTCTGGTGGTATTTGGTGTAGTGAGCACTGCCTCTCGAAGTCAGCCAAATATCCATCAATTTCTTCCTCACTTTCCACAAACGCTTTGAAGGCAGTGAACGGTATTTTCTTTACTGTAGCAGCGGGTGGGGGAGTATGAACTGTATGTGCCAGGGGTTGTCTAGCTCTTGCCAGTTCAAGTTCGTGCCCCCTCCTATTTTGTATCTTCGTTCTCGCTTCCCGGAACAGCTGATCTATTAGCTCCACGGATGTTGCTGGGTACATGGATAATCTCCGCTGAACCAGGTTTGTAATTTCCTCCTCCTCGCTGACAGGGGTAGGTTGGTCCACGACCTCCATGGATCGATCCATCTCGTCCAGCTCCAGTAGGTCAGCTATCAGTTCTCTCCGTGGCCTGTTACTGGCACTCCTACCACGACTCTCCAATAAATCTTTTAGTGTGGGTCTTTTGAGCTTGGCGTACTGAGACTCCATTCAGCACTTGCGTTGGGGATGAAAAGGACCATCCCACCACTGCCAACCAATGTAACGGCTACCCCGGTAGTGAGAGGGTACCAGCCGTTGGAGACGTCCTTTTCCCTGGCAAGCTGCTGTGTAAAAGTGAAGTTGGTATAATCTCATCCAAGAGTCTCAGAAGCCCAGACCACCCATATTGGACGACACTTTCTTGGGAGTCAAAGAATACTGACTTTATTTTGTTGTGCAGAAATATTTATACACATCTCTTTCCACAGGCAATACACATGCCCATATTTGGCCACACAATACACATAAAGAGAACAATAGGTGTGGTCACACCTCCCCTAGGCTACCTGGCTACTTTGATGCAATCAGACATTAATCAGATTATACTCTTTGTTCTATGTCTCATAATAAAACACTTTATACAATAGACTTCCTTAACTTATAAAGGAGTCTCTGTAATAGGATTAGCTATTAGCCTAGTAGCTGTAATATTCTGAGCCAATATATTCTGTAGAACATAAAACAACATATCTACAGTACAGCAATGTGATCATATTTTAACCATAATAATTAAATAACCATAAAACAGGGTAAAACAGTGATGGATTCCGTTACACACACCAACAACAATTTTCCGTTTTCAATAACAAGTAAAAACAAGAAAGGCCAAGAAAAAAAAAAAGGAAAAAGAACAACAAACAAGTTTACGTTGGTAATAATTTACAGACTAAAACTAACCTAGAACAGAACGATAAAATTCTGGCTTAGAATTTCTCTTTCCAAAAATATCTACGCCCCAGTATGGGGCAAGGTAGACTATATCAGGATCCAACAGTGCTGGATTCCCATGTCCCCCTAGGAGGACCCCCCCCCCCCCGTCCCCAGTTGCCCCGCGGCTCCCCCACAGGTGTTGCCCCCGTCAACTTACATTTGCTCCCGGTCTCCAGCGAGGGTGCCCCGCCATGCGCCATACAGCCTCCACCGTTCTAGCAACCCCCCCCCACTTCCCCCCAGCCTGCCCAGTGTCACTCTATCCCGGGTCTATGCTATGGTTGGAAGCTATCCAGGGTTCCCAGATAGTCAGAAAGCTGGCGTAAGTGTCTGAAACTAGGTGGATAAGTTTTTCATTATTCATAATAAAGTTTATTTTATTTATGATCTCTCTCAGGCATAAGCTAGAGTTTTTCCACTTATTGGCTATATGGCTTTTTACCGCCAAAAATATGGACTGGAGTAACCTATCCTGGGACCTGGACAGTAAGGGGGGTCGTTGTCCCAAGAGACAAGTTTCAGTGGAGGGGGTTATTTGAGTGAGGCAGAGTTTTGAGGCTATTCAGGTTATTTCGGACCAGATGTCTTGGGCCTTAGGGTATGTCCACCATATGTGGATGAAGATCCCCGTCTCTGGGCGTCCCCTGAAACAAGTGTCAGACTCTTGAGGGTTCATCCTATGTAGCCTAGCCGGGGTAATGTAGGTCCTATGGAGTACTTTTACTGAAGTTTCCATCAGGCTGTAATTATGGGAACCTCTAGCTAGTCTCTGGCTAATGTGTCCCCATTTTTCCAGGTCCCATGTCTGGCCCAGGTCCTCTTCCCATTTTGTCAAGGGCTTAGGTTTACTATTATTCAGCAGGCTATTGAATTTCTCATATATCATGCCTAGTGTGCCTTTAGATAGCGGGGTGTCCGAGCACATGCGTGTCATCCAGTTTGTTTGAGGTTGGCCTAAAGTTCTCCCCAGGGTCCATATAAAATGATTAAATTTACAAAAGATGAAGTGTTCCTTTAGGGGGAGATCACAATTATTCCTAAGGTGCTCAAAGCTAAAAGGAACAGGAGAAACAGCAAACCCCTTGCTCACTGTGCCCTGGATATTTCTCCCTGTGAAGGGCACAAGTGAGCTAAAAGAGGTTGCTCTCAGAGTAGCTTATCATGGCTATAGAACTAACCTATTAAGGTTAGTTCGTTCTCTGATGAGCAACTCTGACTTTGTTATGTTGTATATATATATATATATATATATATATATATAATTAATTATATATGTCAATATATATATATATATATATATATATATTTTTTTTTTTTTTTATTACATTTTTTTTTCATGTACAGTTTGGGCCTATATGGTTTTGATTGGTTATTTAATGTTTTTAAGGTGCGGTTGGGGCCTATATGGTCACACTTTGATATTTAGGGTTTTTAAGGTGAGGTTGGGGTCTATATGGTCACACTTTGTTATTTAGGGTTTTTAAGGTGCGGTTGGAGCCTATATGGTCACATTTTGTTATTTAGGGTTTTTAAGGTGCGGTTGGGGCCTATATGGTCACACTTGGTTATTTAGGGGTTTTAATGTGCGGTTGGGGCCTATATGGTCACACTTTGTTATTTAGGTTTTATAAGGTGCGGTTGGGGCCTGTATGGTCACACTTGGTAATTTAGGGTTTTTAATGTGCGGTTGGGGCCTATATGGTCACACTTTGTTATTTAGGGTTTTTAAGGTGCGGTTGGGGCCTATATGGTCACACTTGGTAATTTAGGGTTTTTAATGTGCGGTTGGGGCCTATATGGTCACACTTTGTTATTTAGGGTTTTTAAGGTGCGGTTGGGGCCTATATGGTCACACTTGGTCTTTTAAGGTTTTAAAAGTTACGGTTTATGTCTTGAACGTTCTAATGTTTTTTTTGTTGTTTTCTATCACCCCCCAGGTGCAAACTATCTGTGGAAGCAGATTTGTTTGGACTCGTTGGTTGACTTACTGAACGTGAATACCCCGAGAAGGAGAGTCAACTGTTGGTGAGTATCATTGCTTTTAATTTTCTGTCCATGCATATAGGTGCAAATTTGATGTTGATGTAGTCTTGTCACATGAGGGTTTGCAATCTGTAATGTATACCAATGAATTCAACACACTGTTATTTTAAAGTAATTTTGTGACATAATATAAATTAATATACCGTGATCTCTTTCTTCTATTGGTATCAGAAATGAATACTATTGACTCTCTACTTTTGAAGCCTTTCGGCACCTTAACCTATGAGGAGAAGGTGGAAGTAAAACGGTTAGGACCTGACCAACCAGAGATAAATCTGCAGCAAATCGCAAGAGATAGAGGGAAGCAATATATCCGTACTCTCAATACTGAATGGTACAAGAAGCACGACTGGCTTTGTGGAAGCATTTCTAGGAAGTCCTTATATTGTTTCCCATGCATCCTATTTGGTGGTGACGCTGCTTGGACCAAAACTGGAGTGACTGACGTCAAACATCTAGCTGAAAATTGGCGAAACACAAAAGTTCTAAAGCTCCCTTGGATAACAGGATCAAGTTTGAGATGCTTGGACAGGCGAACATTGCAGTTCAACTGGACCAAGGATACCAAGTCAGTATTCAAAAACACAACGAAGAAGTGGCTAAGAACCGGTACATCCTTTCTAAGATAATTGATTGTTTTCGCTTTTGTGGCGCTTTTGAACTGGCATTAAGAGGACACGACGAAAGTGAAACATCGCTAAATCCAGGAGTGTTTCGAGGCCTGGTGGATTTGGTTGGCAGTATCGATAGTGCAATGGAACAGCATTTGAAGACTGCAACTGTGTTTAAGGGCACGTCCGAAACCGTGCAGAATGAGCTACTGGACTGCATGCATGAAGTTATTAAGGAAGTGATTCACCAAGAGCTTAAGGAAGCCCAGTTTGTGGCAATCCAAGCAGATGAAAAACCCGATATTTCCGCTAGAACACAGTGCATTGTAGTCTATCGCTACATTGACAAGAAGCATCAAGTGGTGGAAAGATTTGATGGCTTCACG
This sequence comes from Discoglossus pictus, assembly GCA_027410445.1. Lineage (NCBI taxonomy): Eukaryota > Metazoa > Chordata > Amphibia > Anura > Alytidae > Discoglossus > Discoglossus pictus. Next base: position 156,290,689 of record CM050167.1, on the reverse strand, counting down.
GATATGAAAGCAACGGATGCAGACTCGATTGCTGCTGTTGCGCTGGAAAGTCTGAATACTGTTCTCCCAGAGCCAGAAGACAAGATGAAACTCATAGCTCAAAGCTACGATGGTGCCAGTGTGATGCGTGGAGATCAAGGAGGAGTTCAAAGAAAAATAAAAGACGTGTACCCGAACGCACACTACGTCCATTGCTATGCTCACCAACTGAACCTAATAATGTAGAAAGCAGTTTCAAGGATTGGAAGAGTTCGAGTTTTTTTTTCCAACATAGACGGCATACCATCTTTTTTTTCATGCTCTCCAAAAAGGACTGGAGTTCTGGATGAGGTAGTTGGTAGAAGACTTCCAAGAGGTGCACCGACACGATGGAACTTCAACGTTAGGACCGGGAACGTCATCTACGAGAACAGAGATGCGCTACTTGAGTGTTTCCAGACAATTGAAGCATGTCTAAACTTTGATCAAACATCTTTACGTGAAGCCGCAGGTTTCATTGGAATGCTGGAAGACAGGGAGTTCCTTTACTTCCTTAAATTATTTCATTTAATAATGCCACATGTTGACATCCTCTATAGTCAGCTTCAGAAGCAAGACACGGATACTGTTTATATCCAAAAAGTCACAGAAGACTTTGTCAGCAGCATCCAGAAAATCCGTAATTCTGTTGACGAGATAGAAGCTAGTTTGCCTAGCGATGTAACATTCCACAGACGGAGTACGGAGATCTCAACCTTGAGACAACTTTCAAGAGAGGTATGTGACATAGTGGTGGTTCATGCAAAAGAACGTTTTTCATTTTCAAATCACCTAGTCAGTGCCAAACTTGTTCAAAGTGACTTGTATAAAACCCATGACACTTGCTTTCCAACCCAAGCTCTGGAAGACACCGTGCAAGCATATCCAATACTGAAGAAGGAACAATTACGCACTGAGCTGTCACTTCTGTATGGGAAGACAGATTTTCATGCTTGTACAAGTGCTGTTGCTCTGCACAAACTTTTACATCAATTTAACCTGCAGAATGATTTCACAGAGACAGTGAAATTATTAAGAATCCTGATTACAACACCAATGACCACTGCAGAATCAGAAAGATGCTTCTCCACATTGAAGAGGATAAAAACCTTTTTAAGAAGCACCATGTCCCTGGAGCGGTTGAATGCATTGTCGATGCTCTCAATGGAAAAGCAACTGATTTCCGAGATCCCAGACTTCATTGAAAAAACTATTGAGAAGTTCTGTTCTTTGAAAGATCGATGTGCAAAATTTAAATACAAGTGATTGAAGCAAAGAAGAATGCATACCCCCAGGGTGTGCAAAGATAAACTGCGTTAAGCAGCACCACCTCAATACTAAACATAACTAGTGGTAAGTAAAGTATGAACGGTGTGTGGGTGTGCATATGGAAGGAGCTATGAAAGGTGTGTGCATGGTCAGTAACAATTGTTGAAGCCTTGGCATGGTTTGAAGGAATTGGAGGCACTTCCAAGGGTAGCTGTCACTTCTGTACAGGAAGCCAGAATTTCATGTCTGTACGAGTGCTGTTGCTCTGCACCAACTTTACCATCAATTTAATCTGCATAATGATTTCACAGAGACAGTGAAGCTATAAGGAATCCTGCTTACAACACCGAAGACTACTAAAGAATCAGAAAGATGCTTCTCCCCATTGAAGAGGATAAAAAGGTATTTAAGAAGCACCATGGCCCTGGAGCGGTTGAATGCATTGGTTTGAAGGAATTGGAGGCACTTTCAAGGGTAGCTGTCACTTCTGTACGGGAAGCCAGAATTTCATGTCTGTACGAGTGCTGTTGCTCTGCACCAACTTTACCATCAATTTAATCTGCATAATGATTTCACAGAGACAGTGAAGCTATAAGGAATCCTGCTTACAACACCGAAGACTACTGCAGAATCAGAAAGATGCTTCTCCACATTGAAGAGGATAAAAAGGTATTTAAGAAGCACCATGGCCCTGGAGTGGTTGAAAGCATTGGTTTGAAGAAATTGGAGGCACCTTCAAGGGTAAGTAAAGTTCTCAGAAATGGCACCACCAAACTACCAAAAATAACTAGTGGTAAGTAAAGTATGAATGGTGTGTGGGTGTGCATATGGAAGGAGCTATGAAAGGTGTGTGAATGGTCAGTAACAATTGTTGAAGCCTTGGCGTGGCGTTACTGCTCATATGGTTATTCATATGCTAATTCAACGTGTTTGTTTGACATTGATTATTGTGTTGTCTAAACAGAAGTGAAATGTTGTTGTTTTCTTGAATCCCAAGATCCACTGGTTTGGGCCTATACAGTGCTGATTGGTCTTTTAAGGTATGTTTGGGGCCTATATGGTCACACTTGGTCTTCAAAGGTATGTTTGGGGCCTATGGTCACACTTGGTCTTCTAAGGTAAGTTTTGGGCCTATATGGTCACACTTGGTCTTCTAAGGTATGTTTAGGGCCTATATGGTCACACTTGGTCTTCTAAGGTATTTTTTGGGCCTATGGTCACACTTGGTCTTCTAAGGTATGTTTGGGGCCTATATAGTTCCACTTGGTCTTCTAAGGTATTTTTGGGGCCTATATGGTTCCACTTGGTCTTCTAAGGTATTTTTGGGGCCTATATGGTTCCACTTGGTCTTCTAAGGTATGTTTGGGGCCTATATGGTCACACTTGGTCTTCTAAGGTATTTTTGGGGCCTATATGGTTCCAGTTGGTCTTTTAATGTTTTTAAGGTATGGTGTTGTTCTTGAATGGTCTGATTGACTTGCTTGTTTTCTTTCAACCCGAGGTGCAAACCCTATGTGGCAGCAGATTTGTTTGTACTCGTTGGTCAACTTACGAAACGTGAATACCCTGAGAAGAAGAGCCGACTAATGGTAGGTGTCACTGCTTTAATTTTTCTGTTAATGCATATAGGTGCAATTATGATATTGCTATAGTCTTGTCACATGAGTTTTTTCAATCTATATTGTATACCAATGAATTTAACACATTGTTACTTTACTTCTTGACATTTCTGCATTGCTGATCATGTATTTCAATGGGCTTTACAAGTATAAGGTCATTGGGCGGGGCTTATAAAGGTCATTATGATGTCAGGGAAAGGAGTTATAAAATGGGTGTGGTTTGAAAAAAGGGGAGTGGCTATGTTTCGCCCTGGCGCCCCTCCAACTTGAAAGTTCACCAGCCGCCACTGGTCCTTACTGTTTTAAAGTCCAAGGCCAAATTTACCATCGGACTTCACATTTACATCCAGAGGAAGGAGAGCAAAGAAAATTTGCTCAACTATATGTCCTAGATACAATGGAAGCTGTTGACCAACGTATGCAGCTGCAAGAAAAAAAAATGCTTAACAAAGGTTTTTATTTTGCTAGATAACATTATGGCCAATAACCCCTACACTAAAGCTTATAAAAAAATTGGTAGAAGTAGAAAATGAACAACAACTTCATGCATAAATACATCAATTACCAATCCCAAAGGTCAATATGGTGCTTAAAAGAGATAGACATACTGATAAATGTCGTTATAACTTGCCAACATCAAATGAGGTTGCAATGGTATTTCAAAATGATGAAGGAGAACCACCATTTCAAAGAGACATTAGAATATATCCCAGAAATGAGGAGCAACCATTCATGAATATCAGTATCTTAAGTCCAAATTTAGATTTAATTACATATCCCATTTTTTTCCCACACGGAGAAGCAGGTTGGCAACCAAAATTAACCCTTTCTAGTTACCCAAATGCTAAAGCCAGAATCCGGAATAATGTTTCTATGCCTGAATTTAAAGTAGCTGAAATTGCTATTCGAAATACATTTAATCTAATTTTATGTGGTGGAAAACTAACACAACAATGGATTATTGATTCCTATTTGCAAGTTGAGGCCAATAATTTAAACTTTATAAAATATCAACAAGATAAACTACGTGTAGAACAATATTGTGGACTTATGGACTATGTTGCTGAGGTAGCTACAAGCAGAGACATGACAGCTGGCAAAGCCATGATTTTACCATCTTCTTTTCAAGGATCTCCTCGAAATATGAGAGAAAGATACAATGATGCTATGGCTATTGTCACCAAATTTGGCAAACCCGATTTATTTATTACATTTACATGTAATCCCCATTGGCCATAAATTACACACAATTTACTTCTTGCCCAAAGTCCTTCCGATAGACCAGATTTAGTAGCGAGAGTTTTTAAAATTAAATTAAATGAATTGATACGTGACATCACTATAAGTCACTTATTTGGCAAATGTCTTGCTTATGTATATACCATTGAATTTCAAAAAAGAGGCCTTCCACATGCACATCTTCTCATAATACTTCAAGAAAAAGATAAATTAGATACTGGTGAGAAAGTGGATTCAGTCATTGTTGCTGAACTACCAGATCCAGAACTATATGGTAGACTATATGAGATTGTTACTCATCGCATGATTCATGGACCCTGTGGCGAGCTTAATCCACAATCACCATGTAATAATAAATATTTCCAAAATGTTCCAAAAGATTATAGAGACAAAACGTATGCTAATTGTGATGGCTACCCACTTTATAAAAGAAGAGAAGGAGATAGTGCCATTATTCGTGGGAAAAAAGTTGACAATAGATATGTAGTACCCTACAATCCACATTTACTCATGAAGTATAATGCACACATTAATGTAGAAGCCTGCACTTCCATCAAATCCATTAAATATGTGTACAAATATATTTACAAAGGCTATGATGCCGCTACTGTAGTCGTCAAAAGTGCAGACAACCCCGAAAGCACTGAGTTAGTACATGATGAACTTGCATCTCATGTAGATGCTCGCTATGTAAGTGCACCAGAAGCTATGTGGCGCCTTTTAAAATTTGAAATGCATGATAGATCACATGCAGTATATAGATTAGCAGTACATTTGCCACAAAGACATTTAGTCTATTTCCATGCTGGACATGAAAGTAATGCATTGGCCCAAAGTGAACATTGTCACACTACACTAACTGCATGGTTTGAATTAAATTCTACAGATTCAAAAGCAACACAATTCTTATATATTGAAATTCCATATCACTATGTTTTTGTGAGTGGATTATGGAGACCTAGAAAAAGCAGAGGGAATAAAATAATCCCAAGAATTTACACAGTCAGTCCAAGAGATCTTGAACGTTTCTGCTTACGACTATTACTTTTAAATTTTCCTGGAGCACAAGGTTTTGAACACTTAAGAACTGTTAATGACATAATATATGAATCCTTCCATTTAGCTGCAAGACAGAGAAACTTACTAGCCACGGCAGATGAGGTAACAATTTGCATTTATTTGTATCTTCTCAAATGCTCCAAATGCATTAGCAATGTGGGACAAGTTTACAAAAATATACTTTCAAGTTCCTTACTTAGACATATTACAAAGTTCATGTTTACAGCACAACTAAGTTTTCAAGCGCAATGTAAAGATTGTCTTTTGTGTTAAACATTAATCCAGGGAATAATCCGATCGCCAGTTAATGGGGTCAGGAAGGAATTATTTTTTTCCCGCTTTGAGACAATTGGCTATGTTTCAAAGAGGTTTTTTACTGTTTGCCTTCCTCTGGATTCAATGTATATTCAAGTTAACAATTGTTCACATAGAACTTGCATGTTAAAAAACCATTACCTCATGTTTACAATACTGATTAATTTCAAGTTCAACTGTTCTTACATTCAAATGTTAATACTTTTACTCGAAAATGATTTAACAGTTACTGTTGAACAAAAGAAAATGTTACAAAAATAAACATGGTTAATATAAGAATTGTACTTATTTCCACAGAACTACAAAGTTACAAGTGTCAAATTCGTATATTTCTAACTAAACAACTTTACACACATACACATCTCATTGCCGTCATTTTTTGACGGGCAAATTGCTAGTATATATATATATGTTTGTGTGTGTGAATAATCAGCAATGCAGTATATAGTGATACCTAATTTTTTGGACAAACATATTCATAGTTTTCATGACTAGCTTTCGAGAGTGTTCCTCTCTTTTTCAAGTCTGAAGCATTTCTGATAAATTCCCACTGAAACACAAATAACAGTTTAAAAAAAAAATAGTTCTATTCAGTGGGCTATGCACAGGTCTGTTTTTGTATTGTCTAATACACTGCATGTCACTGTTTGCTTGCTGTCTAACACCAAAATACAGTACTGCAGGTCACTTAACAGTCGATCAATAAGTGTATGGTTAACAGGCATATAAGAATACAGTACTCAAGTATACCATAGTACTGCATTCATTGGAGTTTTTATTTTGCTGAGTTTCTGTTATAGTGACTTATTAATCTTGTGATGGATGTGTTTGAGAACAATGAAACAATGTCTGTGCTTGACATTAGTGTAGTGTTTGACAAACAAGCAGAAACAAACCCTTTTCACCATTAGCAGTTGCTAAATAAGTAAATAAATCACGGAACACAGTGTCTCCGTGAATAAAATCAAATACGAAAGTCTGATTTTCATTGAGGACAGATTTATGGAGCAGGCACGTCCCACAATAATGGATATTTACTAAGTTATGTACTGTACCTCAGTCCTCTAGTCCTATTTGAACAGAATTAGCAGTCCCCATAATTCTTCATGAGGCAGAATATACAATACACAACCATAACTCACTGATCCTTGTACTTGTTGAGAGTTTCACTTGTGGAATAAATGCCCCTAAGTATGACTATTCTAAGATCGTGCATTGAACATATACAAGCATTATCTTTTGATCTAGCAACATGCTATTTTTTGATTTGCAAGTATTTTTGAATTTCTTTGGCTTTTCAACATGTATTTAATTTGGCAACCACTTTACTAGACACCTGCAATGGATTACTGTGGTCACCTCTCAACCACAAATAATGAGAAATGACAGTGCTGATGTCACAACATTTACTCGCATTCCTTCTCCTATCATACAATAGTCCAGCAGATACTTAAAGAAAAAAATGGTTAAAAAAGATCTAACATGGTTTATATAGGAGTTTGAATAATTATTAAAACTGATAATGGACGGAATGTCTTTAGAAAAAATAAACATAATATTTACATTTATAATCTTTACTGTGTTATTCCACTCTCTTTTCTGGGTTGAAGCTATCTGTCACTTTCTTGGGCCTGTGTCTCCTTCTAACTAATGTGATTTCAAGTTTCCATGTTGAAGTCTATTGGTTTTAGCTGCCTGTCTATTATGCAGATAGAAGCTTCCTCTGCATTCAAAGCCTTTTGCTGCCTCAGGTATTCGATAAGCAGAAACCAAAATGGTAGAATCAATTGCTTCAAAATAGCATTAAAAAATGTACAAATTAAAGACATTAATTTTTTACATTCTACAAATATTTGCCTACTTTCAAGTGTAGTTCTTCAAAAGAACTGTATGTAGCCGAAATTCACATTAAAGTGATATTACACAGTTATTGAAATGAAAGTTTATGAAAAGTACACATATAAATAAATTAAATTACAGTTGGTTGTTCATAAACATTTAGTGGAACTGTTAGCGGTTCCCATCTATCAAGCTCAATTATTTAACACAAATTCAAAATGTTTACCAAGTTGCACTTATATTTTTTTATTTGTGTACAAACAAGATATGTTCTTGGGAATGTCTTTAAACCGGATTTGTATGTAACTCGGAACCCTGAATTATAATAATAATAATTCTATAAAGTCTCATATGCGGTAATACCAATAGTGTAAAACTGTAGTAATAATAATAATAATACCCCTGTAGATATGTCAAAAGTACATTTATAATGTTTTTTTTTTTATTGTATGCATTTCAAAGAGAATTTTCAAATTACAAAGGTTATTTTCACATTAAAAATGTAGTCCAGTGGTTGTCAACAGTCGGTGCCTCAGAGAGGATTAGAGCCTAATCTTTTATACATGTCATCACCTTTAGTGCTTGATATAGACAGGTTACATGTCTGTAAGTAAAATGTATTCTATTTAGATCAGTGCAAATATAGTGGAAATTTGGAACATTACAATAAAGATAAATGGAAGGTTTGTGGATTTCACTAGGAATATAATATACCACTTTATTTATTTAGTGCTTACTAGCTGTTTCTTGTCCGCCAAAAATAATTTTGTACAAGTTTGGGTTTGCCCGGACCTTGTGTGTTAAGAATACGTCAGCGCCAGCAGCAAAACGGCAAGTGTGCGCTAGATGGTGCTGTCTTGCAGGCGCTGCCCGGGGGAACATAAACGGATTCATAACACACAAAGTCCCTCCTGACTCTAGATGGGGCTCATGTTTCTGGATGGGGCTGCTCAGGGTGAGGGCACAGAGAGGGGTCTGGATGGAGAATACTCAGGGTAGGGGCAGGGTCTATTAGATCCGAATGGGGTGTTCTGGGCAAGTGGTTGGGGGCTCCTCACTCTGGATGTGGGTCTGCTCGGGATAGGGGGGCTCCTGGTTCGGGGGCTCAGGATGTGGTCGAATGAGGTGGTCGAATGAGGAGTGTTTTACCGGGGGCTGTGTTTGCCCTTTCCCGTTTATGTTCAAACAGCGACAGTGCCATCTAGCAACCACTTGAATGTTTGCTGCTGGCTCTGCATGGCGTATTCTTAACACACAAGGTCTGTTTGCCCTCTGTAGCTAATATACATACTGTAAAGTGCAGGATTTCAAATTAGCCTGTCAGGGACCTCTCTCAAAAAGCACGTTGCAAATGTTGCCACTGATTGGTTGCTATGAGACAACCCTGTACTTAGTAGTAAAATGTCCTCATGAGCTGTCAGAGGGGAGAAACCAATTAGAAACTAAAGGTAGTCCTGGCTTAACCCTACAACTTTCAACACTGTTTCACTCTAACACGGTGTAGGCCTGATTAACGTTCATATCTCTATAAGGCTGTGTTGGTCCAGAATTCACTGTTTTTGCTTGCCGCACCCCTTTTAATGCTCTAACTTGCTACAATGCTGTTTTCATCTAAAAAAACAAAACAAAGAATCCAGGATGAGCCAGAAGCTTCAACGTCACAAATTTCAAGTTTCTACTTCTGCTAATGTTTAGTTTGTGTTTGTATTATGCTTGTTGTTTCTTTAAAGTTCATATAAAAACAAAAAAAGTTAAAATTTCAATTGGAATCTTTAATCCAGAAAGCTCCCATGTCCATTTCAGCATCACCGTTATAACATTCTGGATCTTATTACCTGCGTGATAATTTGAGAGGTGATCAACCAGTCCACATGAGCACTGGGAGGTGATTGTGAAAAGCCCCTAGGACCTATCCTGTTTAGATTGCGCTATGCCACGGCATTGTGCGCCCCCGGCCTCTCCAATGTAGAAATATACTGCTCTCAGCTTAACGTTTGGTTGAAGGGAAGGCAAGGTTAATAACCATGCTCCGACGTGGTGTAACTCGATGGTGCTGAATCGACAGAGAGGCCATCAATATGTTCAGCGCGGGCACTCGGCCCCCAGGCGCGCCAATCATAGCTCAAGGCCTCTTCTGTCGGTTCGCCTTATATTCATTGTGTTGTGTTGGTAACTAAAAACTTGCATCGTGCGTGTGCACACCGCATAGAGCTACTATAAAAGTAAAGGACCAAAAATGCTTCAGTTATAGTATGCAGGCACCACCAATACAGGTGATATTATTATGCTGTCATCTTTAGCGTTTCATTTGTGTGGTGACATATATATATATCACATATAATAGTTTTCAAACTGTGATTCGTCGCCATGCTTTGCGTCAAATCACAGTTTGACAACTACAATTGCCGCAAAGGGGCGCGCATGCGCATTGCGGCAGGGCACTTGTCCGTGCGCGCGGCGGGCGCGCATGTGCATTGCGGCGCGCTGAGACAGGAGAAGAGAGAGAGAGGAGGAGGGGAGACACACATGGAAGGAGGGGGAAGACACAGAGGAGAGGGGGGGAGACACCGAGGAGGGGGGAAACACAGGGGAGGGAGAGGAGGGGGGAAGAGACACACAGGGGTGGGGGAGGAGGGGGGTAGACACACAGGGGAGGGAGAAGAGGGGGGGGGACACAGGGGAATGAGGGGGGAGACGCAAGGGAGTGAGAGGAGGGGGGAGAGAAAAAGGGGAGTGAGAGGAGGGGGAACAGACACAGGGGAGGAGTCACACAGGGGAAGGAGAGGAGGGGGAAGAGACACAGGGGAGGAGGAAGAGACACACAGGGGAGGGAGAGGAGGGGGTGAGACACAGGGTAGGGAGATGAGGGGGAACAGACACAGGGGAGGGGGAGACACACAGGGGTGAGAGAGGAGGGGGGAAGACACACAGGGGAGGGAGAGGAGGGGGAAGAGACACAGGGGAGGAGGGGGACGAGACAGACAGGGGAGGGAGAGGAGGGAGGAGAGACACAGGGGAGGGAGTGGAGGGGGAAGAGACACAGGGGATGGGGGAGACACACAGGAGAGATAGAGGAGGGGGGAGACACAGGGGAGGGAGAGGAGTGGGAAGAGAGACAGGGGAGGGAAATGGGGGGGAACAGACACAAGGGAGGGGCGGAGAGACACAGGGGAGGAAGGGGGGGACAGGGGGAAAGACACAGGGGGGAGAAAGGCGCCTAAAAACACAGGAGGGAGAGGACGGGGGGAGGAGACACAAGGGAGGGAGAGGAGGGGGAAATGAGACACAAGGGAGGAAATAGACAGAGGGAGAAACTCACAATGAGCACCAAAGGCGCTCATCGCAAGGCAAGTAAAGTAGAGGGGAGAGGCTCCCATTGTGTGGCAAACAGCATTGCTAGGATTCACATTTTATTGCCGTCATTTTTGACAGGCAAGTTGCTATAATATATATTTATAAACACTGTATATTGAAGGCTAACAGCTTTTGTGGATAACACTAATAAATAAGTCTAAAACAATAATGTCTCTATGTGCTTATGGACATGCACAATGCAGGGCGGCTTCAGTTCAGCTACAACCCTGTAATGTGTATTTCTTATATGATGCCCTGCATTTAAATGAGACTCCGCAATACTGAGCATTTTGAGGAGCAACCGACCCGTCATTCTGAACATAGAATGGGGCAGGAAGAGACTGCTATTCATTGCAGCCAATGCGTTTAATGTATATCTGGAACTTCAACAATGATTGGCAGGTCTTGTCATAAAAACACGATCGCGGTAGCCAATAAAATGAGGGAAGATGCTGTGGAATTTCTAGCTACACTCACTATAAATGACACATAACAGAGAGGCGGGACTATCGTGGTCGCACACTCATTTGTCAGTTAGGAAAAAAAGTCTCATCAATCAGCCAATAGGAAACAACTATTTCTGTCATCTAATTATAAGCGAGATAAGGCGGAGCCATCGACCTGAAAGTGACATTTATGTCTGTCTTTTCCTTACAGCCAATTAGATGCCCCCACGCTATCGTAGAGTAGCTTCTCATTGGTCCATGTAATGAAGGCAGCAAAAGCTAGTGGAACAAGCTGGTGGTTGGCAGATCTTTGGTATGGAAACCGGAAGCGGAAGTTGCTCGGTTTCAATGTGTATGTAGGATGTACAGTGTACACTGAGAGGAGCTGCAGGTATGAGCTTGTTCGCATTAGATTGGTGTTCAGTATGTAGCTTTATACCTTCTACAATAAATATATACTTACAGCCGTTATATATGTATAGACTTAAATGGAGGACATTGTTATTTGTGGGTCCCTATTATTGAATATTTACAGAACTGATGGGGTGAGTGTACTTGTAGGTGTGTGTATATATGTATGTGTGTTTATATATATATATATATATATATATATAATTACAAATAGTAACTTCTATGTGAATGCTTTTTCCATATATTATACATAAACGTTGTGCATTAACAGGGCAGCAGGGTGAGGCTGGAGACATCCTGAGAGAGAGACCCAGGAATGGAGAGAGAGAAGCGAGGTCTGAGTGGGGTCCTGTCCTCTCTCTCGCTTCTCTGTGTTATCATGGACGTCCAGCTAGATGGTGAGGAGTCAATATGTATAAGACAATAGACTACAAGGAGCCGTGTACTTACAATATACAGCCTGGCTCTCTCTATAATATAGCCTGGTCCATGCAAGTGCTAGACATTAATGTGTGAATCTCTGCTCTGTAGGACTACTGGCTGCAAGCCATGTAGAAATTGAAAATCACTTAGAGATGGGTCGAAAACTTTTAGCTGCCGGACAGTTGGCTGAGGCTCTTTCTCACTATCATTCTGCTGTGGGTGAGTAAATGTTATTACTAGCAACAAGAATAATAAATGACACTGTTGGTTGAAAGTGATGTGTCTGTTTTGCTTCTGGCCTTGACTGCCCTTGGTCTTGTTTTTCATTTGCAGAAGGAGACCCCAAAAATTATCTTACATTTTATAAACGGGCAGCTGTATACTTGGCGATGGGGAAGTTCAAATCGGCCCTTCCGGATCTCACCAAAGCAATTGAGCTGAAATCTGATTTCATGGCTGTAAGTGTCCTATTATTACATTTTAATGGGTAGATAGATAGGAGCACATTTATCAAATTGGTGACATGATAAACTGATGGTTGGGCCAGTTGTAAACTAATAACTGTGACTAATTTTTGTGAACCTTCTCCTTGTTGACAGTTGTGTGATTATTTTATTGCTCACAGGCCAGACTCCAGAGAGGGAACATTCTTCTTAAACAGGGGGACACTCAAGAGGCCAGTGAAGACTTTAAAGCAGTGGTGAGTACATATTGTACACGTGGCTGTTTCAGTTTACTGTTTTACAGGCTTGCACTAAGTATGCTTTTCCCTATTTCCCTCTCATCCTCTTTTTTTTTTATGGTGCAAAAGAGGGGTGTGTGCTTAACTGACTCATGCTGTCAATTTCTGTGGAGAGCACCTGGGGCCACATGGTTAGCATTCATACGTTGCAAACTACTGATCTAGATCAAAGGTTCTTTAGTAGCTCCTTGAGTTTAATTCTACCAATCAGGAATTATAGTAAGATTATATATAACAAAATAATTATGAATACTTACAATTACAATACTTACAATTAGTACAGAAGTGTCTAGAAACTAAATTTTCTGTCTGAGGCATTGAGGTGTCACACTGTGTGTATGCATTTGTGATGTAAAGTCAACATATATATCTGTGTGTCTACTTGAATGTAAATAGATGTGGTTCATAGTGTGTATTTTATTTTTTCAGATAACTACTTAAAGTTGGTTCTAATTTTATGATAGGCAAATATAAAGTTCTTGATAAAACCCCAGAGATTTTTATGCATTTTCAGCAGCTTATGTTGTTGGGTGGTATATCTAGAACATTTGTGAAATACTATATATATATATATATATATATATATATATATATATATATATATATATATATATATATATGTATATATATATGTATTGTGTCGCATAAACATTTAAGTCTGTAGAGGTCTCTCCGTATGTGTTGATGAGTCTATTTTTATATTTGCAAACATAGCAAAATGACCCTAGTATCTATCTATCATAGCAATGGAAAGCATGAGCTTGTTATTGCAACAATGTTCTTACATATATTAATCCATGATCTGATTGTATATAGTAGATGTACTGATACATTACTTCAGCTTGTGAATAATATCTTGTATCAGTCATTCAAAACTACACCACTCCTTCCTCTTACTGCTAACGCTGCATTGTATAAAACATGCGCAAATAATTCTTACTAACACATCATCTTTGCTTCTATTCATCTTTTATGCTTTTTGAGCTTTATAAATGATCTTAGTTATTCCACACAATCTTCTCATTGGTTGTGAGAGCACAGGAGGTTCTTAGGATGAGTGAAGCCTAGAACCTGAAGCTGAGTAACTGATATTAGTTCTGCCTATGTGGCTTACATGTACCCCATGACAATAAACACTAAATTTCAAGATGCACATTCACATAATCCTTGTATATAGTTGTTGTGATGTTCATATGGTTTACTTGGTATTCCAGTGCCAAGGATATGTTCTGTTGATTGTGATAGATGCTTTGTTATATTTTGTTTGTAATGTAGGATGCTGGAGAAAAAAATATTTTATTCTTTCTTAATCAGAGAAACAGATTTGGGATTCTGTGTTGTTTCTGTTTCTTTAAGTATATTACCAACATTGAATATTGAATGCAAAGCCTTACTGTGTAACATGTAAAAACGAGGTTTGCATTTTTGTTCATTTAAAGCAAACAAGCCTTCTTTTGTTTAATTCCGGCACATTTATTAGTTTTTCCTTTTGAGGGGGTTGTATGGTTTTTATTTGCTCCTTTGAAGCTTTGCATATTGTTTTAGCAGTTTATACATTGTTTTGGAGTTGTAATGTAGCTGTAAATGTGTGTGCCTTAAAACAGGCTTGACAAAAGTGGGTTAGCCATTAGCCAATTCTGCTGGCTCCTAACTGGCTCCTAACTTTTTAGTGATCATACATCTCTTTACATAATCTATACCCTGGTCCCTAGAAAATGTTTGGCTGCCCCCTAACTAACCTGACTGGTCCCTAAGTTTCACATGCATTTGTCAAAACCTATGTGTGTATATATTAGAGGCCTGTATGATCCATCATGATCCAGTTCTTTCTAAATCTGCCCTACAACAAATGGTCTGCGCAGCCCTGTATGCAGAGCACTTTCGGAGTTAAGTAGTGTACATAATACTAACTGTTGATGCTGTACTTGATTTACATGTGCATATAAAATATGAAGCCTGCCATACAACTGAAGTTGAGGCATATATTACTATGTTTTACTCTAAAGCAGTGTCAGTTTTGTCCATACATACTGTTGTGATGCAGTGAGTTATGTCTGGTAGTAATGAGAGAGAGGATGTATTTTGCTCTGATCACTCTATTTGGCACCACTCCCTTATTTATAGTATGCAATAGCCTCTATAAGGCACAGGCTGTTTTTTAAAATATAACATACAAAAACTAGCATTTAACTCATTATTACATATGATTTGTATTGTGCTGGGAACTGACAGTACAATGTCTGGTTATATGCTTTGGCCCTGGAGAGGGCGTATTGTACAATTAAACTTTCAGTTGTTTCTTGTGGAAGTTCTTACATTTGCAGGGTGTTCCCATAGAACTGAATGTAAACTTCATCCGCATCCATGGCCCCCAAACAGATGAACAAAAAAATGACAGGCCCTATTAGTAGAAATTATGTATATTTGAAATAATGGCTGTATTTATTTATTTATTTATTTATTTTTAATTTCTTAACACTTTGTCCATTATCAAGTAGAGTTATTTAAAGGCTATAATATAAACCAGTATGTGGTCTTTTTAATGGGCACATTCAATCTTCTTAATACAATATATAACAGAACCCAAAACACGGTTGCATGGTGCTCAAATTAAAACTTTATCCCCTCCCCTACATAATGGCCTATGTATATAGTGACAACCAAAGGCTGACTCTACAAATGGTCCTACCTCTTATATTAAATAATGTAGTTTTGTGTGTTGCCACAGGCATGCATGAAATAGTTAACTGTGACTGCTATTGTGCACACATGCTTTTTTTATGTGTGATATATTTGCTAAAGGAGGTATGATTATGTGCGAGAGAGTCTGGAAGGCTATTATATAGAAAACGCATGACGTGGTCTTCCAGGAGAAGAACATGAATTGTATAAGGTTGTTATATACTAAGCATATCCTTTAATATAGAAATATATCTCATTTGCTTGGGAATTTAGGATGTATTTTGTTTGTGTGAGAAAGCAATAAATGATCAACATCAACTGTTCTTTTGTTATTCAGATCTATACTATTGCTTGGTTACATTGTATTTATTTATATCTAATTTTTATAATTTTGTCACAGTTTTACTCTAATTGTGAGCACTAATACTGTTACAATTTGTTTTTATTATTTTTAGCTTTATGTTCTTCAAATGTATGCTGGAACTTCCATTACTATTTACTGATATTGTTTTCTACACTACTGCTCTTAGAAACTTTAGTTGGTTTGACCTTGTTTTAAAACTGAGCATGGAAACAAAATCAAAAAAAGGCCTACAAAATTATTCAGTTTTGGATTTTGAGAAAAACATACATAGACGTTTCCAAGATAATATAATAATATTGATGTTTGTTGACCAACTTGTGGAAGAAATGATGATTTGTAAAACAGTAAATATACATATATATATATATATATATATAAATACTCTTCTATGGAACATAGACTGTTTTTATGTATTATTTATAAAGCACCACGGTGGTCAATAACTAAACTTCATAATGGACAAAATGTTTTTAGAAAGTAACTAAAATAATAGCAGCCTTTAATATGTTCACTTTTATATGCAGTTATTTTTAGGGCCACTGATGTTTCTTTACTTGCAGTATGCTTCTTTTTTTTTTTGAAGAGGTAAAATTAATTCCAGGCAAAACATTTTTAGAAATGTAAAATTATCATTGACCTTTAGGTTATCACAGCACTCATACACAACATGCATTTTTTATTCCTGTTAAGTCCAAGCCCCCACCATTAGGTATTTCCTCCAACATGCTCCCAAATCTCTACTGTTCAAACAAATATTGGAAATTGATAAAGATGCCAAATTACTTCGTAGAAAGGATGTGCTGTGGTTTGTTCATCACTGTCGGTCAGTTAGAACTAATGTTAACCCTCAAGTCATTTTTCATGCTGACAGTGAGCATTTTGTCCCATTTTTAGGGGGTCATAATCATATAAATTAATCACATAAAATATCAGTATCTGGTGTTACTTCACATTAATTCTACAAGCAGTGAAATGTTTTATGCTTCATAATGAAGTTAAACAAGGAATGAAACAAACCATTACATATTCTGGCAGTTTACAGAGTACTATAGGTGTTACTTCAGGGAGAATTGTGTCCCTTTTTCTAGCCAACATTTAATTTACAACATACCATTTGAACTATTCTGATAAAATCATTGTTCTTTTAAAATAGTTACAGAGTAGCTCAACAAATGAGGAAGCACAGTCTCAGCTGGAAAGAGTAAAAGAAGTGGAGATGAGAGCCGAGGAGGCGTGGGCGGCTTATGACCGAGAGGATTATGGGGGAGCCATTTCGCTTCTAGAGAGAGTGATTGAGGTAAAGCTGCTCACTGTGTGGAAAGATATCTGTTTTGACATATATATATATATATATATATGTCATCTTGTTGTGAATTGGTTATTTATCTTTTGTAAGTCTGCAAGTTTTCAATCTTGCATGGGGCTTTGGGAAAGCACTATGAACACTGGATTCTAAACTCAAAGACACTGCTTTCCATCCTTTTGTAATGTGTTTATATTGTTTTGCCTTGAACACAATCCATGTATAGCGTTATGGAATATGTTGGTGAGTTACAAATAAATAATATTAATAATATGAATTTCAACTAATTTTTTTCCCCTCCATATCCCAGATTGCTCCTTGGGACCCCAATGTCCGAGAGCTGAGATCCGAATGTTATCTTCACATTGGTGACCTCAGCAAAGCTATCCAGGACTTGAAACCCACGACCAAACTTCGCAATGACAACCGAGCAGCCTTCCTAAAACTCAGCAAGCTGTACTATAGTATGGGGGAGCATGAGGAGAGTCTGAGGTGAGGGGAGCATACAGAAATGGTTGCCTGTCAAATAAAAGGAGTAACACCACAAGCTGCAGTACAACAAGGAGGAACAAGAGGGGAACAAGGAATGCCTAAGGGTGGCCTTGTGTGTGTATATATGCCTATGTGAATATGTTTGAGTGGTATATATTGGTATGCAAAGGGTATTCATTTATTTTTCACAAGATCAGCCACAAAAGCAGGAGAGGTAGAGTTTTTTAACAAGGCAAAGGAGCACCATTTTAGGATGAATTAACTTGTAATGGAGGACCTTATCTTTGACACTATTTTGACACTCTTACGATTCCACGCTAGATATGTGTGTCATGATTGTGGTCTTAAATGCTAGTTGTGGAGAATGTCAAGTGTTGAAGTAAAGTATTCTGTTGAAAATGGGCACTGTGAGATTGCATGATTTCAGATCTGGAGAACTGTGGAAGATCTAAGATGTGCAATTGTCTGTGTTTGTAGAGTTGTGTTTTAAATTTGTATAGAGTGAAGATACTATGTGTGATAATTTGAGAGTGAAGGGAGTAGAAGAAAAAGTCTGTGTGTGTTAACAACTTTGTTCAATGACAGAGGCCAAACAAAATGTATTTATTTAAAAATATTTTAACTTTAAAATAATGCATTTAACTAGTATGATACGTGTAGGGCAGACATAAGTGAACAATGGAGAGAAAATATGGAGAAAAGTGATCTAAATGAACTTGAATTGAACAATAGTATTTAAATGCTTAGTGAAAGTTTCATGCTCACATCTCATCCAAGCTTATACAACATGCCAATAAGTATGGCTAAAATGAAAGACACCATATGAGAGTGCAGTGCAGAAGAATAGCATGCCAAGAAAATTATAGAAAGAATTTCCAATTTATGTTGACAGTCATTATACATATGTGAAATGAATATTTAAAAGGTCATTGCCATCCTAACAAGTTTATTTATTCTTAAAGAACACAACATTCTGGTTATGCATTGTACTAGCTGTTCTCTCTATAGTGAATAATTCTTGAGATGTTCAGCATTATTTGTGCCATGTATTTAATGTACCAAGTTGCACGTTAACATAATTTGTGGATCACTGTGCTTGATAACGATGGGGTGAACGAACCATATAATAACACTGGATGTATTGATTATTCTTATAATAATTTATTTATAAAGCACCTGCATGTTCAATAGGGCTAAGTACAGGGGAAACAATGATGTACAAGGGATACAATGAATACGTACGACAAACAAGAAAAGCTTACATACTACTACATAAAGAACAGAAGACCCTACACTCTAAGAGCTTGCAATTGTAGCTGGTCAAGGGTTGTTGTTCAGTTGTGTACAACTATCTGTGACCCTATGGACCAAACCATGCCAGGCACATCTGTCAGCCACTGCCCCTCTGAACTCTATAAAGTTCATGTTCAGTGCCTCAGTGATCTCATCTATCCATCTCTGTCATCCCCTTTTTTTTTTTGGGTGCCTTCAATCTTTCCCAGCAGTTTTCTCTGGGGAATTCTGTCTTCTCATGATATTGCCAAAGTATTTGAGCTTTAGGCTCATGATTATACCTTCCAGTGAACAGTTTGTCTTGATTTCCTGAAGTACCAATATACTGGATCTTTTTGCAGTTCAAGGGACTTTAAGCAGTTTTCTCCAACACTACAATTCAAACGCATCAATTCTACAGCGCTCAGACTTCTTTATGGTCCAGCTCTCACATCTGTATGTTACTACTGGGAATACCATAGTTCTAACTCTGTGTACTATTTGTAAATCATGTAATATCTTTTACTTTTTATTAGCTTGTCCAAGCTTTTCTCCCCAGTAGCAATCATCTTTTAATTTCATAACTGCAGTCACCATTTGAAAATATCTTGGATCTCAGGAAAATAAAATTTGTCACTTCCTCCCCATCTATTTCCCGATAACTGAGATTGCGATTTGACATGATCTTTGTCTTTTTTAATATTGTGCAGCAGGCCAGATTTTGAACTTTCTTCCTTCCCCTTCATCAGTAGGTCCCTTTAGTTACTCCTCACTTTCATCAATCGGAATAGTATAATTTGTGTATCTAAGGTTGTTGATATTTCTTCCATTTGGATTTATCCAGCTCAGCCTTACGCTTGATCTACTAAATTGAAAAAATAAGATGACAATATACAACCTTGTTGCATTCCTTTTCCAACCTTCTTGGTTCATGTACAGATTCCTTAGGAGGCGGATGAAATGGTCTGATACTCCCATCACTTTAAGAACTTGCCACATTTTGTTGTGATCCACACTGACAAAGGCTTTAGAATAGTATATGAAGCAGAAGTATATGCTTTTTTGGAACTCTCTTGCTTTCGCTATTATCCATCGGACATTTGCATTATCCATCGGACATTGATCTCTTGTGCCTCTTCCTCTGCGGAACCGGACTTGCACATCTGGTTGTTCTTGGTCCGTATATTGTTGGAGTTGAGCTTGTAGGATCTTAAGCATTACCTTGATGGCATGTGAATTGGGTATAATTGTTCAGTAATTGGAGCACTCTTTGGCACTGCCTTTTTTGGGGATTGGGATATAGACTGACCTTTACCAGTGTCTGTCCGACTGTTGAGTTTTTTTTTCAAATTTTTTTTGGGCATAAAACTGTATTAACAGCATCATCTTGTAGGATTTTGAACAACTCCGCTGGGATTCCATTAACACCTGCAGCCTTTTCAACAAAGGCTTCCTAGGGCCCATCTCAATTCAGTTTCCAAAATGTCTGGCTCCAGTCATTGGACAAACTATTGAGGCTATCACTGCTGTTAAGATCCTTCCTGTATAGATCTTCATTGTTTTCCTGTCACCTCTTCTTTATTTGATCTGCTTCTCTTCAGTTTCTACGTTTTTATGTCTCTTATTAATTTTTCCTGAAGATATCTCTTGACTTGTTATCTTCTTCTATCTCTTTACATCGCTCCTTCTCTTCTTGGTTTTCTCTAGAATTCTGCATTCAGCTGGACAAATATTTTCCTCCACTACTTTTCCTTTTTTGCCTGGGCTACTTTCAAAACCTTAGTTCTTTTTAGTTTTCTTTCTTTTGGGAATATTCTTTGTTGCTGATTAATGGATAATGTCGCAAATTTCGACCCAAAGTTCTTTCAGGCATTCTATCTACCAAGTCTTTAAATCTATTATTTGCATATTCACAGGGGATATTATTTCTTTTGTATCAGCTTGTTCTCATGATATTCCCCATTTTCCTCAGTTTAGTTCTCAACTTTGCAATAAGAAGCTCATGGTCTGAGCCACAGTCAGCTCCTGGTCTTGTTTTTGCTGACTGTATAGAGCTCCTCTATCTTTGACTGCAAAGTATATAGTCCATCTGATTTCTATGTTGTCCATCTGGTGATGTCCATTTGTAGAGTCGTCTCAAAGGCTGTTGGAAGAGGGTGTTTGCTACGACCAGAAAATTATCTTGACAGAATTCTACTAATCTCTGACCTTCTTTATTTTGTACTCCAAGGCCAAATTTGCCAGTTTTTCCAGATATGTTTTGGTTCCCTACTTTAGCATTCCGATTTCTTATCGTGAGAGAAATGTCTTTTCTTGGTATTATACATAGGAGGTGTTTAATATCTTCATAGAATTGGACAACTTTAGCAACTCTTCAGCATCCAAGGTTGGAGCCTAGACTTGGATCACTGTGATAGTAAATGGCCTGCCTTGAAATTAAATTGAAATCATTCTGTAATTTATTGGGTTGTAACCGAGCACTGCTTTGGCCACTCTTTGATTGACTATGAGGGCTACTTAATTTATTCTGCAGGATTCTTGACCATAGTAGAACATCTGGCGGTTGTCTGATTTGAAATGCCCCATTTAAGGTCACTAATTCCCAGCATATCAATGTTTAATCTTGTCATCTCATGTTTGACCACTTATAGTTTTTCTTGATTCATAATTCTAACATTCCAGGTTCCTTTGCTGAGTTGTTCTTTGCAGCTGCAGACTTTCCTTTCCCGTACAGACACAACCGCAGCTAGGTGTCCTGTTTTTCTTTGGCCCAATTACTTCATTAGATTTGGTGCTACTCATACATGTTCTTCCCCTGTAATGAGATACTCACCTTCTGACCTGACGGGGCCATCTTCCGGTGCCATATCGTTATGTCTCTGGCTGTGCTTGGCCATAAGGTAATCTTGCTGAAGATACTGGAGTGGGTTGCTAGTTTCTACTCCAGTGCACTGCAATTTGCCTGACTTCTCTGCTATGACCTGTCCATCTTGGGTGACTCTACATGGTGTAGCTCACCGCTTCACTAAAGCACATAAGCCCCTTCACCACAACAAGGTAGCAATCCAGAAATTGGGTAACTGGCATAGAAACAAAAATAGGCTTGTTGTTGGTCCTGGTGGCAGCACAATCCAAGTAATTTACTAATATCAGGGATTCTTTATAGTGAATAGATTGGTAGGCTTCTCTAAATAGATGAAACTATAAAGCTCAGGGAATAGTCTGTCCTTTCCTGTTACGGTTACAGCACCAGTCTGCCACGGCAGTGTGGTGACCAATGGCGAGATGGCGCTGCCAATATTCCAGTGCCATATCATAGAGTCAAGGCTTAGGTAAACTGTTAGGATTAGTTTGAGTTTGACTACCATTTTAAACTTAGAACTTCTCTAACATATCGGCAGCGCTGCAAAATATCTAGCAGTTGGTTGCCGCACTGCAGCAGGGGACCTGTGCCGTAACTATAACAGGATAACACAGGACTATAACAGCGTGTTGAGTGAAATAGAGAGCTTAATCCAGATTAATCCCGCTGCAGTAGACTGAGTGTGACATGGTAATATGATGGAGGGTGGAATGATTAATAGCTCAATTTTTGACGTGTTTGTTTTTAGGTTGTGGGAAGCCTTCCAGGCGAAGATGTTGGATAAACAGGTAGTGATGTCTGTCAATTAGAGGAGATACCGATTTGGATGTCAACAGCATAAAGATGATAGTGGAACCAAAGAGAGTTTATTAGTTTGCTAAGTGAGGCAGTGTTAGTTGAGAAAAGCAAGAGACTCAAGACACGCCTTGAAGTATCCATGCAGTGCTTGGTAGTGATACGTTGTGACTGAGTATGAGATACTAAGGCCCTCATTCAATTGCGATTTGGCCAATTGAATAAGGTTCTAAATAAGCACATAGCATATTTTTTTTAAAGAAGTTTTTAGTTAGTGAAAACTTTGCTTTTTGATCGATGTTTACTAACTAAAAACTTATTTAAAAAAAATATGCTATGTGCTTATTTAGAGCCCTATTCAATTGGCCAAATTGGAATTGAATGAGGCCCTATGAGAGCAGTTAAATAAGCAGGATTGGGACCAGGAGATAGTAGTATTACAGAGGCCAAGGAAGCTAGGTAGGTTGAAATTGCTTGTTTGTTTTTTCCAAAAATGGTGCATCCCTAATTAGCAGAAGAAAACAGCTAATTAGTATTGTTGAGCTATCTATAGCCATCCTTTTTCATTTTTTTTTTTTTTTTAAAGAAAAGCTACTTACATTTTTAGTTGACGGAGACCTTTTTAAGGAGAGATGCAACTAAAAGCAGATATGAGTATAAATGGAGATGGGAGCGATATGTGTAAGGGTGTGGTAGTTTTTTTGGGTTTGGGTATGGTAGATAATACATGTAGCGATCAGAGAGCACAAAACGGGTGAATGGAGAAGTGGTGGTGTAATTCACATGGATTTGAGTTGTGATGTTAGGAGTTTGAGGCAGAGAAAAGGAAGAGACTCCAGCCGCAAACACTGGAGTGTTTATTTCCACCTCATGGTGAGGTGTTGTAGGATATAAGTTGCAATATTGGGTATATAGCCTGCTATAATTTAAAGGACAATACCCATCTCCACTTCCCTCATTGTTGAAAGGAAGTAAAATATTTCAATTGAGATAACATAACTCAAGCCTTACCAAGTCAGACTAAAGCAATGCTATCTCAGTTGAAAATGTTCACTTCCTTTCCGTGGCGCTCAGAACAAGAAAGAGGTGGGGATGGGTACAGCAACAGCGATTAATGAGGTAGCCTGTAGTTGTTTTTTTTTTTTTTATATTTATATATTGTGGTTGAAGTTTTTATTTGCTGCTTTTTGAACATGTATTTTTAATGTGAACTAAATACTAGGTTTAACATGAAAAGCACTTATACTGGACCTTTAATAGTTATGAAAGCTGGACCATTACACTGGCCCTTTTAATTATCAGCATGAGATGGCAAATATTTCACAGAGCTTAGCTGAGGGTCAGAATAAATCTAGATATCTTGTGTGTATTTAACTGAATTTAAAGGTTTTTAGATCCAGCATTTTATGGGTAGGATACCTGTTTAATTCACAGATGTATAATTCTTGAATGTGAGTGAATAGGTTCTGCTATCATTTGTATTACAGTTTTAAGATGTAATTAATCTGTTCTTTCTCTCTGTTTTATTTTTATATATATATATATATATATATATATATATATATATATATATATATATATATATATATATATATATAATTTTTTATTTATTTATTTTTTATTATTTTTTATTTTTTTAATTCGTTTATCTCTTTTTTTTCTAGCCAAGTGCGGGAGTGTTTGAAGTTGGACCAGGATGATAAAGATTGTTTTTCACACTATAAACAGGTTAAAAAACTCTCCCGGCAGGTAGAATCTGCTGAAGAATTAATCCGCGGACAGCAGTAAGTGTTATCTCCTCATCTCTAGATAGTTTTGCATTGTGAACCCTGTGGATCTACTACTTGAAACACTTCATTCACAAAGCTTAAGTTGGTACCACATATAACATTGTTCTAAAGCCATAATAACATCTTCCTTCTTTGGCAGAGAACATGTAGGAAATCTGCTTGCAGTTGCTTCAAATAACAATTATTTTTCTCCTTTTTTTTTTTTAAATAAAAACTTGTTTAGCAATACTTTGTGAAAACAATTTACACACATCATTATGGAAAATGTTCTCCTCTTTGCTGCAGTACAATTTAGCAAAACCATCTGTTCGATTTAATGTTTGGTTTCCCAAAATATGCTTCATCAACCCCTGGAAAGTTGAATCCCACTGTAAAACAAAACTGAATATTTAAACCTTTAAAAATGCAAAAACCTAAACTGATTTGCCCAGTGTCTGGCCTAGTGATTTAATGATATAGAAAAAAGTGACCACAGAGGTCATTTAATGGTAATGGCACAAAATAGGCAAAATTGAAGATTTCTGTGGAATATGTTTTTCTACCCTCTATACTTTGAACGTGCTCTACTTTGTATGCTGTAGCTCATAAGAAGGTAGGTTTATGTAATGTGGAAAAAGTGGGCTTAAGCAGATATAAGTGGAGTTAAAGGATCACTGTGGTCTTCTTTTTTAAAATAGACTTTTTGAAGAACTACAGTGATATGTATTTTCGAATGGGGGGGGGGGAGGGAGGGATATAGCCACTGATTTATAATATTTGTATGAGCAATTCTGCTGTGTGGATTCTGTCTGTCTTCAGCAGAGGAGGAGGTTTCTCTGTGAATATATATAAGAAGTTTGTATCTGCACAGTGGGAAAGTGTCAGTAACTACTGCCAATACTCTCAGAAGAACTATAAGGAAGCTCATTAGTTTATAAAGGCACACCATTAAGAGAAAGTAAAAAGCAGCAGGATAGGAAGCAGAATGGAAGCTGGCAATAAAGAATATTTCCACATAAAGGTTGCAGAATATAAAGGCTGTGTTTATTTATTTCCTTTATAAACACATTTTGCCCATTATCAGGTTGAGTTATCCAAAAATACATATAGAAATGAATTGGCCATAGTGGTCCTTTTGAAAAATAAAATGTCTCCACTTCCCATGAGAGACATATGAGTTCTTGTTTTAAAGTGTAGGTTTTATCCCTCTTTAAAAACTTATAATCTCAAATCCTATATTTTCTATGGAACTTATTTATCAAATTATGTTTTTATTTAAACCCAACTTAAACCTGTATTTTGATCAATCTACCCCACTGTGTCTATCTATTACATCTAAAGCTGATTTTAACCTTCTCTTCTTCCATTTACCTTTTTTTTAATTTTGTTCTCGTTCATATAACTTTTTCCATACCCCCTGGTATAATGGGATCACAGCTTTTTAATTTTTTGAGGTATAGCACATAATTGTACTTTTGTGTGGCATCGATTTTATGCAGATTTGCAAGTATTTTGATGGACTTCTCTATTTTTCTGTCATAGATTTGATTCTGCAATTGAGAAATATGAAGCTGCCATAAAAACTGAGCCCAATGTTGAGATATACAGCAAGAGAGCAAAAGAGAGGATCTGTCACTGCTTATCAAAGGTGAGCTGCACCATGAACAAGATGTTGGCATGCTTATGCACACATTCTTATTGAATTATGCACACTGTTTATATGTAAAGGTCAATGCATTCATTATCATCATATGAAAACAGGTTTGGTGAACATCTCTAACAGCACAATTAAAACATAAATGTATTTTTAGTCTCCTATGGCAGTATTACCTGTGAGTATCTTCGCCTTCATGAAGAAGTTTTTTTCAAAACCTTATTGTGCCCATTGAGGCATTTTACGTCACCAGTTAGGGAGCGTGTGGGTAGGATCAGCTTACAGTGTGAATCATGCGGTGTATGTTAGGGGAAGGATGGATGGATAAATAGCCTTTAATGGAGGGCACAAAGAACCAGTTCCCCTGAAGAGGCTCAAACCAAAGTAGGCAATGTTTCTTTGTTGTTGGGTGGGATAAACTGGAATGTGTGGAGAGGAAATTGGAAAACCATTGAGATCTAGGAGAAATAAAGGGGATGGTTTGAAGCGATAATGAAGGGGGTAAGCTTTGAGTCTTGTAATGCAATGAAAGGGGAAATACACTTGGCTCAAGACAATAATAATGGGAAATTTGGATGGGAGTGGTTTTGGAGGGTGTGAAAGAAATACAGTAGATTTAATTTCACCTGAAATTCAAAGGGAGATTATATGAAGGAAGTAGGGGTAGAATCAACTACGTGATGAATTAAGGAAGGATCATTTGTAATTCCTTGTGTGCATCAGTGTGTAAACTTTTCTAATAAGGCCATAATTATACAAAATATGAAAATGCCTTTCAATTGTTTTTATTATGGACGTGTGTTGCTGTAGTTTCACAAAAAATCACCATTTGCAAATGTATAACAGCAGCATTTATGCAAGTCATAGCTTTAAAGCAGAAATCTTAATTTTATCAGACTCTTTTTGCCTGAGGGCTTCCATGGTGTCTGTCTTCAATATTTCCTGTTGGCCTGAAACCTGAGCGGTTTGCTTTCATTTTTACTTGTTCAGGAAAAGAGGATGAGAAGGAGAAATTAAGGAGGGGCTTCCGTTGTGGGAGTTCAGGTTTTAATATTTGATACCTTCCCCAGAAGCAGGCAATCACACTTAAAACTGCAAATCCTGCTTTCCCTGCTGTTTAATGAATAAGATGGAAGAATAGACTCCTCTTCAGTAATAGGGGCAGAAACAACAATGGAAAGACCAAGAGATTCAGATGATTAGATGAGATATATATATATATATATATATATATATATATATATATATATATATATATTTATAATGTTCTATTTATTTAACTTGTGTTATTATTATTATTACCACTATTATTATTATCATCAAATAGTGATGTTACACAGTATAGTGAATGCTTTTAGTCAGTTATATATAAATGAACAAGTGAGAGATCAATTTAGTACACTGATTGCAGACATATAGGGCCATATTCAATTGTTCAAATCACAATTACATGAGCCTGTAATGGAGCCCGTAAATGTTACTGATATTCAGTTGGCTACTTTTTATATACTTGCATTCAATTTGCGAGTTACAGGCTGAAAAGCACTGCGTTTGTCAAAAACGTAACTTTGTCCTATCTCCTCTTTTTTGATGTTTCAAGCCTGTAAAGGTTACCAGTGCTAAAGATGCAAAATCCATATTCAATTGCAACAATTCCACAAGCCCGCAATTGCCTTCAAACCCATAAATGGCAAATGTATAAAAAAATGATATGAGTACTAGATAGGTTAAACACCTGTTCGTATAACTGCAAAAGCAAATAAGCACACACTACTATACTGGGAAAGCGATGAAGGGCATTAGAATTAATTGCACAACAGTCTCAAGCTCACAAATCTGCAATCAAAAATTAATTATTTTACATTTTATTTCCATGTTATATCGTTCCCGGGATTAAAAGGTTTAATACATGTCATGGAACACGCATGGACAAGAACAGTTGCTTTATTGATTTCTACATTTCTGAATTGCGAGTCCAATCACAAATCGGGAACTTCTAAACACTAATTAATTGTAGTCTAAACTCTGTGTTTTATTGACATTTCATTTACTATTGGCTCTGTATAAAATGAAACTTACGTGCTTGCGTAATTGATCAGGATTATGCCCTGAAATACTACTTACGGGTTCATGGTTTGTGTATTGGGGCTGTACACCTGTAATAACGGGTTAGTGACAATTCAATATATCTAAATGTTTAGAAAAAATTTCACCTTCAGCTAAAAGTTCAGTTTGAAGGTAATTACGGGCTTGCAGTTGAATAGGGCTCATAGTCTGATAGGATGTATAATGGATTATATACTTTCATATTAAATGAAAGTTCCTTATATGATAGAGCTTTTGGTAGACTAATAAGTAAAACAAGCTTTTGTGTAGTAAAAAGCAGAAAGGATATCAAGTAATGGGAAATAATCTGTAAAGGGTCCACTACAGCTGTAATTGACACGACAGTATTAATCCTGTTCTAAATACTAAGCGAACCTCCTGAAAGATTCACTTTGATATATAAAAATATGCAATACAAGCTTATGTGTTGTATAAAACATTAATGAATAGTTAAGGCTGCAGATAAGCAAGTGAAATATTTCATGACACCAATTTATTATTACTATCAGTTTAGTATTTAAAACAGGATTATTTGCTAAAACAGCCCTGATACTATTAACTTCTTATATGTAAATGGTCAGATTCAAGGTTGTCTGGAAAACTGAGGATTTAGGTGACAACATCAATATGCACACTTGACACTAATGTGTTAATCTTTTTTTCTGTTATACTAATGGATTGAAGTGCTTTAGTTTAAACATGAACAAATCTGTAAATGACACTTCTAATTTGAGTTTCTGCACGTGGGCCCTCTATGATGCCATAAATGATTGGCTCTTGGCAAATGCCTATTGTAACCTTGCTGGTGTACCAGTAATGACCTTAATACTGTAATGGGAGTAGAGGTGACATATGAGCAATCCACTTACAGGATGTATTGCATAAGTTAATGGTGAAAGTGTTATCTTTATTTAGTGCTGCAATTTCAATTTGTTTTCTTGTAGTGGTGTATGCATAGTTTTTTTTTTTTTTTTTATATAACAACATAAAATATACTAGAGGATTATATCACAGTAAAGCTACAGAGACAATCATACTTGAGGTAATCAGAAAATCTGTGCTGCATTGTATTGTAATTTCATTCTGATACATTATTTAAATAAAGTCCTTTAATCCAGTCATGGTATTCAACCAGGCTTCTATCAAAATTATATCCGGTAAGAGAGAAGAAAACAAAAAACAGTTGGGTAGTAGTTTTTAAAATTACATGTTTATATGAGTATCTAGAAAAGATCCACTGTTATCAAGGAGAGCAGCAGGGAATCTACTATCCTCAATATCCAGGTGCCTCTGCTATCATCACCAAGACGAGGCAAACCTATACAGAAAAGAGAGCAAATGCATGGTGTATTCTTTTCCAATACAGTTTATTAAACTTGCTTAAAACTCTACATTTTTATGAAAGTGAGCACTGACATGCCCCACCCAAAAAAATATAAATAAACTATCTTGTTTTGGTGATGACAGTACCGGCACCCAAATATTTATGTAAGATTGCCTATATTTAAGGCATCGATTGTATTGCTCTTATAAGTGCAGCTTATTAAAGCAGATATGTATAATAAATTAAATATATTGAATATACCACCATCCATTGCCACCAAATGTCATGGTAAAACATAATTTTGCCACATGGGCCTTGCAATCTATAATGTTATCTCTGTATCCACATTTAGAGTCAGCGTACAGAAGAAGCTATCAAAGTTTGCACTGAAGCATATCAAAGAGACCCGCAGAATCCATTTATCCTGCGAGACCGAGCAGAAGCCTATATACTAAATGAGGAGTTTGAGAAAGGTGAGATCATGGGGAGACGTGTGCTTTTGGTTGCGTGACTTGTTTTATCGAGGCATAGGGTGAGTAAATTATGTGCAAATGGGAATTTGTACAGGATGATAAGACTGAGAAGGGCAACATAACTCTGAAGAGGATGAAGGAAAATCTACAGAGTGACTTATTTACCTTTTTAGTCTCACCAATTGTTGCTTTTTTGAATTTCCAGCTGTTGAGGATTTCCAGCTGGCAAAGGAAATTGATGGAGAGAATGAAGAAATAAATCAGGGACTCGAAAGAGCACAGAAACTTCTCAAGCAGTCAAGGAAACGAGATTATTACAAAATACTGGGTGTGAAAAGGTAATATTGAAAAACAAAATTGTCTGTTACCATTCATCCCTTTTAAAAGCCCAAGTTTGCTTGGGTGATGTCCTATATACCACTGGTGGCTGTGAAGGTGAATTTTTTATAAGTCTAACTCGTTTGTGACACTGCTGTCTGTTCATCCAAAGGAAGTTATTTGTATAGTAAGGAAATAGCCATCATTAAGACTGTGAAATATAATTCCCAGTAGTTGTGATGGAGCAGCTCTATTGTTCAGCCGACAATATTTTAATGTTTCCTTGGCAGCCATCTAACGGTTTTCAAGTATTATACATTTATCATCAACATTCACAATGCTGATATAAGGAACATTATCTGTATGCTTGCCATAGGCTCTTGATTAGCAAATGGGATACATGTTTACATGGCAGAGCACTGTGTCCAGTTTCCAATATGGTTAATTAAGCCATTGCACTTTCAAAATCTCAGTGTGATATTTTTATGTGGGCTTCTAAGCAATCTTTTAGTCTTCTTGATAACTCCATTAAATATCTCGGTAAATTATCTGTGCAGTTTTCTCAGCTAATTATACATTTATTCTCTAGATACTGTATTTTTGTTTAAGTTGTATATATATTTTTTCTTTCTATCCATACAGGAGTGCTAATAAACAGGAAGTAATTAAAGCATACAGGAAGTTGGCCCAGCAATGGCACCCAGACAACTTCCAGTCTGAAGAGGAGAAGAGAGAGGCAGAAAAGAAATTTATAGATATTGCAGCAGCCAAAGAAGTGTTAACTGACCCAGGTATCCACATGCTGTTGTTGAAGCAGAAAGTTGATTTAATTTTAAGGAGCCTTAAAAACTGGCTGTACATTGTACT
This sequence comes from Discoglossus pictus, assembly GCA_027410445.1. NCBI lineage: Eukaryota > Metazoa > Chordata > Amphibia > Anura > Alytidae > Discoglossus > Discoglossus pictus. Next base: position 156,259,673 of record CM050167.1, on the reverse strand, counting down.
AGTAGTTTTTCTCTACAGCAAACAATTTCAGAAATATTTAGAATTGATGTTACTGTTCCTTTCTAATATGCTAATGTGCGGCTCAGAGTACTTGATGAGGCTGGGGAAGGGTCTAACTGCCAGATAACATCTTTATGTTGGCCAGTACAGAGAGAGGCAAGCAGATTGTAATCATAATTACCACATCAAAGCAGCTAGTCAATATGCATGAGCCATTTATTTGCATATAAATGCCGGTGTACAAGAACAACCTAATGGAATTTCCCAGGATTGATTTAATTTGGGGAAAAAATAATAACGCAACATATAGCCAGCTTTTCATACTCTTTAAGAATAAAAGGGGGAAATAATTTAATAGGGAAAAAAAGTAGGATAATTTAGTGTTCTCCAGGATAAAGCAAGATAAGCGACTACAAAATTAAAAAGCGTCTATCCTGAAATAGTGGCTGCCAGTCAAGAAAAATGGGTGTCACTGTCCAATAATACTGTGGGATTAGAAATAAGTGACCACCCTCATGAGTAAGCCCCATTAAGTGGTGAAACGGAGAACGTCGGGAGCAGGGGGGAGATGGTACACTTCATTCTATGCTCTTTGTGAGCCACAGCAGAACAACTATACCCCTGTTTGGTATTTCAAAAAACGCAAGTATACATGTATTGCTTTATGTCCGAAAGGGGAGACTTAAGATACTCCTATCCCTTTTTTTCTCACACTTAAGCAGTAAAAGCCTAACTTTATGCAGTGGTTTGATAATGCTATAAGTGATACATATGTCTATTCAAGGATTGATGGTGATATCTGCCTCCCCTCTATACTTCAAATTAAAATTATAGTATACTGCGTTTATATTTATATTCGGTACCATTCTCTACCCCCTGCCTTTTTGTTGTTGTTTTTAAACTTTTCTTAGTTTAGTGCACTTTTTTACAAATAAACAGCGCCTATCCTCAAACTTTTTCATCTATAATATATGTTGCTGCATCCCTATGATTAGCAAATACCTTTTGCATATGAGGCTTGCATACCAGCATCACTTTATTATTATTATTATACCATTATGATGCTTATTTCTAAGCTCTAGAGATAAAATATTATACCACTCCATCTGTCATAATAAAGGTGGTCACTTATTTCTAATCCCACAGTATTATGGGACAGTGACACCCATTTTTCTTGACTGGCAGCCACTATTTCAGGATAGACGCTTTTTAATTTTGTAGTCACTTATCTTGCTTTATCCTAGAGAACACTAAATTATCCTACTTTTTTTCCCTATTAAATTATTTCCCCCTTTTTTTGAATTTAGTGTTAAGCACTAGGAAATTGCTTAGGTCATATATTCATATCTTTAAGAATAACCTTAAAAAAAACTTGTTTTTTGGGTGTCCGAGTCCCTTTAAGGATTATTAATATTTATTATTTCTATAGCGCTTTAATTTCACTATATGATTCTTAACTGTAACTAGTGTTTTTGCTCTATGCCACCTTTATGCTTTCCGACCAAATCATATATTTTATAAGATCACTTTATTGATTACATTTCATAAAATAGTCCCTGGTATTTGATACATTTAATTTATTATGACTTACATTTAACCACTGACTGTAGAAGATTTCTCCCAGACATCCTTTTTAGTCCCCCTCCTAAGTAGGACGTCCATAGGTGAGTGAGAAGTCTGTACAAGTAAACAGATTTCTTTCCAAAATGGGGTCTTATGCTTCTGTACAAATGAAGTAATAGTAATAAAAATGGTGATAGCAGGACTCACACTGGCCACAGGGCGTGTATTGAGGGAGGACACCATGATCACTCTGCCCTCATCTGATCTCTCATTTCTATTCAGCTACTGGAGATCATTAGCAGCAACAGCATTTGGGGGAAGAATTAATCCTTTCAATCCATCCCCAACAAAAAAATATCAGTCCACTACGTACACCTCATTTAAACTGTTTCATGTGAGGGTTTTATTTCTATAGTAATAGGGATGGCTGAAACTGTTAGAAATTTGAACAGCTACTTCACAGAAAATCAAGTGACACCGATTTGAACTTTATCACTTGCTGATTTTAACCAATTATCTGTTTGCTGCTCATCTAGTTGCACATTCAAAAGATGGTAATAATTCACAACCACATAATTATACAATTGATGCCCACAGCCCCTGTGTTAATTAATGTTTGCTACACTACAGATAATTTACAAATAAATGATTATATCATGCTCTCATGAACACATATTACTGCATTTAGTATTAGTGTCTTTCTTTTTTTTTAAAGGGTTAATGAGGTTTTGATTTTCTAATTATATTAATTTCCACATGCTTTTTTAGAAATGCGTCAAAAAGTGGATGCTGGAGAAGACCCACTGGACCCTGAAAATCAGCAAGGCTCTGGACACCACCAACAGTGGCCTTTTGAGTTTAACCCATTTGGTTCAGGGAACTTTCACTTCAAATTCAACTATAACTGACTCTTCAACTCTTAATGGATCAGAGGAGCTGAACACTCCAGTCAAACTTTTATTTTCAGGGTTACTGCTTTTCAAACCAATCACCCTGTAACTTATATGGACATTTTATGCCAGGAGAGATTCTTGGAAGACCCTTGCACACCACATCCATTTTTGCCTATATTAAATCTGCTACAGCTATCTTAACAATAACTTGAATTGGTCATTGAGACTCTTCTTCATCTCCTGTTACCTGAATAGGCATTGAGGCATTCAAGCCCTTAATACTAAACATTAAAACAAAGAGCAGAGTCTGAAATCTCTCTATAGCACCTTTTATTATTGCTTTATTTTTTTGTCATGAATAGAGGCTACAAGGAGGCTGCTATAAAGGAAAAATGGGTCAGTGACAGTTCTCTTGAAATGGTATGAACGTGAGAATTTTATGAACTTTTGAGGAAAATATAAAAAAAAACAAAAAAACAAAAATAAAACAAAACATTTAAAAAAGTGTTAATGTTGTGTTTTTTTGTAATACCAAGTTGCACTATGTGTAACCTCTGAATATCTTCTCTGAATAAATTTTAGGAAGACATAGAACATTTCAGTCCTTGCTATGGAGGACCTATGGCTGTGATTTCATCTTGACACAGTCCTATCTCTCTCTCTCTCTCGTCCAATCTCTCTCTCTCGTCCAATCTCTCTCTCTCGTCCAATCTCTCTCTCGTCCAATCTCTCTCTCTCGTCCAATCTCTCTCTCTCGTCCAATCTCTCTCTCTCGTCCAATCTCTCTCTCTCGTCCAATCTCTCTCTCTCGTCCAATCTCTCTCTCTCGTCCAATCTCTCTCTCTCTCTCTCTCTCTCTCTCTCTCGTCCAATCTCTCGTCCAATCTCTCTCTCTCTCGTCCAATCTCTCTCTCGTCCAATCTCTCTCTCGTCCAATCTCTCTCTCTCTCTCGTCCAATCTCTCTCTCTCTCTCGTCCAATCTCTCTCTCTCTCTCTCGTCCAATCTCTCTCTCTCTCTCTCGTCCAATCTCTCTCTCTCTCTCTCGTCCAATCTCTCTCTCTCTCTCTCGTCCAATCTCTCTCTCTCTCGTCCAATCTCTCTCTCTCTCTCGTCCAATCTCTCTCTCTCTCTCGTCCAATCTCTCTCTCTCTCTCGTCCAATCTCTCTCTCTCGTCCAATCTCTCTCTCTCTCTCTCTCGTCCAATCTCTCTCTCGTCCAATCTCTCTCTCTCTCTCTCTCGTCCAATCTCTCTCTCTCTCTCGTCCAATCTCTCTCTCTCTCTCGTCCAATCTCTCTCTCTCTCTCTCGTCCAATCTCTCTCTCTCTCTCGTCCAATCTCTCTCTCTCTCTCGTCCAATCTCTCTCTCTCTCTCGTCCAATCTCTCTCTCTCTCTCGTCCAATCTCTCTCTCTCTCTCGTCCAATCTCTCTCTCTCTCTCTCTCGTCCAATCTCTCTCGTCCAATCTCTCTCTCTCTCGTCCAATCTCTCTCTCTCGTCCAATCTCTCGTCCAATCTCTCTCTCTCTCTCTCTCGTCCAATCTCTCTCTCGTCCAATCTCTCTCTCGTCCAATCTCTCTCTCGTCCAATCTCTCTCTCTCTCTCTCTCTCTCTCTCTCTCTCTCTCTCTCTCGTCCAATCTCTCTCTCTCTCGTCCAATCTCTCTCTCTCTAGTCCAATCTCTCTCTCTCTCTCTCTCTCTCGTCCAATTTCTCTCTCGTCCAATCTCTCTCTCTCCCTCTCTCGTCCAATCTCTCTCTCTCCCTCTCTCGTCCAATCTCTCTCTCTCCCTCTCTCGTCCAATCTCTCTCTCTCCCTCTCTCGTCCAATCTCTCTCTCTCCCTCTCTCGTCCAATCTCTCTCTCTCTCTCTCGTCCAATCTCTCTCTCTCTCTCGTCCAATCTCTCTCTCTCGTCCAATCTCTCTCTCTCTCGTCCAATCTCTCTCTCTCTCGTCCAATCTCTCTCTCTCTCGTCCAATCTCTCTCTCTCTCGTCCAATCTCTCTCTCGTCCCATCTCTCTCTCTCTCTCGTCCAATCTCTCTCTCTCTCTCGTCCAATCTCTCTCTCTCTCTCGTCCAATCTCTCTCTCTCTCTCGTCCAATCTCTCTCTCTCTCTCTCTCTCTCTCTCTCGTCCAATCTCTCTCTCTCTCTCGTCCAATCTCTCTCTCTCTAGTCCAATCTCTCTCTCTCGTCCAATCTCTCTCTCTCTCTCTCGTCCAATCTCTCTCTCTCTCTCTCGTCCAATCTCTCTCTCTCTCTCTCTCGTCCAATCTCTCTCTCTCTCTCTCTCGTCCAATCTCTCTCTCTCTCTCTCGTCCAATCTCTCTCTCTCTCTCTCGTCCAATCTCTCTCTCTCTCTCTCGTCCAATCTCTCTCTCTCTCTCTCGTCCAATCTCTCTCTCTCTCTCTCTCTCGTCCAATCTCTCTCTCTCTCTCTCTCGTCCAATCTCTCTCTCTCTCTCTCGTCCAATCTCTCTCTCTCTCTCTCGTCCAATCTCTCTCTCTCTCTCTCGTCCAATCTCTCTCTCTCTCTCTCGTCCAATCTCTCTCTCTCTCGTCCAATCTCTCTCTCTCTCGTCCAATCTCTCTCTCTCTCGTCCAATCTCTCTCTCTCTCTCTCGTCCAATCTCTCTCTCTCTCTCTCGTCCAATCTCTCTCTCTCTCGTCCAATCTCTCTCTCTCTCTCTCGTCCAATCTCTCTCTCTCTCTCTCGTCCAATCTCTCTCTCTCTCTCTCTCTCTCGTCCAATCTCTCTCTCTCGTCCAATCTCTCTCTCTCTCTCTCGTCCAATCTCTCTCTCTCGTCCAATCTCTCTCTCTCTCTCTCTCTCGTCCAATCTCTCTCTCTCTCTCTCTCTCTCTCGTCCAATCTCTCTCTCTCTCTCTCTCTCTCTCGTCCAATCTCTCTCTCTCTCTCTCTCTCTCTCGTCCAATCTCTCTCTCTCTCTCTCTCTCTCTCTCTCTCTCTCTCGTCCAATCTCTCTCTCTCTCTCTCTCTCGTCCAATCTCTCTCTCTCTCTCTCTCTCGTCCAATCTCTCTCTCTCTCTCTCTCTCGTCCAATCTCTCTCTCTCTCTCTCTCTCGTCCAATCTCTCTCTCTCTCTCTCTCTCGTCCAATCTCTCTCTCTCTCTCTCTCTCTCTCTCTCTCGTCCAATCTCTCTCTCTCTCTCTCTCTCTCTCTCTCTCTCTCGTCCAATCTCTCTCTCTCTCTCTCTCTCTCTCTCTCTCTCTCTCGTCCAATCTCTCTCTCTCTCTCTCTCTCTCTCTCTCTCTCTCGTCCAATCTCTCTCTCTCTCTCTTCCTCTTTGATCTCTATACAAGTCATACCTCTGCGTATATATTATTATTATTATTATTATTATTTTTATTATTATTATATATATATTGCCATGGAGACCAGAAGGGGGGATAGAGAGAAGAGGAACAGAGGGAGAACAGAGCAGGAGAGAATGAAAATGGACCGTGGATAGAGGTGGAAAGAAAAGTAAGAGGCTGGAGACTGAGACAGAATGGGAGGAATAAACAAGGGAAGAAAAATAGAGGATAGAATAGGTGGGTAAGCTTGATCGATTGGGACGAGGAGATTGACCTGCTGTATAGAGTGGGAGAGATGTGAGGGCTGCGCTGATGTGGAAATTACCTAAAATTATTTAATGTTCCATATGGCTCTATGTTTGCCCGTAGAAGATAATACTACAATTTAAATGTTCTAGTATATGTTAAGTTACTGCAGTCCAAAACATAGTTCTGTGTTTGCGTTTTCTCATTCAAGGAATGTTTGAGTTCTGAAATATCTGTTAGCTTATCAATAAACAGAGCATACATTTGATATCTCTCTGGGAAAATGTAGATATATGCTTTTAACCTTTTACTGCCCCTAAATGTCTAAAGAGTCTAAATATTTTTATCTAAGTGATATTGGCTATTTCTGAAACTGCTAGTTATCGGACTATACTCAAGCAGCAACTATGTTATTTTCCATCCTTTTTAATGATTTCTCTTTTAAAGAGCCATATGTTAGCTCCTACACAGTTTTAATAGTTACAGTAAAACCTGCGTTATCTGGCACCCACGGGGACTCCCTATTGCCGGATAACTGTATTTGCCGGTTAATCGGGAGTCCCTGAATTTATGGATCTAAACAACTCTTAAACCCCCTCAAAATGCCTTTAAAAGGCATTAGCACCCAAACTGGGCCATTTAGGGCCCCAAAGACATTTAGAAAAAAAGTTAGTTTTTTCTTTTTGCAGTCTCGAACTGCCGGTTTAGCAGGGTTTTTTTGAAAATGGGGAATTGATGCTGGTGCTGGTTGCTTGAGAGTCCCGGTTAGTTGGTGCCGGATAACTGGGATTCCTACTGTATATGCTTTCATAACGCCACCGGTCTCCGATGGCGACTGTATATAGGTGAAGTATGTATGCTTTTCCACATGTACAGTAGTTGATCGTCCTACCTGTAGAATTTTTTAGAATACTTACCTGTTTGAATGTCCCTGACTCATGGTCCTCAGCTGGATCTTATGTGTGGTGAATGTATTTTGTGGGAAGATCCTGGCAGAAATTATAAAACTTTGGCATTTATTTTGAAAATCTGACTGATCATGCAAATAAATTTATTTTATTGAAGGATATTGATCATATGAAGCCATTTATTATCACACAGTTTACAACACTTCTTTAAAAATTATATGTTCCTTATAGGTAACTAGCTGTTAATGTAGAATAAATATAAGCTAATAAGTAAAATCAAAAGCTATATAGATAGATCTCTTGAACAAAGTAAAACAAGATTAAATAAAGCTTCTTTGTATTTTAATTTGTGCAATAATGCTAAATAAAGTTTGCTTTTTTAAAGAGGCTAAATAAAGTTCATTGAAATGAACATAACGCTGCGTAGTGACGTCATCGCGTAAACGCGCACGTCATTACGTAACTACGCAAAACCCGGAAGTAACAGGCTTTAAAAGCCAGTGTGAAAGCCAGAGCAGTATAGCCTTAGAAAAAGTCCTGTAAAAGGACGAAACGGACCGTTGGCACCTAGTTTTTTCTGTGGAACAGGCTCTTATCTCCCTAATAAGGCTTAAAGGGTCTTTTGTCAACTTGTTTCAACTTTTCACAAAGGGATAAAAGAAACGTGGAGAGAGGGAACTGAATCGCAAGTATTTTTGTTTGCTACATGTTATCATCCTCTCATTTACGGGATTTATTCTATTTTTATATCCCTATTATTATTATGTAAATATATTTTTTTTGCATCAATATATAGTTGTTCTATTGACTGAATAGATTCACAATTTTTGGGAGATATAGAATGCCTGGGTTTCCACGATACAGTTTGTTTTTAATACATTTATTGTGTGCTGTTTTATCTCAATTTTTTTTTCAACTCTAGGGAGGGTAGTGGGAGGATTTGGGGGGCGGTGTGTGGTGCGGGTGGGTTCTCGGGGGGCTGCACTGAGGGGATGGGAGCTGTGGGATGGGATCCATACTTCCCTTTTCAGGGGCCGGTGCAGGCTGATCTGATCCTCCTCTGCATGTCTTAATGTGAGGGGTGTGAGTGCCACACAGCATGTCAGCTCTTGAATTGACCTTATGCTTGATGTCACCAATAAGCCTGCCCCCGAGCTGTCAATCAATTCAGCAGAGGCACTGAACCAGCGACTACCACTGCCTACACTGATCCCGCCTCCATCCCTCCTCTAAACATGGCTGTCTGTGAGGATCTCCATTAGCTGGTAAGAGCCATGTGCTCCGTGTGTGTGTCTGTGGGGGTTAAATCTGTCTCTATCTATCTATCTATCTGCATCTATCGGTCTCTATCTATGTATGTCTATCTATCCCATCTATTTATGTATCTGTTGCATCTACTCATCTCATCTACCCATCCCATTGTTTCTACCAATCCTATGTACCTATCTACCCATTTTATTTATTCATCTCATCTGCCTATTCCATCTACCCCTTGTATCTACCATGCCACCTACTCAGTGTCTACCCACTGTATCTAGCCACTGTATCTACCTATCATATATACCCATTGCATCTGCCTATCTACCCATCTAATTTACCCATTCCATCTACCCTTTTCATTTATCCATTGGATCTACCCATCTACTACTGACCTACTCCATCTACCCATTGCATCTACCCATCTCACCAAACTATTGTACCTACATATCTATCCACATCTACCCATTGTAATTACCCAGTATATCTATAATCTACCCATTGCATATACCCATTTCATCTACCTAATCCATCTTCCCATTCCATCTACCCATCCCATTGTATCTACCAATCACATCTACCCATTCCATCTACTTATCTACCCTTTGTTTCTACCCATCCCATCTACCTATCTACCCATTTTATTTATTCATCTCATCTACCCATCCCATTTACCCATCTACCTATTCCATCTATCCATCCCACCTACTCACTATGTCTAACCAAAGTATCTACCATCATATATACTCATCGCATCTACCTATCTATTCATCTCATCAACCCATTCCATCTACCTATATACCAATTTCATTTACCCATTGCATCTACCCATCTACTACCTACCTATTTAATCTACCCATTGTATCAATCCATTGTACCTACCCATCTCACAACTCATTGTGTCTATCTACCTACCCATTGTATCTATCCATCACATCTATCCATCTACCCATTGTATCTACCTATGACATCTACCCATTATATCTACTGATTGTATCTACCCATTCCATCTATCCACCTACCTATTCTATCTATCCATTGTATCTACCCATCGTATCTAGCATCTACCCATTGTATCTGCCCATACCATCTACCTATTCCATCTACCCATTGTATCTATGCAGCACATCTACCCATCTACCTATTCCATCTACCCATTGTATATACCCATCAAATCTACTATCTACCCATCACATTTACCTATTCCATGTACACATCACATCCACCTTTTCAATCTGCCCATTGTATCTACTCATCTAATTTACCTATCAATCCAATTTATCTACCTATCTATCTACCCATCCCATCTACCTATCGCATCTACTTATTTTATCTACATATTATATCTATCTACCCATCTCATCTACCTATTGTATCTACCTATTCTGTCTGTCTCATCCTCTTCCCAACATCACATATATAGTTGTGAGCATGCGAGCCTGCTCGAGCCGTTGCACACGCTTGCGGGCCTGCGTAGCTGGCCCTCGCAAAGCGAGGGCTGCAGTTGCTGGCAAGGAGCACCGCAGGCGCTCCTTGCCAGCAACTGCGACCCTCGCAAACTTTACGTCGCAACGCAAACAACATACGAAACACGTTAACACCCATTACGGACTCGCAAAAATCGGCCGCAACCCGCGGACAGGAAAAAAGGAAAAACACAATAAATACACACAACACATACATAAAAAGCTTACCTACAGCAAGAGGGAGCATCCAGGACCTCAAAAAATGAAGTTACACCTTTAACTCAAAATAAAAGAGTTTAGACACGAAAAAATGGCGGCCGAACAAAACTAAAACGAGGCTACAGCACTCTAAACATGCAAAACACCACCAAACACCTACGGATATTCCGCTACAGCCGCATACCACACATTAGCCACCATTTTAGAACAATAACTTATACAATGCGGAAGTACACAGCGACGCTAACGGTTTGGTCTCGTGCACGCACACATTCATCACGCTTACACAGCAGCTCCACACCACTAATGCTCCCAATTAGAGATGTCGCGGACAGTTCACCCGCGGACTATTCGCGGCGATTTTGGCTTGTTTGCGCTCGCATTGGACAGCGGACACATGCGCTTTTCGGTTCGCCCCCTATTCTTTATCATTGAGTTAACTTTGACCCTGCATTTCACAGTCAACAGACACATTCCAGCCAATCAGCAGCATGCACTCCCTTCCAGAGCCTTCCATCTGAAGGACAGCATACATTTTAGAATCATTCTGAAGCTGCATTCGTTGTGAGAGGACAGATAGTGTAGCTGCTGGAGATTTAATAGGGAAATAGATAGCCAGGCTGCGTATTTAGCTTCCACTACAGACCTGAAGGACTCATCTGATATCTGCTGCAAGAACAGCAACCCAAAAAGCCCTTTTTAGGGCTAGAACATCATTAATTTTATTCTATAATTTTTTTCTGTGTAATCTAATTGCATATGCCTGCCTGCCAGCGTGTGTGTGTGACAGGCTAACACCTAACAGCTTATATTGTGCTTATTTTCACTACTCATACCTGGTGGTGTACCATATATTGAAAACAACCATTTTTTTCTGTAATCTAATTTCAGTTGCCTGCCTGTGTCAGGCTCACAGCTAATATTCTGCTCTGTTTCACCAGTCATAGTTGGTGTACCATACATTGAAAAAAAACAACCCTTTTTTCCTTTAATCTAATTTCATTTGCCTGCCTGTGTCAGGCTCACAGCTTATATTGTGCTCAGTGAAATAAAACAACACTTTTTTGACTGTAATAGATTGAATTGCAATTGCCTGCCTACAGGCGTGTGTGTGACGCCTATTGCATCTACTCTGCCAACTTTTGCCAGTGCACAATGATACGTCATATCTGGTGCAATCGTAGTGTACAGTGACATAAAACAACACTTTTTTGACTGTAATCGATTGAATATCAGTTGCCTGCCTACAGGCGTGTGTGTGAGGCCTACTCTGCCAACTTTTGCCAGTGCACAGTGACACTCATATCTGGTGGCACCTTAGATTGCACGCGCAGTGCCCCAAATTTGAAGTAGGAGGTCCGACCAAGCATCTTTTTCCATCTCCCTGTTCCAAAAATCAATGCCATATACACGTCCCCTAATAGTGGATGTAACAGGGATTAAACCGATAGGAATAGTACTACTTAATAGTACACACCTTATAATAACGCAGACAGAGGCAACGCAGAGAGAGGAGTCTGAAGAAGAGGAGTCAGAGGAGGAAGGTGGCTTTGAGGAGGTGGAAGACCAAACACAGCAGGCGTCCCAGGGGGCTTGTTGTCACCTTTCGGGGACCCTTGGTGGCTGGGTGGAGGAAGAGACCTTCAATGACATCAGTGAGGACAAGGAACGGGACATGGCTAGCTTGGTATCCAACCTTGTGCAAATGGGGAGTTTGCGGTTGTGCAAAGGGACTGTTTGCAGTGCATTAAACGGGGAGATTGGTCTGTTACTGTGAAGCGGGTGTAACCCTTACACTACCTGATCGATACAACATCATACCTGATGTTTTAAAGCATGTTATTCCAAATAATTTAGGAATGTTAGGTGATTTATGCCCTTTATGGCTTAAAACCAGACTCTGCATTAACTATGCAATTTTCCGTGGGAGTTTTGCCATGGATCCCCCTCCGGCATGCCACAGTCCAGGTGTTAGTCCCCTTGAAACAACTTTCCCATCACTACTGTGGGAGTTCCTGTGGGTTTTGAAATTCGCCTGCACATTGAAGTCTATGGCGGTTCGCCCGTTCGCGAACATTTGATGTTCGCGACATCACTACTCCCAATACTCAAATTATTTATTCGATTATTATACACCAAACAGCATTAGCTCACTTACAATTTCATTGCAGTAATTTTTTGACCGGCAATTCGCTAGTCATATATAGTAACTATTATTTCCATATTCTAAAATATTTAAAGTACTGTAATTTTGGAACTGAGTTAAAAAGTCAGCATACCTTTTTTTAAAAAAAATTCTGCGTTTTTCCAGGATCGATAGTATCCCAATAAAATAAAATTTCTTATATAAAATTAAAGAGGTGTTAGGCACCCAAGGATACATATAATAGGTCAATCTAATAGATTTTTATTTTTAAATCAGTCCTATTATACCTGTTTACGGGGTTTGGAACCCCTGCGCATGCTTGTTATTATTTATTAGTGAGAGTAGCTCTCTCTATATATATTGTTCCTATTATGGTTTATTAGGATATGAATGTTTTTACATTTTAGCTGTGTGAATGTTGTTTTTGGTTTTAACTATTGACCTTACATAATTACTATACCACGCTTTTGTGACAATTTTTTTGTCTGTTCATGAATATTTATTGTCAACAGGGAACTTTAGCAAGTTTGTAGGGCACACCATAGCCCTTAGATAGGAGGTCCCAATAGGGTTATAGGCTCCTCAGGCTGTAGCCTTTATCAGCTTCAGGGCTTCTATCCAGTTTGTGGGGCATACCATAGCCCTTTAGCTAGGAGCTCTCTATATTGAGACATAATATTTGTCCTCCTATATATTATCAAATTAGTAGTTCATTCTTGGATTTAATGTATTTTTGGCCTGTGTACTATACTATTGTTGTAGGTATTTGGTTATATCACTGGATAATGTAACATGCCTTGATACTTGATATCATTATTGTTGGAATTTAGTTTCTGTGTTCACTTGGGAATTTATTAAGCAGGTTTGATTACTAAACCCACATTCACCAGAGTATTATTACCAGACTTTTAATGCACCGTATTTCCCTGAGTTTGTGATAATAAAGGTTCATTTTATTTCGTTTTCATATTCAATTTACTGTAAAGCATTGAACCAACTTAAAGGCCATGAAGTGGTTGGTTATTGTATCTACAGCCATCAGTTAACCCACAAGTAACAGATTTATGAGTTTCCAGCAGTCATTTCCCTGCACAGATGAATTTGGGAAGGGTTAACCCTCTTTATGGTCTGATCTGTGCACACAGCTCTTACTGTCAGTCTGCCTGGGGGACTTGCCAGATTCTCATGCAAAGAGAACTTCATTTATGATTATTTTTTTGTGTGAAAAAGGCACCTATTTAAAAAATTCAGAAAGTATTTCAACATGTTTTCAGGAGTAAATTACAGTGGTGTGCACCAAGTTGTGCTGAATTAACTGGCCCTTTAAGCTCTCAAAGTTCTTAAAAACAAACTCTTGTCTCTCTCTTGAAGTTTACTATAGCGTTGTGCTGTGGTAACAAGATCAAGCTGTATAAATCTAAACAAAGATGTGCTACTACATTCTGAGGACACTCCAATACAATACACCCTAATGCCCTTGGGGACTTTATTTTTGTTCTATATATTGATACTCTCATCCATTAATAAACACTTCTTCCTTTTCTCTGTACCATAATAAAATTAGGATCCATATCATCATGATTTTTCTCTTTATTCACAACATAAGTAAAAGCTTAATTTACATTACATAGCCAGACTGGAGTAAAAGGGATACAATATATCAATCACTGTGTACAATTAATACTGAAAAGCAAAACAAATCTCCTACAGCACCAAATGGTGGCAGTATACATCAAGATATGTGTAAACATTGATCTATATTATTAGTGTTATCAAGCTGAACACACTGAATATGTTAAAGAAAAAGTGTATAATGAAACCAAATGTGTGGCCAGGAATTGCAGCATTGCAGCTAGGGTCTAACATAGTATGTCACAATTTATTGATCAATTATTGCAAACGTATGTGGATGAATTACAAGCCAACATTGAAAACCTGGACATATCTTTTTTTAAAACTACATTTTTAAATTACTAATATTTTTCAGCTGTGACAGAGGCCATCTGAGAAGCATCTTGGCTTAAAAGCTAAGGGCTACTTTTTGAGTACAGATATTGAGATGACCACTGTTGAGACATCATTTTTTAATCATGCGTTGAGTTTATCTTGGTTTTATATTTGATTACGATTTATTTCTGTATGTTAATGTTTATAGGCAACAATAGACTAAGTTTGTCCTGTTACGAGGGTTCTAGTAGCCAAAAAGATCCAGCCTAATAGTGAGCTAGAGATACATAACTCACTTGTATGTGGTGGGAGACTTCATTTTAGGTATATTACTGCACCTCTTGCTCATAACTGTCTGTTGGGCCTTCAGGAGGACACTGCAGTTTGAATGGACTAATGAAATATACTGTCCTTCACTATAACCATTTTGTTTCACACCTAACCCTACATGTACTAAGCTCTGACTTTTTGAGGATAGTTCTGTTAAACAATGTATACTAAGAATTAATGGCATACCTCTATCCTCATTGTGAATAGCCAAATTAATGGAAATGAAAAAACAGGTTGTTTGCAAATTGTCCAATCTGTTCAGACTTTAATTGATATCACCAAGCAAACTATTTTTCCAGCCACAATACTTACAGAACCACAATAATGGTCCTGTTGGCATGACATTCGTAAGTATAGATTTTTTTTTTAAATATTAAATCAAAAACTGCTGGGATTCTTCTGATATTTAGTCTAGATCTCCTTCCATCTAAGAAAACTGGAAGACATTTCTCTTTGAAATCCAACTCGTGACCTTCAGGCTTGGCCAATTTCTTCTGTCTGCTGCCTACTGGCCAAATTTTGCCTATAACTGATGTTTGAAGACCCTTTTGGGTAGACCTGACATTGAAGTTTGACTTCTTCTCTGATTTTAATATAATTATAATTGTTTCTTTTGTGCCAATTACTTTGCCATCGTGCCATGTGCCCACAGACTTCAGGACACAGCACCGCTCTTCTTACTGTAGGTTTATCTTGGCACACCCTAATTCTTTACTTATGTAATGGACCTTTGTGATGTCATCCTAGACATATTATCTCTGCTCTCATTCTCTCTCACCATGTAGAGAGAATGAGAGCAGCCTGGGAATACAGTAAGTCCATTATATATCACTCCTCAATGTGTTCTATAAAGGCAACAATGAAATTCCCAATTATAACAACCCTGACTTCAGGTGATACAACCTGCATAGGAAAACAGCTGTGAGTTACATAGTCACATAGATCTCCTCTGATCTGCAATATGGGGATTAATTGATCCAGAGGAAGGCAAACAGAAAAAACAACAGTAAAACTTTGTCAATTGTCTCAAAAGGGGAAAAAAAAAAATCCTTCCTGACCCCAGATACTAGCGAACTTATATTTATTCATATTAAATCTCATCTGTCATTTAGTTGCCCATTTCTCTAATTTATGCAAATCCCTTCAGAGGGAAAGTACATCATTATCTGATTTAATTACTATTAGAGATGTCACGAATAGTTCGCCGGCGGACTGTTCCCGGCGAACATAGCATGTTCGCGTTCGCGGCGAACTGCGAACATATGCGACATTCGACCCGCCCCCTATACTTTATTTTTGAGCAAACTTTGACCCTGCATGTCACAGTCAGCAGACACATTCCAGCCAATCAGCAGCATACACTCCCTTCGAGAGCCTTCTACCTCATGGACAGCAGCCATTTTGGAATCATAACTAACTTGCAGTCTTACTGAGAGGAGGCTGAGTGTAGGTGATACTGCATCAATAGGGAAAACCATAGCTAGGCTACTGTACACAGTGTGCAATACAGACCTGAAGGACTCTTTTGATCTCTGCTGCAAGGACACCCCTGTGTCTCTTCCCCCCCTTATCATCATACTCCCCTCACCTTAGCACCCAACCCTAACACCCCTCACACTTATCCATAACACCCATCAACCTAACACCTAACCCTAACACCCCTCAAACTTATCCCTAAGACCTAACACCCCTCACACTTATTCCTAACATGCCTCACCCTAACACCCCTTATACTTATCCTTAACACCCCTCACCCTAACCCTCACACCCCTCACACTTATCACTAACACCCCTTACCCTAACCCTAACAACCCTCACACTTATTCCTAACACCCCTCACCCTAACCCTAACCCTAACACCCCTCACACTTATCCCTAACACCCCTCACCCTAACACCTAACCCTAACACCCCTCACACTTATCCCTAACACCCCTTAACCTAACCCTAACATCCCTCACACTTATCCCTAACACCCCTCACCCTAACCCTAACACCCCTCACACTTATCCCTAACACCCCTTACCCTAACCCTAACACCCCTCACACTTATCCCTAACACCCCTTACCCTAACCCTAACACCCCTCACACTTATCCATAACACCCCTCACCCTAACCCTAACACCCCTCACACTTATCCCTAACACCCCTCACCCTAACACCTAACCCTAACACCCCTCACACTTATCCCTAACACCCCTAACCCTAACACCCCTCACACTTATCCCTAACACCCCTTACCCTAACACCTAACCCTAACACCCCTTACCCTAACACCTAACCCTAACACCCCTCACCCTAACCCTAACACCCCTCACACTTATCCCTAACACCCCTTACCCTAACCCTAACACCCCTAACACTTATCCCTAACACCCCTCACCCTAACACCTAACCCTAACACCCCTCACACTTATCCCTAACACCCCTCACCCTAACACCTAACCCTAACACCCCTCACACTTATCCCTAACACCCCTCACCCTAACCCTAACACCCCTCACACTTATCCCTAACACCCCTTACCCTAACCCTAACACCCCTCAAACTTATCCCTAACACCCCTCACCCTAACACCTAACCCTAACACCCCTCACACTTATCCCTAACACCCCTCACCCTAACCCTAACACCCCTCACACTTATCCCTAACACCCCTCACCCTAACACCTAACCCCAACACCCCTCACACTTATCCCTAACACCCCTCACCCTAACCCTAACACCCCTCACACTTATCCCTAACACCCCTCATCCTAACCCTAACCCTAACACCCCTCACACTTATCCCTAACACCCCTTACCCTAACCCTAACACCCCTCACACTTATCCCTAACACCCCTTACCCTAACCCTAACACCCCTCACACTTATCCCTAACACCCCTCACCCTAACACCTAACCCTAACACCCCTCACACTTATCCCTAACACCCCTAAACCTAACACCCCTCACACTTATCCCTAACACCCCTTACCCTAACACCTAACCCTAACACCCCTTACCCTAACACCTAACCCTAACACCCCTCACCCTAACCCTAACACCCCTCACACTTATCCCTAACACCCCTCACTCTTACCCTAAGACCCCTCACACTTATCCCTAACACCCCTCACCCTAACACCTAACCCGAACACCCCTCACACTTATCCCTAACACCCCTCACCCTAACCCTAACACCCCTCACACTTATCCCTAATACCCCTCACCCTAACCCTAACCCTAACACCCCTCACACTTATCCCTAACACTCCTCACCCTAACACCTAACCCTAACACCCCTCACACTTATCCCTAACACCCTCACACTTATCCCTAACACCCCTCACCCTAACCCCTAACCCTAACACCCCACACACGTATCCCTAACACCCCTCACCCTAACACCTAACCCTAACACCCCTCACACTTATCCCTAACACCCCTCACCCTTACCCTAACACCCCTCACACTTATCCCTCACAACCCTCACCTTACACCTAACCCTAACACCCCTCACACTTATCCCTAACACCCCTCACCCTAATGCTAACACCCCTCACACTTATCCCTAACATCCCTTACCCTAACCCTAACACCCCTAACACTTATCCCTAACACCCCTCACCCTAACACCTAACCCTAACACCCCTCACACTTATCCCTAACACCCCTCACCCTAACACCTAACCCTAACACCCCTCACACTTATCCCTAACACCCCTTACCCTAACCCTAACACCCCTCACACTTATCCCTAACACCCCTCACCCTAACACCTAACCCTAACTCCCCTCACACTTATCCCTAACACCCCTCACCCTAACCCTAACACCCCTCACACTTATCCCTAACACCCCTCACCCTAACCCTAACCCTAACACCGCTCACACTTATCCCCAACACCCCTTACCCTAACCCTAACACCCCTCTCACGTATCCCTAACACCCCTCACCCTAACACCTAACCCTAACACCCCTCACACTTATCCCTAACACCCCTCACCCTTACCCTAACACCCCTCACACTTATCCCTAACAACCCTCACCCTAACACCTAACCCTAACACCCCTCACACTTATCCCTAACACCCCTCACCCTAACGCTAACACCCCTCACACTTATCCCTAACACCCCTTACCCTAACCCTAACACCCTTCACACTTATTCCTAACACCCCTAACCCTAACACCCCTAACACTTATCCCTAACAACCCTCACCCTAACACCTAACACCCCTCACACTTATCCCTAACACCCCTCACCCTAACACCTAACCCTAACACCCCTCACACTTATCCCTAACACCCCTCACCCTAACCCTAACACCCCTCACACTTATCCCTAACACCCCTTACCCTAACCCTATCACCCCTCACACTTATCCCTAACACCCCTCACCCTAACCCTAACACCCCTCACACTTATCTATAACTATAGGCTTAAATTCAGGCTTAACATAAAGACAGATCCCTCCTCCTCTTTTACCATTTCCCCTATCTTTCCTAAATAGGTTATAACCATCCAGATTAACAGTCCAGTCATGAGATTCATCCCACCATGTTTCCGTAATGCCTATTAAGCCCCATTTTTCTTGTACTGCTAATAATTCTAGCTCATCCATTTTCCCAGGCAAACTTCTTGCGTTTGCAATCATACACTTTATGTTGCTATGGCTCTGCTGATGTGAAGTGCCTGCCACTGTATTTGAGGCCCCTATTAATATCTCCCTACTTTCTATTGTAACCCTCCCCCCTTCTCCTCCCCCATGGGTAAATAATTCATCCCTTTCCCTCTCTACCCTATTTACCCCAATACTTCTATATAGTCCCTCCCCCCCACCTACAAGTTTAAAAACTCCCCCAGCCGTTCTACCATCCTTTCCCCTAGCACACCAGCTCCCTCTTCATTAAGGTGCTATCCACCCCTGCTATAGAGATTGTACCCAAGTGAAAACTCAGCCCAGTGCTCTAAAAACACAAACCCCTCCTTAATGCACCACGCATTAACCTCCCTAAGCTCCTTCTGTCTCCCTGGGCTGGCACGTGGCACAGGTAGTATCTCAGAAAATATGCACATAGTATACTATGCATTCTTTACTGATGTAATTCTATGCTCATAAAAGGTACCAATACATACTTTAGTTGCTACAGTTAGTGTAAAAAGTAATAATATTTTTCTTAAACACAAAAAATAATAAAAGTGTCATGAATATTGTTGTACCTGTATTTCATATTTAATTATTCCTGTATGGTTTTGACCACTAAAGGCAGGGCCAATGTGAAGGGTATACAGGGAGTACTGCTATTTTCAGCCTCACCCCCCCCCCCCAAAAAAAAAAAAGATGGCTTCAGAACTTCTGAGTTGTTTCAGGTGTGTGTAACCTCAACATCTCAACACATGCCTATTGCAATTTGTCATATAGACTGCTGCAGAGAAAAACAGTGTTAGACATTGCACTAGTGGTGATGCAGTGTTCAAGTGGTGTTAGGATCATTGGACGTCTATGTCTACCCACTCTTTCCTACCAGTAAAAGCCATACAGGTTTTTGTTTCAGATGCTTCACCAGGTAGAAGGTGTATTTGTTACCGAACATATTGCTATATATCTCGAAATCTGTATAAATGCTTTAGAGCATTTTTTTCTACATAGAAAGGGTTCTTTGCTTCGTTTGGAACCATTGATAAAAGTAAGGTGTGAATACTGGGGGAGCGTTTGCCCCTTGGAAGACTTCTAGCAGTTTGGCCCTAGAAGATTAGACTAGGAGTTTTTGATGACTTTAAAGATGCTAGTGTGTTTTGTAATGAATGGAGGGTGAACTTCTTATTTAAGGATTTAATTATTAGTGGTTCAGCACTGGAAGAGGGCAGGACGCCAGAACGTTTTGTATTTTCAATTGTTGTGGGTCAAAGTTGGCATTCTTTCTTTAGGTGACATGTAAGGATTTATGGTATTTGGTGAATGTGGCAGTGATTTTATGAAGGTAATGGATTGGTTTGAAATTTGTGTAACGAATGTATGAGTTGCTATGTAGTTTTATTGTTAAATGGAAGTGGGACTTATTTAATTGGTCATAAAAAAGTCACTTAAACCATATCATAGCCTGAGAGGTCTTATGAAAATGCAGCTATCCATAGGCCTGTAGAATGTAACTGTGCATGGTAATAGTTGTGTGTTTTTTATGAGCAGTTTGAAGTTTGGTTAAATTCAAAGTGCATTTTCAAACACTTGTTTTGTTTTTTCCTCTGTAGTCAGTCCTATAAAGTGGCCTCTAATAACTCAGTGAGTCTAGAATTGGTAAAATGGAGTTGGTCTGAAAATATATGATATACAGTCACTTCCTGCCAAAGAGATTCTAGGACTTTGATGGAGAAAAGAGGTTCACCCTCTATAAGTCCTGAAACAATATCTGGCAGTTTGTATGAGTCCTGTGTGGTAAGAAGGATTTGAAAGGTTTCACACTTTAGGGAGAAAGTTATATCTATCCAATGAATCTTCAGATATGCAAATGTAAGAACTCTGAAAGCTTGCTTGGCTGCAATTAATAAATTGGACTATTGGTGGTAGTACAATTCTATGCTCACTATGGGCCTCATTCAATTACGGTTTGGCCAATTGAAGAGGGCTCTAAATAAGCACATGGCATATATTTTTTTAAAGAAGTTTTTAGTTAGTGAAAACCTTGCTCTTTGATAGATGTTTACTAACTAAAAACTTCTTTAAAAAAAATATGCTATATGCTTATTTAGAGTCCTATTCAATTGTCTGAATTGCAATTGAATGAGAGCCATAGCTATGTTGGGTAACTGAAGTAATCAAACTGTGTATCAATCTTAAAGGGACACTGTTATCCCATCATTAAGTTATTTTTTGTTATTCTTAAAAAACATAAACAACTGGCTATATGTTATGCGTAATTTTTTCTAAAGTGATTCAATCCTGGGAAATTCAATATTGCTGTTGCTGCAATTATATGTAAATGAGTGGATCATGCATATTCATTAGCTGCTTTCCAAATCAGCAAACTAAGCTCCACATTAGCATGCAGGAGCTGCAAATTCAATTCTAAATATTTCAGAAAGGATTTACTCTTAAGGTGGATACTTGGACTCCTAAGTTTGAGCAATGCTGCATGAGCAATAGGTAGTATCTGTACCCAGTTACAAGCTGGGTGATGTACTTGTTCCTCTCTTGTAGGTTTGGGGATCTTGGTTGGACTCAAGTTGTCTGAATTTATTCACTGATCCGACCACGCACCAAAGGGAGTTGTTGCCACAGTCACAGCTCCTTCCTCCCTTGCTGGCCCAGTGCCCTATATTAGATCAGGTGCTGCGACTGCAGTAGAAGTTATTGATCAGATAACATTGTTTTTATTTAAATTGTTGCTAAATACAGTTATGAGCCCTTGGCATTAACAAGATTCAGGTATACATTTCCAATATTAGATCTACAGTATATTAAGTATATTGTTTTCTTTTACCCATTGCAATGTATGTAGAGACCTAGCCTTGTTGTTAAGTGAATGGAAAGTGAAATGGCACATATGTTTGAATCATTTAACACCATTTGTTTTGTAACTATTAATGTTTATTCTGCTTTTAAGCTAAGATCGAATATATATTATAAATTAATATATATTAGTTATGTTGTTCCTTTTCACCCATTGTAAAACATGTAGAGACTTAGTCTAGCGGTCTTTTTTATTTTGTTTATAAGTTAAACCAGGAAATAAATATTAATTGTAAAGAGATGTTATAAAACAAATATGAATGTTGTAATGCTTTTAAAATCATTATTAAAATGAAATAATAATGTTACTGTGGGAAAATGGAAGAAAAAGGATTCAAGTTCGTGACCTACAGTCATAAAACAGCTAATTTACCTACTACTTCAAATCTTTTGTGTGTGTGTGGGGTGGAGTGCCGGAGTTATACAAGCAATAACTAAAATGGCAGTATCTAAGAGCCCTGTTCTATTCGAGAAAAGTAAAGTACAAACAAAAGTAAATTTGGCTGTGGGAGCTTTTTTCAGCAATGTTACATATTTATCCAATGCTCCCTAGCTATAATATTAATGAGGACACACAAGTCTTAGGTTTACAAGTAAGGCTGTGCTCAGTAACATTACTGAGCATAAACACATTCACACTAATGATAATCCCTGGGCATTCCCTCTATCTATGCACTTGGTGATGGAAATCAGACTCACTCCCGATCACCCCCTTCCCCAATCACCCCTTCTAGATCCACGAGGACCCCTATGGCACTCTAAGTAAAAACAGCACACTTATCTACACTACATACAACCCCCCCAATAAACTACTAAAAATAGAAAATAAAAACACAAATTTATGAAAAAAAAAAAGAACCGCACCAAAAATAATAATATATTACAAAAAATACAAATTAAATTAAAATAATTAAAATAAATTAATGATACTTAGCCAAAATGATCATCCAGCAATGAACAGCGTACCCTGCTTCTCAATCTTCTGCCCTGGACCAGAAGGCTATCCATGTTGATTGAAGAATTTCAAGTCCTCTTCATTCTTGCCACGATCTGCTCTCTCTCTCTCTCATATATATATATAAAATGAAACTAACGGAGTGTTCTGATGTCAATCATATTTCAGCCAATCAGAATGGGTTTACCGTTGTTACTTTACTCAACGTGATTTTTTAAATATTTGTCCCACTCTGGTTGTTCAGATTTTAGGTCCCTCAATCTGAGCAATCTGATTGATCCAAATATTTAAAAAATAATTAATTAGTTTATATGCTGTGGGGTTCCTTAATGGACCCCTGCAGCAAAAGCTAACAGTTTAGATGCAGCGAAGGTCCTTGATGGACCTCCATTGCAGGGGTTAATAGGTACATGCTGAAGGAGGACCTTGCAGGACACCCGAAGCCTGGGGGTTAACTTTTAGGTGCAAAGGGGATCCTTTAAGGATCTACGTTGCACGGGGTCCCAATGGACCTCTATGGTTATGTAGATTACTGCCTGGTGGGTGATCAGGGAATGAGGGGATACGTTTTGAGATGGGAAAGGGGCAATTGGTAGTGAGCGGGGAGAGGGAAAACAGTAATCTGAAGTACTCATATTCTGTCATGACCCATGGGTGAGGGGACCAGGTGCACTCCAAAACCTTCCTGCTTTCCGCTTGCAGGACCACCATTGAGACCGTGATGGGTTGGAAATCTGAGCACCGAGCTTTCTTCTCCAGGTATTAGTAACACAGGATCAACAGGAGCAGATGTAGGTCCATTTTTGGTAGGATCTAGCAGGAGAAGTATCAGGATACCAGCAAGTGATTTAGCTCAAGCCATCCTTCAAGAATAGCAAGTACACTGTGGTTATATAAGCTAAACTGAGCATTTCCTTTACTTGCTACAGTACAGCACATTTATACAAAACATCACTTAATCAAAAAAAGACACTCTCTGCTGTCATTCCGACCTGATCACTGCATGCTGGCAAGGAACCTGGATGAGTAATCCTCTTAATCCTATATTTGTTCCCATTCGTCCAAGGTGTCATCAGTCAGAACAATGGAGGTTAATACTATCTCACCCACTATTCTCCTCGTCACCCACTGCTGGTCAGGAACCTGGCTGAGCAATCCTCTTAATCTGCTCTTTGTTCCCAGCACCCCAAGGTGCCATCAGTAAGAACAAGGGTTGTTAATCCAATCTCACCCATCCTTTCATTACTGAATGCCCATTGTTCTTGTAGTAGCAAAAACCATACCCACAAACCTCATTTTACTCCGAAACCCAGTCATGATACCAAAAAATAGAGTCCTCGAATAATTTTATTATTATCAGATAACAAATAAGCATCCAAAATTGCTGCTGCTGACTGACTGACTGAACAAAAAGTAAACAAAGCAAAAAACACAGCCAATATAGTAATTACATACAGAGAATGGTATATCCCAATATTACCTTCTAGAAAAATTAGACATTCCCACCAACCGCCAATAAAAGATTATTGATATTAGTAGACCAATAAAATAAGATGCATGCAGCTAGCACGTGTCAAGCTTGCCTGGTACGTCACATTATCTGTGTACACTCTTAATATAAATCTTAATATAAATTTCACACATATAGCTAAACAACATAAAAAAGATAAACTTATTGGGTAGTAGAGGTAAAATCTTCAGACTGGTATAGAAAGAGACTGAAGGTCTCTAAAAAAAACAGTCAGATGAGTTTCCTACAACATGGAGATATTACATTACATCTCCTTTGCACCTTTTACCTTAATACCTTCCTAACAAGAACATTGCAAAATAAAATCACAATTATACATAGGACTTATAATTAAAAAAATACTGGTTCAGGGCTAAAATTCACAAGTGCTACAAAAAGTTATAAATGCTATATATATATATATATATCTATATATACACACTAAAAAATGTAAGGCTAATCATATTTCTACACAACATTCTCTGGGGTCTGCCAGCTCTTCCTCTGGTCTTACTGGACCCCTCAACCGAATACCCTGTAACTTGTGACTCCCTTCCCCAGGAAAACCCTGTACTATACTTTTAATAAAATCCCTCGGGAAAATTCAACATTTTAAGACTAAACATGACCTGGTACACACCAATAATTACATACCAGAATAGACTAATATGAGTTAACTCAATAACAAGGAACATGGTTAAAAAACATGGCGGTCATATGCCAAGTATCAAGGCAGGTAGGACATCTTCCTGGAGAAAGGGGAAACATTTGCATAGTTAAATCAGGTCAGTCCAGTTCAATAGTCCCAAAAGTCTTGTGCCCCCCTGGGCATCACACCTACCATCTATGGGAATTAAAATAGGGAAATCTTTCCCTTTCATTGTAACAGCTCTGGTTAGGCTTAAAGGTCTCTCTTGAATTTAGCACTACCTGACAGGGCTTTCAGCCGGTCAGAGCTGTAAAAAGTGGCATTCAAAAGGGTCCCCCTCTCGCCCCCCAGTCAAGTTGTTACATATTGTTACTAGGAAAAATCAAAAATATTATGAGTTGTGATTGCTAAGTAATTTTGAGCATAATGTTAAAGTTATAATATAGACAGATATCTCAGACATGATTGTTGTAGCTTAAATGTAGACTAATGCCGCTATGGTGGTGGACTTGCAAAGTCTCACACATGTTAATGACAGCCAGCATTGATATATGTACTAGTGAAGCATGTGATCCTGACCTCAATATCGGACTGAGAACAGATCATAGGGTCTGACGTAATTAACAGTGAATCTGTCTGCTGACCTTTGTGTCCTCTACATATTAATGGCTATTTGGCCATATTACTGACTATCTAGAGACCTAGCTAATAGTAATGCTTGCAGATGGGAATCAGGTGAGTTGGTATATTGGTACAGCACTGTACTGTACATGCATTGCGATTAGTTCTTTTTATCCTCCTCTGCCATTTTTTAGTTGACCACATTTTAATTGTGTTCTACATTTTTGTCGCCACACTGTATGTGTGAAACTGGATTTGATTAAACAGTCCAAAGGTTGAATCATCTGTTTCATTGAGCAGATCCATACAACTTGTAAGTGCTATGCACACTAATGGTTTCTTCAATTAAATGGAGTGATTTGTAATGATCCTTTTTTTCATCAGATTCCGGTTGCAGTGATGTAGTGACCACATGTGACCCTGGTAGGTGCAATGCATCATGCTTATTCTAGACTATGGCATTACCCTCTGTAGGTATTCCCTTTTTTTCCAATAATAGCCTCTTGCTCTCTTGGGACCCGCCCACACCACACCCATGATATTAATGCACAGTTTTGACCACATATGATTGTGGTCTGTGTATAAAATAAAGCTTTGTTATATAGTTCTAACTGTGTCAGTGTGTTTTCAATGGTTGGGGTCATAAAGAACATAAAGAACATAATTGAAACCACACTACCTGATTAAATAGCAACACCAAAACATGAAACTCCAGCCATATTAATCCTTTCTCACTCACAAAGGCTCTATTGTGGCCCCTAAAATATCAATATAATTGCATAAACATCTCGCTCATCACATCTACATTTGGGAACACAAATAGTAGCCATATTTCACCGCCACATCATATAGACCAAGTACCGAGTGTACATTCTATTATTTGTTGTTCAGTCCTGCAGTTGTTTCCGACTCTCTGTGACCCTATGGACTGCAGCACATTTAGCTAGGTCTCTGCCTTTACTGTGAGGCAAACAGCATTGCCATCCTTACAATTGTATTCCCGTAATTTTTGACGGGCAATTTTCTACTATTAGATATTTGCCATTAGCCTAATTTTTATTAGGTGATTATTGGGAAAGTAATTGTAATGCATTCTCCATGCTTTCCCTATGTCTTAAAGTGCACAGTTGGCTTTATATTGTCCTTTACAGGCTTAAATTGTGGTGTGTGAACCCTTTGTGGGTCCCATTTGGAGGCCGTAATGCTTGGGCCTCCATTTTAGAGTTATGGGCTTGAACGCCATGCTGTCATTGTAAAACAGTTGCAAAATGGATACCTATCAGTTACGGCCTTGACAGAACCGAAGATTTGGAGCCACGAAGTGCCTTAAGCCATAAGTCGTGCGCGCCTTGATTTATAGCTCTTATCTGATAGCTCAAAGTATTGCATGCTGCGTTACAGGCTTTGTTGACGGCCTTCATTTCTATTTGCTGTCTGTCAATCGGGAGTTACGGCCTTGGTTAATTGATTCTGTTCAAGCTTGCAAAATTTACTGCCGATAGTATGGTTTCAGATTTTCGCGAACATGGCCTAACTTGCAGGCCTGGCCAAATGAATACCAAAGTAAAAGTAGAGCAATGGGAGGACGCAACTCGATTGCAGAAAATCGGCTATTTGCGATTGAGTTACGCCCCTGAATTGAATGAGGCCCTAAGTTTTAGAGAAACACATAATATGGGCACACTGCTTCATTAACAGTTCAGTCTTCTTTCTTTTTCCTACACTATGAGATAAAACAGCAGGAGGAAACAAAGAAAGTGGTACACGGTTAGGGCTAGAAAATATATGCTATTTTGATGAAAATCTGATATATGAAAATCTGTAAGCTTTCACTAAAACTGATTGAATCATATTTATATCCAAGATCCCCTTATTATTGGTAATGGTGGTAAAGCAACGGTAATTTTACAGTACATATTATAATGTATTAATTAAATTATGTGAGAGCTGGACCATAAAGAAGTCTGAGCGCCATAGAATTGATGCCTTTGAATTGTGGTGTTGGAGAAAACTGCTTAGCATCCCTTGGACTGCAACAAGAACCAATAAATCAGTACTACAGTAAATCAAGCCAAAATGTTCATTAGAAGATCTGAGGCTTAAGCTCACATGTGTTGGGTATATAATGGGAAAAATCTGATATTGGGAAAGGTTGAAGGCACACAACGAAGGCGACAGCAGAGACAGACATGGATAGATGAGGTCATTGAAGCGATGAACATGATGGAGCTCAGAGGAGTAGGAGTGACAGATGTGCCTAGCATGCTCCATAGGGTAATGGAGAGTCAGACACAACTGAACAACAACAAATAAATAACTGTATTTTTTGCTTTTTTTTTTTTTTTTCCAAAGAGCAATAAAGTATTAGCATCTAGGCTGATGGGAAGATGGGCACGTTACATTGGCATAATGGTTCTGTTGATCAACATTTGTATCATGCTCTGTATTTGTACTTTCTGAAATTAAGATTAAGATAAGTAATACATAGAAGGGCAATTTGTAGTTCTTTTGTTAAAGAAGGATTCTGCAGCAAATATAGTATGAGAGAAATAGTAGTGTATTTACTAAAGGACCATTGTGGTCATTTTATTTTTCTATAAAATATTTTATTTATATAAACATGATAATAGACACCATATTATTAGAACACCCCCCCCCCCCCCCAAAAAAAAAAAAAAACCCTTAATACCTTTGATTGAAAGTCCTGTATGCTAGCATGGGAGGAGAGAATTATACGGATAAGCGGCGTAATTCATGGGCAAAACAGAATTTTCTGTTAGATAAGGAATATAAATAAACAGGGCTTAGCATCTTCTATCCGCTTCTGGTTTGCTACCTTGTCGTAGTGAAGGGGCTTGTGAACTTCAATGAAGCTGTGAGCTATACATGTAGGGTCACCCAGTTGGGCAGGTCGTAGTAGAGAGATCAGACAAATCACAATACACTGGAGAAGGAACTGGCTTCCCACCCCAGTATATTTGCCAAGAAAACATGTGGATAAGCCAAAAACACAGACAGATGTGCCTGGCATGCTGCGTCCATATGGTCACAGAGAGTCGGACACCACTGAATGACTGAACAACAACAACAGCCTTTTCTATACAGACAAATGAATCAATGGTTAGGAGGTGATGGCCAGATAGAGGGAGTGGGGAGATGACAAATTTGGAGATTGTGCAGAGATTGGTAAAAATAAGATCAAGGGAGTGTCCGTCATGGTGAGTTGGGGATTCTATCCATTGTGAGAGGCAGAGGGAAGAGGTTAGGAAAAGTAATTTTGTGGCTGGAAGGTGGGTGTGTGAGTGGCAATGTTGAAATTGCGAAGAATGAATGAAGGTATGTTGGAGGAAAGAGAATAATAGAACCAGGCGACAAAATGATCAAGAAATGAAGGGTGTTATACAGGCGGGAGATAGATGCAGCTAATGTTACAGCTTGCAATGACTTCCCTGGGTTGCATTAGAAGTGTTGGGCCTCATCAGTCAGGTGTGAGTTTGGATTACTTTGCAGGTCATAGACTTGCCCAATTGAATACATTATGAAAAAAGGATTATCCTGTGTAGGGTTTTTGTGTGATCTATGTAATAGCGCCCCACCTGTTTTATGATAATGCTCGACTGTTATATTTACCAAATGAGATACATCAGACAAAATAACACCCCAACATATTCCTGCTAATATTGGATTATCTTTATGGCCAAGAAACTAGAATATGTTTTTGTTTCACCAATTAAGGCAATATTAAAGGGACACAGCAGCAGTAATTTAAATCTACTTCTGTATTACCTATGCTGACTTTGGTCTCTCGAATATACTGCAATTTTTGTACCTTTTTATCTCTTCATAACTCCATGAGCTATAACTGAAATATGATCTTGCAAAAGCAATGTATCAAAGTTCAGCTCTTGCTCACAATTAACAGTCAAATTTAAAGGTGTTATTGTAAAATATATGTTTGTGTTTTGCAGTTGTAATATATAAATGTTGGAGACTTCTTCCGTTTGCTGTCTCTGTAATGCTGCTATGTCCATTCAGTGGGAGAAGCCCTATAACAGGAACATGTACTGCAGGTAATATAGCCAATGTTTTACTTGTAAAAAATAAAATGATGTAACAGTTATATGGAACATGATAGCATTGAAAACAGTAAAGTAGTCTCTGATTTCTCTGATTTCCACAAATTGTTGTGGTGTGTAAAGGTAAGGCAGATCTTATCATGACTGACTGCAAATATTTATGCAATTGAAACTGGGACAAAAGTTTTTATTTTTATTTTATTTAACATCCTTAACATTTTCTTATTTTATTCTGATATACTTTTTTTTAAAATGTTTTATTTATTTAAAGCCAGGTTATTTTATTATTTTTTGTGAATTGGTAATTAATTTACTATGATTATCTGATAGACTGGCTATCTCGCAGCTACAGGAACCCTAGCTTCCGTTAGTTTTTATCAGTCAGTCCGATTTCTTTATAACTGTGCCTGCCAAAGGTAACAACATCTGATTGGTAATAGCTCACATAAAAAAATAAAGCATGTTAGGTGAAGGGTTCTATATTGTTGGTTCCCCAGTATTCCCTGTTTTGTCCCTTGCTCCTCCTCACTCTTTCCAAATGAATGCCAGTTGGGTATCAGTTACTTACATCCTACTACAATAGCTCTATCCTACAGGAACACCACCAAACCATAAAGTAATTACAGTTTTCATCCATTTCTCACAATAGAATGCATACTTTTCTGATCCAATTTTGGATTTTATTTCAGAATAGGCACATTTTACTACAATCCAAAAAATAATTAAGCATATCTGGATTGAAAAAAGTACACCTTATCCAGAAACATAAATATGTAATATTTTAAGTTTATCAGTACTATCAATTGGTCAAACCAAAACATTTACTTTACAATAGTTATTAATTTCCTGGGCAGCCCCAGAAAACAATCACAGCCTCTACAACATATGCGGTAACATGCAAAAATTAATCATAGTAACACTTATTTTTTGCTCTTGAAATTAGTAGTAATTGTTTGGTTTCTGTATCATTGCATATGAGGGGACTATAGTATCCTTGGTTAGTGACTGATAAACTCCACAGACCTTGGATATGAGTCTAGAACATGTAGCACAGTAGATAAACTAATATGAGATAGACAGTAGTGGTACATACATTATACCAAGCATGTCAAGACAGGTGTAATCATCCAGTATATTTAAGGCCACGGAAGTTTGTAATACAAAATGAGGCTGGAAACAAAGCTAAGGTCAAACAGATAAAATAGGAAAAGCTTGGTAAAGGATTCTTAGACTAAGGATAAAGTAATTTTGTGCATTATTTTATACAGTGCCTTGCAAAAGTATTCACACCCTCGACTTTTTACCTATTTTGTTACATTACAGCCTTAAGTTTAATGTTTTGTTAATCTGAATTTTATGTGATGGATCAGAACACAATAGTCTAAATTGGTGAAGTGAAATGAGAAAAATATGTACATAAAACTATTTTTTAGAAATAGAAAACAGAAAATTGGCATGTACGTATATATTCACCCCCTTTGTTATGAAGCCCATAAAAAGCGCTGGTGCAACTAGTTACCTTCAGAAGTCAAATAATTAGTGAAATTATGTCCACCTGTGTGCAATCTAAGTGTCACATGATCTGTAATTACGTATACACACCTTTTTTGAAAGGTCCCAGAGGCTGCAACACCTAAGCAAGAGGCACCACTAACCAAACACTGCCATGAAGACCAAGGAACTGTCCATACAAGTAAGGGACATTGTTGTTGAGTAGTACAAGCCAGGGTTAGGTTATAAAAAAATATCCAAATCTTTGATGATCCCCAGGAGCACCATCAAATCTATCATAACCAAATGAAAAGAACATGGCACAACAGCAAACCTGTCAAGAGACGGTCGCCCACCAAAACTCATGGACCGGGAAAGGAGGGCATTAATCAGAGAGGCAGCACAGAGACCTGGAGGAGCTGCAGAGTTCCACAGCAGAGACTGGAGTATCTGTACATAGGATGACAATAAGGCGTACGCTCCATAGAGTTGCACTTTATAGCAGAGTGGCCAGAAAAAAGACACTACTTTCAGGAAAAAACAAAATGGCACGTTTTGAGCTTGCGAAAATGCATGTGGGAGACTCCCAAAATGAATGGATGAAGGTGCTCTGGTCTGATGAGGCTAACATTGAACTTTTCGGGCCATCAAAGAAAACGCTATGTCTGGCACAAACCCAATACATCACATCACCCAAAGAACACCGTCCCCGCAGTAAAACATGGTGGCCGCATCATACTGTGGGGATGGTATTCAGCAGCCGGGACTGGAAAACTGATCAGGGATATTCTTAAGCAAAACCTGTACCACTCTGTGCGTGATTTGAGGCTAAGACAGAGGTTCACCTTCCAGCAGGACAATGACCCCAAACACACTGCTAAAGCAACACTTGAGTGGTTTAAGGGGAGACATGTAAATGTGTTGGAATGGCCTAGTCAAAGCCCAGACCTCAATCCAATTGAAAATATGTGGTCAGACTTAAAGATTACTGTTCACAAGCGCAAACCATCCAACTTGAAGGAGCTGGAGCAGTTTTGCAAGGAGGAATGGGTGAAAATACCAGTGGTAAGATGTGGCAAGCATAGAGAATTATCCAAAGCGACTTGGAGCTGTGATTGGGGCAAAAGGTGGCTCTACAAAGTATTGACTTTAGGGGGTTGAATAGTTATGCACATTTACTTTTTCTGTTATTTTGTCCTATTTGTTGTTTGCTTCACAATACAAAAACAAAACATCTTCAAAGTTTTGGGCATGTTCTGTAAATTAAATGATTAAAATCCTCAAACAATCCATGTTAATTCCAGGTTGTGAGGAAAAAAAAACCAAGGGGGTGAATACTTTTGCAAGGCACTCTATGTTGATTACTAAGTGAAAGGAGACAATTAGAAGACTGAAATGGACTTGACGAAATATTGCTCATCAATTACATATTATAATTGTCAAACTGCGAGATGTCGTCACGCTTTGCGTGGTGCGAAGCGAGGCGAACCGTTTACTCGCAGCACTTAGTCGAGACAATTAAACACCCCTCCTCCTCTCCTTATCCTGTGTCTCTCTTCCCCTCCTCTTCTTACCCTGTGTCTCTCTTCCTCTTCTCCTCTCCTTACCCTGTGTCTCTCTTTCCCTCCTCTCCTTACCATGTGTCTCTCTTCCCCTCCTTACGCTGTGTCTCTCTTCCCCTCATTGCCTGCAAGCCAACATTACGCACTGTGGGACTTAGAAAAAAAAAATACAAGAGGTTGAAAAACAACGCACAAACTGCCCGAACCACGCAAACCTAAAAACACGAAAAACACACTGATAAACACAATATTAACAAAAAACACTCACCCACAGCACGGGGGGACAGCCAGGACGTCTGGAAGTGAGGTTACACGCAAATTTAACCAAATATTCCCCAGTTTCAGCACTCGAAAATCAGCTAAGCAAGAAAAAAATGTCGGCCCAAAAAAATGTAAATGAGGCTCCACGATCCGCCAAAACATTGCCAACCACAAACAGCTTTGACAAACCCCCACATTAAGAGATCCGAGATAAGCTCAGGACACCACATTAACCCCTTGCTACGGGGGTCCGATTGGACCCCTGATGTGTGCCCACATTAAGCCCATGCATTGTCCCGACATTAACCCTTGCTGTGGGGGTCACAATCGTGTCCCCCACTGCATTTAAAGGTGTAAATTTCCTACCGCGGGTCCTTAAAGGGCCTGCAGCACAAAAAAACACTTAAGGCCGGCAGCGGGGG
Source organism: Discoglossus pictus (assembly GCA_027410445.1). Lineage (NCBI taxonomy): Eukaryota > Metazoa > Chordata > Amphibia > Anura > Alytidae > Discoglossus > Discoglossus pictus. The sequence goes on along the minus strand of CM050167.1, from coordinate 156,226,339 downwards.
TACTGCAAGTATCTCCACCGGCACATAAAATTAACCCCCCAATGCTGGGGGTCCCCATTGGGACCCCCGGAGGGTCCCCACATTAACCCCACATTAACCCTCACTGCAATCAAAATTCAAATTTCCCACCTTGCAGGTCCTTAAAGGACCCACAATAAAAAAAGTTAACCCTATCACTCATTGGGCTCTATACAGAGCTCCATGAGACCCTAAATAACCCTGTCACTCATGGGGACAGTACAGACCCCAAAATCCTTTAATTAACGCTGGGACTCATGGGGGTCAATACAGACCCCCATCAGCCCTCAATTAACCCTGTCACTCATAGGGGTCAATACAGACCCCCATAAGCCCTTCATTAACCCTGTCACTCATGAGGGTCAAAACAGACCCCATAAACCCTTAATTAACCCTGCCACTCATGGGGGTCAATACAGACCCCCTTAATCCCTTAATTAACCCTGTCACTCATGGGGGTCAATACAGGCCCCCATAATCCCTTATTTAACCCTATCACTCATGGGAGTCGATACAGACCCCCCATAAGCCTTTAATTAAAACTGCCACTCATGGGGGTTATCAAAGAACCCCATAACCGCTTAATTAACCCTATAACTCACTGGGGTCAATACACCCCCCAAAAAACCCTTAATTAACCCTGTCACTCATGGGGGTCAATACAGACCTCCATAAACCTATAGTTAACCCTGTCACTCGTGGGTGTCAATACAGACCCCCATAAGCCCTTAATTAACCCTTTCACTCATGGGGGTCAATACAGACCCCCATAAACCCTTAATTAACCCTGTCACTCATAGGGGTCAATACAGATCCCAATAATCCCTTAACTAACACTGTAATTCATGGGGGTCAATACAGACCCCCATAAACCCTTTATGAACCCTGTCACTAATGGGGGTCAATACAGACCCCCATAAGTCACTAATTAACCCAATCAGTCCAATAAGGGTCTATATAGACCCCTATAGGACACTAATTAACCCATGTAATAACACTATAAGTGCCATGAGTGTAAGCACTACACTAACCCTAACTATACCCCATTAACCCAACCCTGGCGCTATTTAATGCTAACACTACACATTTAACCCTAACAGTACTTATCTAACCCTAACTGGGTCTATTTAACCCTCACTGGCCCTATTAACACATTTCTTATGGGGGTCTATACAGACCCCCATAAGCCTCTATTTAACCCCATAAGTCCCATAAGGGTGTATAAAGGCCCTCATGGGGCAGTTAGAACCCTAACATTAACCCGTAAGTGCCATGAGGGTTCTCATGACACTAAGTACAAACACTACACTGCACTATACCCCCCACAATAAACCATTAAATCTAAAATAACCACCCTCTACAATAACCTATTAACACCTACACTACCTACCTACACGACCTACCTACCCGCTAATAAACACCCCACCCCACTGTCATGAATCAGCCAGTGGACATATTGGATTTGGTGTGAACTATGCTGGGGCCATTTTGTAACTGGCAGCGGTGGCCATTTTGGGCTGGGTGGTCTTCCACATGCTGTTGCCATGGGGAGGAACAAAAGGTTTGGGGCCCACTTGTTATGGATATATTGTTGTGTTGTGGTCTAGGGGATAAAGTATTATAAGTTTACCCCTTAGCATATCCCCATCCCTTCCATGTTTAGGCTCATTGTAATGGGTGTCATGTGAGGGAGCTGGTGGGATGTGTTGGTTCTATGTGTGTGAAACATTGTGTGTTGTATTTGTAAATATGAATGTATGGTATTATATTAGTATGTCATTATAGTGTAGAGGGGAAGCCATTTAATACAGCCACGCCTCCTTTGTTCCCAAAGGCCTGTTAATCCCATTAGCTAAGTATCCAGCATAGAACTAACAATGGGAAGCTCACAGCTGGAGAGCAGACAGGCAGGCACTCAGAAACAATGGGATGGCCTGAAGGTTTCTCAGCCTTCATAGCATGGGCACAGGAGAGTAAAAGACATGCTTTGCCCTGGAGAGTCAAAACCCAAATTAATTAGTTGGCCTCGCCTAGTGGGCGAACCTGGGAGGGGACTATTGGTTCACACACAGTTCCCCTTCATGATTGGCCAGACGTCATTTGGGGCTGGCTTACGATAGCCACTTCCCCCATTCTTGTGTGATGTGGTTAAATATGCTGTTCTAAAATAAAACATGGTTCATAATTTTCATCAAGACTTTGTGTGCAGGTGTATTATTGACCCAAGGGCATATGCTGGCAGAGGAGATCGTTTCTGACTTCCTTCCAGGGTTCCCAGCGCACACTACCTTAAGCTGGGACTTATGCTCTTGCATCCGCAAAGAAGGTCCATTGGTCTGAGTCACCCAAATCTTAGGTCTAAAACCTACAGGAGATAAGAGGACTAGGATCCTCTATACTCCATCATCATTGTAGGTTGTGACACCCACTAATTACAGAAAATAATAAAACCTAAGTCACAGAAAATAAAAACCTACATTACAAAAAAAGCTACATTACAAAAAATAAAAAAAGGTACATTACAAAAAAACACACACATTACAACACCCCCACCACTACAGAAAATAAAAAAAATACACACCTGAAAAAGAAATACATACAAAATATATACATTACAATACAATCCAAAAAATACAATACTCCCTATCTAAAATACATACATACCCCTCTATCTAAAATACAATACCCCCTATCTAAAATACATACATACCCCCTATCTAAAATACATACATATCCCCCTATCTGAAATACATACATACGATTTATCTAAAATACTTACTCCCTATCTAACATACATTAAATACTATCTACATGCACAAACCCTAAATCTAACCTAAAATAGAATAATTAAGACACAGATTTCCACAGATTTGCAGATTTCCCTTCAGATCGCCACACTAGGAAAAAAAAAATCTGTACAATACACTACATTCCAAAAATAAATATTCAACTCACCTTTCAAGCATGTCCCCGTCCTTCTTATTTTCTTCTCCGGCGCGGCCCCTGGTAAAAATAAACAGTAGATTAGTACAACATATACACACAAAATCACATATAATAAACATAATATACATTCAACTTACCTTGGCGCGATGTCCTGGTGCTCCTCCTCTTCTGTCCCGGCTGGGCCCTTCAAAAATCTTTGCTCTAAAAAACAAAGAAAAAAAAACAGAGCACTCTCGGACCTCCCCGACGCTAATGAGGCCGCTAGAGCCTTTTCCGCAAGGCTGTTGTGACTGTCAATTAGAATCAGAATGTGCAGATGCCTCCAGCCAATCACCCTGTGGGGGTGTATCCCATTGGGATTGGCTGAAGGCAATAGAGCCTTCTCATTGGTTTAAAAAAAAAGATTGACAGGTACATTAGCCAATCAGAATGTGATATGGGTATGTATCTCATTCTGATTGGCTCACATCTTGGTGCCTTCTGATTGCCTGGAATTTGATTGACAGCATTTTCAGCCAATCAGAAGGCACTATTGCCAATTTTCTTATGGAAAAGGCTCTAGGGGCCTCATTAGCGTCAGGGAAATCCACAAATGCGGAGCTCCATTATTATTTTTATTTTTTAGAGTGCGGATTCTTGAAGGGCCCAGCCAGGGCAGAAAAGGAGGAGCACGGGGACATTGTGCCAAGGTAAGTTAAATGTAAATTATGTTTATTATTTGTGACTTTGTGTGTATATGTTGTACTAATCTACTGTTTATTTTTAACAGGGACCGCAGAAAAGGACAGGGACATGCTTGAAAGGTGAATTGAATATTTAGAATATTTAGAATGTTTATGTTGTGTATGTACTGTGTTGTACTCATATTTTTTCTAATTTAGGTTAGATTTAGGGTTTGTGTATGTAGATAGGATTTAATGTATGTTAGATAGGGGTATGTATTTTAAATAGGGGGGTATGTATGTATTTTAGATAGAAGGTATTGTATTTTAGATAGGGGGTATGTATCTATTTTAGATAGGGAGTATTATATTTTAGATAGAAGGGTATGTATGTATGTATTTTAGATAGGGGGTATTGTATTTATTTTGTTATGTATTTATCATGTATATATTTTGTATGCATTTCCTTTTCAGGTGTGTAAGTTTTTTTTATTGTCTGTAGTAGAGGGGTTTGTAATGTAGCTTTTTGTGAATTAGGTTTTATTATTTTTTGTGAGGTAGGTTTTATTATTTTCTGTAATTAGTGGGGTGGGGAGTGTATTAGGGGGTAGGTAGTGTAGGTGTTAATAGGTTAGTGTAGAGGGTGGTTATTTTAGATTTAATGGTTTATTGGGGGTATAGTGCAGTGTAGTGTTTGTACTTAGTGTCATGAGGGTTCTTGAGGACCCTCATGGCACTTATGGGGTTAATGTCAGGGTTCTAACTGCCTCATGAGGGCCTTTATACACCCTTATGGGACTGATAGGGTTAAATAGAGGCTTAAGAGGGTCTGTATAGAACCCCATAAGAGACATGGTTAAATAGGCTTAGATGGGATTAAATAGGACCAGTTAGGGTTAAATAGGCCCAGTTAGGGTTAGATAGGTACTGTTAGTGTTAAATGTGTAGTGTTAGCATTAAATAGGGCCAGGGTTGAGTTAACGGGATATAGTTAGGGTTAATAGTGTAGTGCTTACACTTTGTGTCACGAGGGTCCTGGATGACCATCATGGCACTTATAGTGTTATTACATGGGTTCATTAGTGTGCTATAGGGGTCTATATAGTTGAGGCACCCATTACGCTCACATTGTATGACAAACAGCATTTCAACACTTTTTTATTGCACCGTCATTTTTGACGGGCAAGTCGCTAGTTATGTTATATTGTTCTAATTATATTTGGATGTTTGTTAGTGACATAGAGAGCTATATAGATAGTATGAGATTAAGTGTTACTGAATGGTTATAAAATGTGTGTTCGTGTGGGGATATGCAGGTGTGTGTGTGACTGTTGAAGTTATGCTGTGTATGATATGTTGAACTATAGAAAGGGAGAGAGAAAGATGGAGGAAACATGGGAAGAGAGAGAGTGACAAATGGAGAGAAAGCAGAGACTGGAGGAGAAGGGCCTGGATGTAATAGACAGAGTCCAGAAACAAAGAGACATGGAGACTGATGATGAAAGATACTTGGGGAGACAGCATCAGAGACAGACAAAAAGCACTTTCAGAAATACTAGAGGCAGGCTCCTATATCAAACGTTTATGATTCAGTGTGATTTGGCCCAACCCATAATTTCTTTGTTGAATCTAGCAAACATGAAAATTACATATTTTGACAGATTCTGCATTGTGCATTGCTATAACCTGAAAAGTAACTTACCCTCTACTATCTGTATTGGACTTGGTTTTGTATATTTCTATTTTGTAATTTTCTTTTTCTGATGCCAGATTTCCTCAGGATTAATTGAAAAGGTTGCTTTGAACGTATGATGAATTTGGCTATTAATTTATCCTTCATGATTTCACTTGTTGTATTTTTAGTGTCAAGTCACAACAGTATATTAGTTTTATGAATATTCATTAACCTGTCTGTATGTGGTATCTTTGTTACCCTTGACATATCCTTAAATATTCTTGATATTTAAAATACGCTGGTCTGAAGAACAACACTTGACAATGGGCAAAAAGTTTTTAGAAAGTAAAAAATAGTACAACCTTTAACTTCTTAAGTATTATAAGCAATCATGCAGTGGCAGTTACAAGTAGAGAAACTATTGCATCCTATTAAGCAATAAGATTAATGTAAATTTCATTAGCTTTCAAGCTGCCCAATTTAGCATAGCTACCAACACTAAAGAATGATTACATTTAATAATTAATAAATCAAATAAATAAATAAAACAATTTTATTATTCGATTTTGCCCATTGTTAAAGGACCACATTTATTTACTGCTTACAATTCCAAGAAATACAGTTATTGCTCTGCAGTATGGGAAACTGGGCAAGGATATGCAACTTAGCCCACAATGAGTTTTTACTCTTTAATTCAAATTTCTACTTTATACGTGTCTTTTTTAGGCATATGCTCAATGTATTACACAGCATTAAAGCATAGCCCAAGATTATAAACAAGGTGGGAGACTGACTATCTATCTATCTACATATATATATATATATATATATATATATATATACAGTATATATATATATATATATATATATATATATATCAACATCATTTAGATTATTGTGTTGACATTTGAATGTATATAGATATTTTTAAATATTTAAACTAGTCCACATAATTTTTAAAATAATTATTTTAAAATCATTACAAAATCACTACCTCCTATTAACATATTCTTTATGATATAACCTAAAGGCATATTTCTGATTTTTAAAGAATATATATAAAAAAATATCTGTGTGAGGGTTTGAATCCAGGACCTCCACACTCATTTGCTGCTGCCTTATCTATTGTGCTATCAATTCTGTCATAATATTAGCTGCTAGAATACAATGGAGTAGTTGCAAATCACTTAACCACTGCCTGTTTCAAAGCCTCCTACACTTATTTCTAACTAATACTCATTACATCCAATGGTACTGAGCTCATCACTTTTTCCACATGCTTTTCATCCTCTATATAATGGTGCAGACCACATATGGCAACTTATGTAGTGTCTCTTCATATGAATATATTGGAATCATGGGACTACAGTAGCCCTTTACACTTTTACTGTTGAAATATATATATATATATATATATATATATATATATATATATATATATATATATATCAACATCATTTAGATTATTGTGTTCACATTTGAATTTATATAGATATTTTTAAATATTTAAACTAGTCCACATAATTTTTAAAATAATTATTTTAAAATCATTACAAAATCACTACCTCCTATTAACATATTCTTTATGATATAACCTAAAGGCATATTTCTGATTTTTAAACAATATATATAAAAAAATATCCGTGTGAAGGTTTGAATCCAGGACCTCCACTCTCATTTGCTGCTGCCTTATCTATTGTGCTATCAATTCTGTCATAATATTAGCTGCTAGAATACAGTAGCCCTTTACACTTTTACTGTCGAAATATATATATATATATATATATATATATATATATATATATAGTAGCATACAATTTAAGTTGCAGTATAGAATCAAGTAACTTACTTTTGGAAAAATGCAGGAAAATGTAACCCTACAAATCTTACCGCAACCTTATCAACCTTACCATCCCCCTCAATTTTTTTTTCTGATGACATAATTTCTGATGTTATATATTAGATCACATCATTTATGACTTTAAACATGACATCACTGATGACATCATATATAATATGATGGATGACCCTAGCTGTATGGAGTCATATGAAAGTGTAGTATGTTGGCTTAAATAAAATATATATATATATACTGTATATACAGGGAGTGCAGAATTATTAGGCAAATGAGTATTTTGACCACATCATCCTCTTTATGCATGTTGTCTTACTCCAAGGTGTATAGGCTCGAAAGCCTACTACCAATTAAGCATATTAGGTGATGTGCATCTCTGCAATGAGAAGGGGTGTGGTCTAATGACATCAACACCCTATATCAGGTGTGCATAATTATTAGGCAACTTCCTTTCCTTTGGCAAAATGGGTCAAAAGAAGGACTTTACAGGCTCAGAAAAGTCAAAAATAGTGAGATATCTTGCAGAGGGATGCAGCACTCTTAAAATTGCAAAGCTTCTAAAGCGTGATCATCGAACAATCAAGCGTTTAATTCAAAATAGTCAACAGGGTCGCAAGAAGCGTGTGGAAAAACCAAGGCGTAAAATAACTGCCCATGAACTGAGAAAAGTCAAGCGTGCAGCTGCCACGATGCCACTTGCCACCAGTTTGGCCATATATCAGAGCTGCAACATCACTGGAGTTCCCAAAAGCACAAGGTGTGCAATACTCAGAGACATGGCCAAGGTAAGAAAGGCTGAAAGACGACCACCACTGAACAAGACACACAAGCTGAAACGTCAAGACTGGGCCAAGAAATATCTCAAGACTGATTTTTCTAAGGTTTTATGGACTGATGAAATGAGAGTGAGTCTTGATGGGCCAGATGGATGGGCCCATGGCTGGATTGGTAAAGGGCAGGGAGCTCCAGTCCGACTCAGACGCCAGCAAGGTGGAGGTGGAGTACTGGTTTGGGCTGGTATCATCAAAGATGAGCTTGTGGGGCCTTTTTCGGGTTGAGGATGGAGTTAAGCTCAACTCCCAGTCCTACTGCCAGTTCCTGGAAGACACCTTCTTCAAGCAGTGGTACAGGAAGAAGTCTGCATCCTTTAAGAAAAACATGATTTTCATGCAGGACAATGCTCCATCACACGCGTCCAAGTACTCCACAGCATGGCTGGCAAGAAAGGGTATAAAAGAAGAAAATCTAATGACATGGCCCCCATGTTCACCTGATCTGAACCCCATTGAGAACCTGTGGTCCATCATCAAATGTGAGATTTACAAGGAGGGAAAACAGTACACCTTTCTGAACAGTGTCTGGGAGGTTGTGGTTGCTGCTGCACGCAATGTTGATGGTGAACAGATCAAAACACTGACAGAATCCATGGATGGCAGGCTTTTGAGTGTCCTTGCAAAGAAAGGTGGCTATATTGGTCACTGATTTGTTTTTGTTTTGTTTTTGAATGTCAGAAATGTATATTTGTGAATGTTGAGATGTTATATTGGTTTCACTGGTAAAAATAAATAATTTAAATGGGTATATATTTGTTTTTTGTTAAGTTGCCTAATAATTCTGCACAGTAATAGTCACCTGCACACACAGATATCCCCCTAAAATAGCTAAAACTAAAAACAAACTAAAAACTACTTCCAAAAATATTCAGCTTTGATATTAATGAGTTTTTTTGGGTTCATTGAGAACATGGTTGTTGTTCAATAATAAAATTAATCCTCAAAAATACAACTTGCCTAATAATTCTGCACTCCCTGTATATATATATATTTTTTTGTTTAAATCAAATATAGTATATAACATATGCAGAGCACAATTTTTTTTTTTTTTTTTAATAATTAATTTTTATTTGGGACAAGTCAATTTTATACAACAATATAATATAACAAAGAATAGAAAAGTCAATCATGCAAATAGCAAAACATAAGCACACACAAAAAAAAAAAAAAAAAAAAAAAAAGTGAAGAACAGATCTGAGATATGCAAAAAATCTAAGCATTCTATCCTTCTCAGCCTATTCAATCTTCATGATCCAGTAAATGTCCAGAGCTTTTAATAGAATGGTGTGGATGAAGCATATAAAAATAAACATGGGACACCGGCTCTCAGCTCCCCAGCCATATTGATTTGAACCAACTGAGATCCGGAATCCATATGACCCTCTATTCAATGATGTAACTAGACGTCCTAACATTTTTTCTCTTTTTGATTATCAACCTGCATTCTTTTAACTATTTTACAAAATATTTAGCTATCATTAAACCTCCTCAGCTTATGCTTACTTGTGTTACTAAACATAAAATAATCAGTACCTGCGAGCTCCTTCATCATCACTCCAAAAACCTCCATCCAGATGCGAACTAGCCATCCTCTCCAGCCGCCACCATCCTCCAACTTCCCAAACTCTTCTATCCAATCTCTATCTAGATCTGTATACTATTGGTAAACTGCATTACAAAACTAATTAATTTAGTTAATTTATACTTGTACAGTGCCTTGCAAAAGTATTCACCCCCTTGGCATTTTTCGTATTTTGTTGCCTCACAACCTGGAATTACCATGGATTGTTTTAGGATTTGCATCATTTAATTTACAGAACATGCCCACAACTTTGAAGATGTTTTTTTTTTATTATTATTGTGAAGCAAACAACTAATAGGACAACATAACAGAAATAATGTGCATAACTATTCACCCCCTAAAGTCAATACTTTGTAGAGCCACCTTTTGTGCAATCACAGCTCCAAGTCGCTTTGGATAAGTCTCTATGAGCTTGCCACATTTTACCACTGGGATTTTTGCCCATTCCTCCTTGCAAAACTGCAAGCTGGATGGTTTGCGCTTGTGAACAGCAATCTTTAAGTCTAACCACAGATTTTCTATTGGATTGAGGTCTGGGCTTTGACTGGGCCATTTCCACACATGTACATGTTTTCCTTCCTCCAAATTTTAAAGCCAGGTGTATTAATTTGGAACAGATCGTAGATTCGAACATAAATGAAGATTGACAGACATTTAGACAAATGTGTTTGACCCTCAGTATATTCAGTTGTGATGGTAAAACTGTTTATTAAGCCTTCTTAATCCTCTATCTTCAAAATTCCACTCTTCTTTACAGATATTGTATTATAAATTTGTATTTATCAGTAGACATATAATGTTCTATCTGACTTTGATCTAATTAACAAAATAAAGTCCCAAAAACCAATTGTTTTTTTTAATTAATAACAATGCTCTAGGTTGTGGCTTCCGAAGAGATTTTGATCTGGAACAGGCCACACACACCACTTCATCCATCAAGAGTCGAATCATTGGTGGTATAAAATCTTTGACAGGCGAGTGGCCATGGGTGGTCAGCATACAGACAAACGAACCTTTCTGTGGTGGCTCAGTTCTTGATCACTGGTGGATCCTTACTGCCACTCACTGCTTCCTTAATATAGGGTGAGTATGTCTTCTCCCCCACATAATAGTTGAGTGAAATATGCATTCTTCTGCTTTCCAGCATGACGCAGTGGCATGGAAAAGCATGACACATGTAGAGAAGATGTCCTAATTGTGTCTCTCTTGTTTCCCTCAAGTACGGAAAACATCAAAATCTTGGCTGGATATACTGATCTTCGTATCGGGAGAAACTATATACCGGTGAAGAAGATCATCAAGCACAACAGTTTCAGTACCAGAAATCTTAATAATGATATTACCCTTCTCTTACTCTCTTCTCCTCTGAATTTCAGCCAATTGATTACCCCCATCTGCCTTCCCCCAAAAATACACAACATAAGTAATTGGAAAACTTGCTATGTCTCGGGCTGGGGCATTACATCTTATGGTGAGCAGCACAGGGCTAGCATGGCATTAGTTTACAGATTGAGTCTACCTCACTCCTTAAAAAAAAAAAAAAAAAACAATATCAGTTTCGTATAATTTCATTGCAATGACAATTTTTCATTTTGTCACAATCTGCTCTTAAGTGGTCTTGAAAAGGGCCAATGATACGCAATCCTACCCACAGAATTGGCACAGTTCTTCCAAATTCCTTCTCTCAGGACGAATTGCAGAATTTTAGTATAAAAAATAACAAAAGCCTTTTCTCTAAATGAAACACACCATTACTAGGTGACTCAGAAAGAGCACAATGTTTATTTCTTGTGTTTCATTTTTTTTTCCAACTCAGTGTTATTAAGTAAAGGTAGTTTAATTACAAAGTCTTTAAAACATACAGGATTAGCAAAAGTGAAAGTTGGTAATTTACATATTAATAGACAATTTTACAAAGTGAGTAGTATGATGAAGTGGGCGACCAGCGACCACTTATCTATGTCCCTAGTAGATTATCTTCTCATGGGTCCCTGGTGTCCAGCTACTGTAACGTGATGATGAACCGACCATTAAATGTTCTTTTTTATGGCAGACATACCTTTATTATGTCAGAAATGATTGACTAGGGAGGTTAGGGTATACTTTTAGCTGGCTTCCATGTTATTTCCTATCAATACAGGCTTCCATAGAGTGTATGGAGGGTCTAGATTGATTGACAGGTTCAAGCACATACAAAGTTGTGATTAAGCTCAAGACAATGGGTTAAAAGAATATCACTTACACAGTACTTCACATTTCTTGACCTTTGCCTAGTGAAACAAAGTGTTTCAATTGTTGTCTGACAACCTAGTTTACTATGCTTGATGTCTCAGTTGAAGTCTATGGCCCCAAAACCGGCACTACCCCAAGTGTGCGCTCACTCAAAGACCTAGCCCAATCTCTGTACTTGGAGCTACTGGTAGTGGCTGCTGGTCAGTCTTAAAATGTTACTACCCCTAATTATTTATTATATTGCCTACGTATTATACACACCCCAAAACATATTATACACACAATAGTAATCACATCAGAGGGGACGATGGTGAATTGGGCTCCAGTGGGTTAGCCACTTTGGTTAATAGCCTTATGAGTCTGTGGTAATAAGGAAGTTCACCTTGTGCCAGGTTTTTGAAAAGTCCAGTTCCTAAACAACCAGTGATTGTAGTATTTTCAGATAGCTTGGATGGTTGAACAATTAGTTCAACCATCCAATTAGGCAAACAATTAGTCTTGCCTAGAGAAAAGGCCCCTGAGCTTCACTCATTTGATTAAATATCTCACATGTAAAAATAATTATGTATTACAAGTTTTGCGTATGATTAAATAAGAATCATAAAAATTAAAGAATACTGTCACACCACACCCCTTAATCCTAACAGCACTACGTATGATGTTCCGATGCTCTATTGTTTAGCATATGATAAATAGGAATCATATCACTGTTAAATGGTTTAATAATGCCTTGTATGCCTAATACAGAATACCATTGCTTGATTGTTATGGATTACCTGATGATTAGTAGACTGAAAAACTTTTTTATATTTTTTTACTGTTTGTTTGCCTGTTTATTTAGTGTAGTATTACTATACATACTGATTTTCTGTTGAAATATTCACATGTTTTGCAAAGCCTGATATACATGTCCATTGTGATTTCAGGGAGTACAGATTTACCAGTTATCCTACAGACTGTGAAACTGGTTCTGCTGGACTTCAAGAAATGCAACAATTGGCTGAGGATATTGACCAACAACATGTTATGTGCAGGATATGAAGATGGTGGGAAAGACTCCTGTCAGGTGACCACTGACAATTACCTTTCATATTATCATAATTACCCTTGTCAAATTCTACCTATTCTCATATATTTTATTCCTAATCTGCTAGAAATCGCATTGTTATGATTGCTAGTATATTTCATTTTATGAAGTACCAGATTATTCTACTGCACAATATCACATCACATTAGAATATGAAAAAAGACACTTATTGTAGCAGAAAATTTATATAACGATAACAAGATTAGTTTTTGCAAAAAGATCTTTTTCATCTGATTGCCTTCTTTATAGGAATCATGTTGTTAACTATACAAAAATACTTAACATGGCTATAGATCTATAATTTTCCAAATCTACTACTTAAGGGCTCCAAATGGGGCAGGATTTAAATAACCTGAGAAAAAGTTTTACGAAACTGTAAGGAAGAATTGTCACCATGTAATTGTGTCAAATGGATTTGAATAGGACATTTCATATCAGACATCCACCATGTCTTCAACTGTGGTCAAGAATCCCGCAGAAGAAATGGAGTAGCCCTCATAATCAATCAAATGTTGACCAAACCAGTGCTGGGTTACAACCCAATAAATAACAGATGGATTTCAATTCAAATTCAAGGCAAGCCATTTAATATCACAGTGATCCAAGTCTAAACACGGATGCGAAAGAGGCTGACATTGTCCAACTCTATGGTGATGTACAATACTTTATATATACCAAAAATAAAAGATCTTACTCTCATCATAGGTGGTCGAAATGCTAAAGTAAGGAACCAAAAGATACCAAGAACAAATGACAAATTTGGCATTGGAGTACAAAATTAAGCAGGTAGTATTCTGTAAAGAAAATCATCTGTTCATAGTTAACACCCTCTTCCAACAGCCTCAGAGACGACACTATAAATGGGCATCACCAGGTGGACAATATACTGTAGATATCAGATTGACTAAATACTTTGTAACCAAAGATGGAGGAGCCCAATACAGTCAGCAAAAATAAGACTTGGAGTTGACTGAGGCTCCGATCATGAACCTCTTATTGAAAAGGAAAGGAAAAGTGAAACTTGTTAGACCAAGCAGTTATGAAATGAATAATATCCCCTGTGAATATGATGTGAAGGTAAAAAATACACGAGGCACAGAAAATAGAATGCCTGAAGAACTTTGACCAGAGGTTTGTGACATTATCCAGAAAACAGCAACAACAAGAATCCTCAAAAGAAAGAAAACTAACTGGTTGAGGCTTTGAAAATAGCCCAGGAAAAAAGGAAAGCGAAAGGTAGTAGAGATAGGAAATTCTGGGCAATTTAATTCAGAACTTCAGAGGATAGCAAGAAGAGATAAGTAGATATTATATTATGAGTGATACAGAGACAGGAGTAGATAACATAATGGAAAAGTCAAGAGACCTCTTCAAGAAAATTGGGGATCTTAAGGGAAATTGGGGTTGATAAAAGACAAACATGTTAGGGACTTAGAAGCAGATCAGATAAAGCAGATGTGGTGGGAATACATAAAGGATTTGTACAGGAAGTATCTTTTTAAATATTTTTATTGTCCTAAGATAGAGTGACAGTTGGCCAACAATGGTACAATTTACAATTATTTCTTGAAGTCCATTACTTTTTCTTCTGCAGTTCTCCACATTCTCAGTGAGTTACATTACTATAATTTAAATAATAATACATTGTATGCCAACCATCATTGACAAAAATAAAAATCTATTTAAGCAACAACTGCCTCTGCCACTATATGTTTTAGTATTTTTTTAAATAATAATCAACTAAATTAAAGAGGGAGAAATAAAAAATAACAAGAGGAGAAGGGGAAGGGTTGTGGGGTATCAGATATTTGTGGCCAAGTATTCAGGTGGATGCATATTCCTATATCTTATTACTTATGTGTAGATGTCCATTTCTAATAGGTGTGGTCAAAATCATACATATCAGCAAACATAGGGATTAGTGGTTTCCATGCCATAGACAAGATGGCCCTCATAGTTAAAAAATAGATTTACTAGGAGTTTTTTGGGGGGATAGATACTAATATAATGTCTGAAAGTGAGTTTGATCTAAATGGCCTATTGATTAGGGTGAAAGAAGAGATTGCAAGAACTGGCCAGCTGCTCAGTGTTAAAAAGACAAAGATCATCCCAAACAGCAATCTTCGCCCCTGGCAAATACATGGGGAAAAGAAGTGGAGGCAGTGACAGATTATATTTTCCTGGGCTCCAAGATCTCTGCAGATGGTGACTGCTGCCATGAAACGAAAAAAAGCCTGCTTCTGGGGAGGAGAGCTATGGCAACTCTTGACAAACTATAAAAAAGTCAATATATGTATATGAACTAGCAACTTGCCCGTCAAAAATGCTGTTTGCGACATAATGCAAGGATATGGTCTCTCTAAGCCTCTTCGCGCTCAACGCAAGCACAGTGCAGAGCGCATACGGTGCTCATCGCGAGCCCTGCAATGATCGCTTTTGGCGCTCATTGCAGTCTAAGTCCTGCATGCCTCAACTTCTTGCCTTGTTTCACAACTATTTTATATATATATATATATATATATATATATATATACAATAGACACTCAGTTAACCAGAACTCAAGCAACCAGAACTCTCAAGCAACCAGAAAAAAATTGAATACTGTACTTGAAATAAAAATAACATTTTACGGGGCAAAAAATCCCAGGAGCCAGGTTGTCATGCTATAAAATGCTTACAGGCACCTAGATTGCTGCAATTCAATTTTACCTGGAAGCAGATATAGCGATACCTTTTTTATTGGACAAACTTATTCATAGTTTTCATGACGAGCTTTCGAGAGATGATCCTCTCTTTATCAAAAGCAATACTGATAAATAAATAAATATATCAATATATATATATATATATATACAGTATATATATATATATATATATTTATATATATATATATATATATATATATATATATTTATGTATATATAATGTTCACTGGAAGATTTGATCATGAGGCTCAAGTTCAAATATTTTGACCATATTATGAGAAGACAGGTTTCCCTAGAGAAGACTCTGATGCTGGGAAAGTTTGAAGAAGCGGGGGGGGGGGGGGGGGGGGGCAGAAGAGGAGATGAATAGATGAGATAATTGAACATGAACTTGAGGGAACTCAGAGGAGCAGTGGCTGACATGTGCCTGTTGTGCAGTGGTCCATAGGGTCACAGATAGTTGAAATGACTGGACGATTAAACAACTACAATTGTTTTGAGTACATGCATGAATAATCTAAATCATGTTTGCTCAAATGTTATTTTTATTGCAGCTATTTGGGAGGAGGTACAACAATGTATTTGGAAAATAAAAAAAAATCTACCCTAGCTATTTCCTTTGCTTATCTTTTCTGTTCTCCATTTACATTTTACACTATTCTATACTCTTCTTCTTGTTTTTGCTTTGCACTCCCACTTTTCCCTCCCTCTCTCCACATTTTATTTTCTTGTTCACCATCTCCTGCCTCTATAAATTTTCTCTCTATACACTTTATTAATTTCCATCTTGCTTTATTCTTGTTCTTTGTATTATTATCTACAGTAATTTTGGTCCAGATATACCCTTATATTTATTTTCCCTTGCCCTTTTCTTTTTTGTCTTATTTCTTTCAACCAATAACTTTCTTCTTTTCACTACATTTCTTCCTATATTTAGGGTGATAGTGGGGGTCCCCTCGTCTGCCGGGATTATGTGAATAGAACCTGGTATCAGGTTGGTATTGTCAGTTGGGGCAGAGGATGTGGAGGATCACATACACCAGGAGTTTACACAGTGTTGCCCAACTACATTGACTGGATTCATAATGCAACCGCAGAAGCTGGAAGACCCCTTCAAATTATCTACCCTGCATCTGGACCCCATGACATTGATCTCTTGGAAAATGATACATATGATAATGAACTTCGGGCAAGGAGTGGATCAGTAGAAAATTATTTTACTTCTATACCGCCCATATTGATATTTCTCGTTTGTATGCTACAAATACCCTAGAGATGTATGTATAAACAAAAATGTTCTCTCTCCAAATAAGATTTAGTCTTTATTATGATAGATAATATAACCCAAACACATGAACTACTGGGGCTTTGCAGAATAGGGGCCCTTTGTTTTCGGCAGCAGACTGGAGTATAGAGAATTCAAAATTTTCATTATGGAAGAAAGGCATATAACTATTTTCTTAACCAATTTTTATGTTGCAAATGTTTGCT
The DNA here is from genome assembly GCA_027410445.1 of Discoglossus pictus. NCBI lineage: Eukaryota > Metazoa > Chordata > Amphibia > Anura > Alytidae > Discoglossus > Discoglossus pictus. The sequence goes on along the minus strand of CM050167.1, from coordinate 156,209,253 downwards.
TTTGTATAATTATGAATTACGCAGGGCTTTAAAACAAAAGAATATCCCAATAAATTGGGACACATTTCCCAAAAAGGCCAACATGCCTTAGGCATGGGCAGAACAACAGCAACATAAGACACAAAAGGGCCATCTTTTCATTTCCTCCTACCAATACTGTTTAAAATTATAAAGCACCATGGAGCTAGTGGCATAGAAGACCAATTTCACTTTTCATATAAGGGCACACTGTAGCCCCATATTTTCTATCAAGCAAATATAACACATTTTATGCATTAGAGACATTGTTTTCAGCTGTTTTGTCAAAGATTTGTCAAAAAGGCACTATACAGAAATATACTTCACAATATTCTTCAGATGTAGTTATGTCATGTGTCGTAAAAGCCAACTCTGTGCTCACCTGTATTCAAATCAATTGGATAATAATAATTCACAACTTTTTGAACATATTATAGATTCCCAAGTCTTAGAGACACTGTACAGTTCAGGATAAGATGAGGAAAATTATTTTGCCCAATCTCACATTAATGTAAGTTTTCTACCATTTAGAACACTATGTAAATCAGGTGCTCCAGGTTAGGCCACTGCCATAAATCAACTGCGTGAGCTTTTTCTCCTTAAGTTCTACGCTAATGTAGATCATTTGCTCCCCCAGATTAGGGCACTCAGCCGACAGCTGTAAATCCTGCCTTAGCAGCAACAGATTTCTGTGTGGGGAGCAGCCAAAACAAACTTTACAGAGACAGAGCTCTAGAAACCAATAGGAAATGCAAACGTCATAAATCTTATAATGAGTGGGAAGTGCTGTAATAACTGCTGTAACTGCGGCTCCAAGGAAACATTAGATAAATATATATATTTTGATAATAAAAAGATGTGAAAATTGTATTTAAAGCTTCAATCAGTAAAAACTAATATTTTGTGTTAAAATATGATATAGTTATAGACAATGTATCAGAGCGTTTATTCCTAGGCAACGTGGTTTTGTGACGGGTATTAAGTACTTGAGTACTGGGTTGTGTGTTACCCTGGATTTTATATCATAAAATGGGCTTAATGCTAACATATCATATTTTTTAATTACACATATGTCGATATCAGACTGTTAAGTGTCAAATAATGTATATATATTATATATTATATTAATATTATCTAACAGCTAATGTATATTCACATGTGATCCCTTATATGAAAGAGTGTCCTATCCCCAAGGGAGGTGTCTCATGACATTTATTAATTAGGGCGAGATTATAGGGGCTCCTTTATGACGTCTCAACGCTGAAATATTGGCAACACAATCAGGAGACTGACATTACCATGTCAATCTCTTGATAGCTGGAGTGACATAGGTGTAATGGTTAGGTTGAAACCTGTACATTAGAGACGTCGCGAACATAACATTTTCAGTTCGCGAACCGCGGACGCAAATTTCATCAAATGTTCGCGAACGGGCGAACCGGGCGAACCGCCATAGACTTCAATGGGCAGGCGAATTTCAAAACCCACAGGGACTCTTTCTGGCCACAATAGTGATGGGAAAGTTGTTTCAAGGGGACTAACACCTGGACTGTGGCATGCCGGAGGGGGATCCATGCCAAAACTCCCATGGAAAATTACATAGTTGATGCAGAGTCTGGTGTTAAGCTATAAAGGGCATAAATCACCTAACATTCCTAAATTGTTTGGAATAACATGCTTTAAAACATCAGGTATGATGTTGTATCGATCAGGTAGTGTAAGGGTTACACCCGCTTCACTGTAACAGACCAATCTCCCTGTTTAATGCACCGCAAACAGTCCCTTTGCACAACCGCAAACTCCCCATTTGCACAAGGTTGGATACCAAGCTAACCATGTCCCGTTCCTTGTCCTCACTGATGTCATTGAAGGTCTCTTCCTCCACCCAGCCACCAAGAATCCCCGAAAGGTGACAAAAAGCCCCCTGGAACGCCTGCTGTGTTTGGTCTTCCACCTCCTCAAAGCCACCTTCCTCCTCTGACTGCTCTTCTTCAGACTGCTCTCTCAGCGTTGCCTCTGTCTGCGTTATTATAAAGTGTGTACTGTTAAGTAGTACTATTCATATCGGTTTAATCCCTTTTACGTCCACTATTAGGGGACGTGTATATGGCATCGATTTTTGGAAGCAGGAGATGGAAAAAGATGCTTGGTCAGTCCTCCCACTTCAAATTTGGGGCACTGCGCGTGCAATCTAAGGTGCCACCAGATAGGAGTGGTGTGTTCAGTTGTACTATTTGTTCCTATCCGATTCAGTAAAGCCAATAAACCTGGCCCGTTACTAGCCAGGAAACTACAAACCAAAACAACACAAAATAGGATACTTCAAATTAAGACCTCGAAGGGAAAAAAATCAACGAACCCAAATAAGATCCAGAAGATTTTTACAAAATGTTACAATACCCTTTATACGGCAACAAAACACATAGATCTACACAAAATGAGGGGATTTCTTAATTCCTGTGATCTCCCCTTAATAGAACAAAATGACTTAGAGACTTTAAATGCCAAAGTGACCCTAGAGGAAGTGAGAAAAGCAGTCCAGAATCTCAAACCTGGTAAGTCACCAGGCCCAGACGGGTACACCAATTTATATTATAAAAAATGTATAGACATATTAGGCGCGCACTTGGTCACTCTAATAGAGTTCTAGAAGGCAAGCAAACACCAGCAGAGCTGAACAGGGCAGATATCGCTCTATTCCCTAAGGAGGGTCGAGATGCCCTAGAACCAAAAAACTACAGGCCAATATCATTTTTCACACTTTAAGGCCCTTAACTTGGGACAAGGTGGCTTGGCTATCAGAATTGCATCCGATCCTTAAAAACTCGCCAAACCCCCTAATCAGACACTCACTATCATACTGGAAATGGGCCAAGAAACACACGGGTTTGTTCCCTGGATCAACCCAAATGACCCCAATTATTGACCACCCTCAGGCCCCGAAACACATGAGCACAACATCACAACACTGGTGGAGGTCATATGAAACTAGATAGACTGGGAGACTGGTTAGTAAAGGGCCAGATGCTCACCTATGAGGAACTGAGGGACAAGCATGAGCTACCGCTGTCAGAACATTACAATTACTGTAGGCTGAGGCATTTCACACACTCCCTGACCCAGAAACAGGGGACACCGGTCTTAAATTGGTTCTCCAAAATTTGTAAAGATAAACCTCTATCAAGGGGGATCATTGGGTCGCTTTACAAATATAAAACATTTGTTACTGGTTGAAGCGACACTGGGGGAAGGACTGGAGTGGGGGAGCCCTGGAGACCCTTCAGAAGCAACCGGCGGCAAAATCATCCCAGGAAAGGAGAGGTCGCTTACTGAAGCCTGCCCTAGGGTAACCCAAGGGTGATTGCCCAGGTTAGATATTGTAAATAATAAGCTAATACTGCTGGAGGGATGATAGCTAATAGGACTTTGGTGTTTCCTGCAGATATACTCTTTACTATTGTCTGTTTTACCATGTTTTAGGTATCTCTTAAATTGCAATCACAGTAAAAAATAAGAAACATTATTAACCTAAAAAGTAAAAATAAGAAGGACTAGCCAGCTAACTTTCACAAAATGTCTTTATTGTAAATATGTATTTTTGCACAACTGTTATGCAAGACTGTTCAAAAATGCTTTCTTTTTCATTACATGCTGTACGCCTTCTGACAATAAAATAATTTAAATGCAAAAATTAGATATTGTTGCAGCGACCAGAAAAATTGATGTTAAATTGCCAGGCAGAAAGTGCCTTAAAACATTGCGTCTTGAACCCTAGTTGGTGGCGGATAAGTCATGCAAGTCATCCGGCATTCAGGGATAAAATACAGCAGCATGTGGACCACTATTAGCTCAAGGCAGCTCATCTATCAGGCCTTTTTTAATCGAATGTATCGCCCACTGTCAGGCCCTTCGGGATCCATCCCTCATTCATCTTAATAAAGGTGAGGTAATCTAGACTTTTTTGACCTAGGCAACTTCTCTTCTCAGTGACAAAACCTCCTGCTGCACTGAAGGTCCTTTCTGAAAAGACACTTGAAGCGGGGCAGGACAGAAGTTCTTTGGCAAATTGGGATATTTCAGGCCACAGGGCAAGCGTGCACACCAAGTAGTGAAGGGGTTCCTCACTCCTCATAGTGTCGATATCTGCAGTTAAGGCGAGGTAGTCTGTTACCTGACGGTCGAGTCGTTCTCTGAGGGTGGACACCGAAGGGCTGTGCTCTGCATAGGTGATAGGATCAGATTAGTGAGTAATTATGTATTCTGATGTGTGTATATATTATATCTGGGTACCAAGATATACAAGAGAAAATAATGCACAATAAGTCAGAGTGTCATCAGAATAATCTCTGAGTTTATTTGGGCGGGCAGCCCCTTATATAGCATAACACACATCACAGCAAATAGCAGGATTCAATAGGGTAAATACCAGGGGCGGCCCGTCCATTGGGGCGTCAGGGCAAACGCCCCCCCAAATATTTTCGTGACCCTGCAATAAAAAAACACAATAATTTATTAGTAATAACCCCAAAACAATTAAATATAATGTGTACATCATCATTCAAGTGTTAATACAGTAATAAATGAAGCAAACTATTCCCAGGGACGCTGTCACTTTAAGATAACCCCTTGCGCTACGTGTATATATTAACTAATGCTGCTGTGTATCTATTGTAGCCCCCTGCATCCCTGTGTGACCATATTACACTAGTAAAGTACAATATCCTTTATACTCTTCTCTTCAATGAGGCTTGGCCTGGCCCCCTGACCGTTAATGCATTCCGCCCACCAGCACAGTGACGATATGCATGGGCGGTCATAAATGTATCAATTTAATGACTGACAGTCTTCCATCATTGACCAATCAATGATGGAAGGCTGTACAGTTGTCAAGAGAACAATGTAAACCCACCCAGACCGTTAGCTCCGAGCGCCCGCCAGCTAATAGGGCCTCAAGTTTACTTTTTGATTGACATCTACAGTCAATAAAACCACCAGTTGTCTGTCCCCTTCCCTCTTTCTGTTTCCTGATCCTGACCCTGCTCTTGCTGAGACTGAGAGACCTCCCTGGCTGAAACTACTCACATCTGCTCTGCCCAACCTAACAGTAAGTCTACCTGGCACCTGCCCTGCCCCTGGCCAAACCAAACCCCTAGTGCCCCTAATAAAAGGTAGGGTCCCCCCAGTTACCCCACTATGCCTGCCTGGCCTGCCACCTACCCAGCCACCCACCAACTTACCTACCACCGACGACCGACCTAGGCCTGCAATGCCTGGTGCCACCCCCAGCCATCACCCCCATGTGGCCTGTGCCACCCCTGATCACCCCGATGTGGCCTGCCCTATGCTATGCCACCGCCCGATTACCCCGATCACGGTGATCGGAGTAATTGGGTGGTGAGCGGGGTGGCACAGGCCACATGGGGGTGATCGGATCACACCCATGAGGCCTGTGCCACCCCTGATCACCTACATGTGGCCTGTGCCACCCCCGAGGCCCGATCATCACCACCCTGATGTGGCCTATGCTATGCCACCGCCCGATTACCCCGATCACGGTGATGGGGGTAATCCGGCGGTGAGCGGGGTTGCAAAGGCCACATGGGGGTGGATGATCACCCCCATGAGGCCTGTGCCACCCCTGATCATGGCCTCCATGTGGCCTACGCGGCCACTGACCGGCCGATGGTCGCGTGAGCGTGACCAACCCCACCCTGATCCAACCCCCCCCCCCCCCCTAATTTTTATTCCATTTTTAGAAGTAACAGGCACATGCATGTGCCTGTCACTTTTAAAGATAAAATAAGAATAAGGTAAGGGAAAAACAATAATAAAAATACAGTAAAAACCGCACACATACTAAACAAACAATAATATAAATAAAGTAAACAGCACATACATACTAAACAAACAATAATAAAAATAAAATAAACAACAGCACATACTTACCTGTCAAATTGACCCCTCCAGCGTTGGCCTTCTGCCCTCAGTGCCCTGGATACAGTCATAATAATCCAATGTTGATTGAAGCCCATGTCAAATAAATAATCCAATGTTGATTGAAGCCCATGTCATAAAATCCAATGTTGATTGAAGCCCATGTGAAATAAATAATCCAATGTTGATTCAAGCCCATGTCAAATAAATAATCCAATGTTGATTGAAGCCCATGTCACAGTCAAATAAATAATCCAATCTTGATTGAAGCCCATGTCAAATAAATAATCCAATCTTGATTGAAGCCATTGTCAAAAAATAATCCAATCTTGATTGAAGCCATTGTCCATCCATTCTGGCCCATTGAAAGAGGCCTCCACAAAAAAAAACGACGTTCCTAAAAAAAAACAACAACAAACTAACAGAGCTCCTCCTACAAAGAGCTCCACCTGCGATTAATTGTTTTTTTTCCCACGCTCTGCCTTATATACTTATTTTTGAAGGACTCTGATTGGCTGAAATTTTTGATTGACATCGATTTCAACCAATGAGAGTCTTTAAAAAATTAGCAAATCAGCAAGCAGGTATGGAAGCCTGTAAGGGAAAAAAAGGTTAGTGTGAACTTGTTTGACCCTGTATGTATTATACATATTACAGGGCTATTTATGTGATATACATGTTACAGGATTATATCCTGTAACATGTATAGCAAATAAATAGCACTGTAATATGTCTAAAAAATAATGTCTAATAGAAATACATGAACAACAATATAATAAAATAAGTAATAAAGTACATCAATTAATCAAATAATAAATATCAATTAATATATATATTTTTTTTTGTATATGTTTATGTATATTTATGTATATTTTTTATGTGTGTGTGTGTGATATATATATATATATATATATATATATATATATATATATTTATATATATTGATATATATATATTGATTGATATATATATATATATATTTATATATATATATATATTGATTGATTGATAGATATATTGATATATATATATATATATTGAGATATACATATATATATATATATATATATATATATATATATATATTTATATATTGATTGATTTATATATTGATTATTGATTGATATATATATATATATATATTTATATATTGATTGATTTATATATTGATTATTGATTGATATATATATATATATATATATATATATTGAGATATATATATATAGATATTTATATATTGATTGATTTATATATTGATTATTGATTGATATATATATATATATATATATATATATATATATATTAATATCAATTGATATATATTTGTATTTTTTTTTTTTTTCATTTTTTTTCATGTACAGTTTGGGCCTACATGGTCCCACTTTGTTATTTAGGGTTTTTAAGGTGCGGTTGGGGCCTATATGGTCCCAATTTGTTATTTAGGGTTTTTAAGGTGCAGTTGGGGCCTATATGGTCCCAATTTGTTATTTAAGGTTTTTAAGGTGCGGTTGGGGCCTATATGGTCCCAATTTGTTATTTAAGGTTTTTAACGTGCGTTTGGGGCCTATATTATCCCACTTTGTTATTTAGGGTTTTTAAGGTGTGGTTGGGGCCTATATGGTCCCAATTTGTTATTTAAGGTTTTTAAGGTGCGGTTGGGGCCTATATGGTCCCACTTTGTTATTTAGGGTTTTTAAGGTGCGGTTGGGGCCTACATGGTCCCACTTTGTTATTTAGGGTTTTTAAGGTGAGGTTGGGGCCTATATGGTCCCAATTTGTTATTTAGGGTTTTTAAGGTGAGGTTGGGGCCTACATGGTCCCACTTTGTTATTTAGGGTTTTTAAGGAGAGGTTGGGGTCTATATGGTCCCAATTTGTTATTTAAGGTTTTTAAGGTGCGGTTGGGGCCTATATGGTCCCAATTTGTTATTTAGTTTTAAGGTGCGGTCGGGGACTATATGGTCCCACTTTGTTATTTAGGGTTTTTAAGGTGCGGTTGGGGCCTATATGGTCCCACTTTGTTATTTAGGGTTTTTAAGGTGCGGTTGGGGCCTACATGGTCCCACTTTGTTATTTAGGGTTTTTAAGGTGCGGTTGGGGCCTATATGGTCACACTTGGTCTTTTAAGGTTTTAAAAGTTACGGTTTGGGTCTTGAACGTTCTAATGTTTTTATTGTTGTTTTCTATCACTTCCCAGGTGCAAACTATCTGTGGAAGCAGATTTGTTTGGACTCGTTGGTTGACTTACTGGACGTGAATACCCCGAGAAGGAGAGTCAACTGTAGGTGAGTATATGGTCACACTTGGACTTTTAAGGTTTTTAAGGTGCGGTTGGGGCCTGTATGGTCACACTTGGTCTTTTAAGGTCTTAAAAGTTACGGTTTGGGTCTTGAACGTTCTAATGTTTTTTTTGTTGTTTTCTATCACCCCCCAGGTGCAACCTATCTGTGGAAGCAGATTTGTTTGGACTCATTGGTTGACTTACTGAACGTGAATACCCCGAGAAGGAGAGTCAACTGTTGGTGAGTATCATTGCTTTTAATTTTCTGTCCATGCGTATAGGTGCAAATTTGATGTTGATGTAGTCTTGTCACATGAGGGTTTGCAATCTGTAATGTATACCAATGAATTCAACACACTGTTATTTTAAAGTAATTTTGTGACATAATATAAATTAATATACCGTGATCTATTTCTTCTATTGGTATCAGAAATGAATACTATTGACTCTCTACTTGTGAAGCCTTTCGGCACCCTAACCTATGAGGAAAAGGTGGAAGTAAAACGGTTAGGACCTGACCAACCAGAGATAAATATGCAGCAAATCGCAAGAGATAGAGGGAAGCAATATATCCGTACTTTCAATACTGAATGGTACAAGAAGAACGACTGGCTTTGTGGAAGCGTTTCTAGGAAGGCCTTATATTGTTTCCCATGCATCCTATTTGGTGGTGACGCTGCTTGGACCAAAACTGGAGTGACTGACGTAAAACATCTAGCTGATAAATTGGCGAAACACAAAAGTTCTAAGGCTCACTTGGATAACAGGATCAAGTTTGAGATGCTTGGACAGGCGAACATTGCAGTTCAACTGGACCAAGGATACCAAGTCAGTATTCAAAAACACAACGAAGAAGTGGCTAAGAACCGGTACATCCTTTCCAAGATAATTGATTGTGTTCGCTTTTGTGGCGCTTTTGAACTGGCATTAAGAGGACACGACGAGAGTGAAACATCGCTAAATCCAGGAGTGTTTCGAGGCCTGGTGGATTTGGTTGGCAGTATCGATAGTGCAATGGAACAGCATTTGAAGACTGCAACTGTGTTTAAGGGCACGTCCAAAACCGTGCAGAATGAGCTACTGGACTGCATGCATGAAGTTATTAAGGAAGTGATTCACCAAGAGCTTAAGGAAGCCCAGTTTGTGGCAATCCAAGCGGATGAAACAACCGATATTTCCGCTAGGACACAGTGCGTTGTAGTCTATTGCTACATTCACAAGAAGCATCAAGTGGTGGAAAGATTTGATGGCTTCACGGAAATGAAATCAACGGATGCAGACTCGATTGCTGCTGTTGTGCTGGGAAGTCTGAATACTGTTCTCCCAAAGCCAGAAGACAAGAAGAAACTCATAGCTCAAAGCTACGATGGTGCCAGTGTGATGCGTGGAGATCAAGGAGGAGTTCAAAGAAAAATAAAAGACGTGTACCCGAACGCATACTACGTCCATTGCTATGCTCACCAACTGAACCTAATAATGGAGAAAGCAGTTTCAAGGATTGGAAGAGTTCGAGTTTGTTTTTCCAACATAGGCGGCATACCATCTTTTTTTTCACGCTCTCCAAAAAGGACTGGAGTTCTGGATGAGGTAGTTGGTAGAAGACTTCCAAGAGGTGCACCGACACAATGGAACTTCAACGTTAGGACCGTGAACGTCATCTACGAGAACAGAGATGAGCTACTTGAGTGTTTCCAGACAATTGAAGCATGTCTAAACTTTGATCCAACATCTATACGTGAAGCCGCCGGTTTCATTGGAATGCTGGAAGACAGGGAGTTCCTTTACTTCCTTAAATTATTTCATTTAATAATGCCACATGTTGACATCCTCTATAGTCAGCTTCAGAAGCGAGACACGGATACTGTTTATATCAAAAAAGTCACAGAAGACTTTGTCGCCAGCATCCAGAAAATCCGTAATTCTGTTGACGAGATAGAAGCAAGTTTGCCGAGCGATGTAACAGTCCACAGACGGAGTGCGGAGATCTCAAACTTGAGACAACTTTCAAGAGAGGTATGTGACATAGTGGTGGTTCATGCAAAAGAACGTTTTTCATTTTCAAATCACCTAGTCAGTGCCAATCTTGTTCAGAGTGACTTGTATAAAACCCATGACACTTGCTTTCCAACCCAAGCTCTGGAAGACACCGTGCAAGCATATCCAATACTGAAGAAGGAACAATTACGCACTGAGCTGTCACTTCTGTATGGGAAGACAGATTTTCATGCTTGTACAAGTGCTGTTGCTCTGCACAAACTTTTACATCAATTGAATCTGCAGAATGATTTCACAGAGACAGTGAAATTATTAAGAATCCTGATTACAACACCGATGACCACTGCAGAATCAGAAAGATGCTTCTCCACATTGAAGAGGATAAAAACCTTTTCAAGAAGCACCATGTCCCTGGAGCGGTTGAATGCATTGGCGATGCTCTCAATGGAAAAGCAACTGATTTCCGAGATCCCAGACTTCAATGAAAAAACCATTGAGAAGTTTTGTTCTTTGAAAGATCGCTGTGCAAAATTTAAATACAAGTGATTGAAGCAAAGAAGAATGCATACCCCCAGGGTGTGCAAAGATAAACTGCGTTAAGCAGCACCACCTCACTACCAAACATAACTAGTGGTAAGTAAAGTATGAACGGTGTGTGGGTGTGCATATGGAAGGAGCTATGAAAGGTGTGTGCATAGCCAGTAACAATTGTTGAAGCCTTGGCGTGGTTTGAAGGAATTGGAGGCACTTCCAAGGGTAGCTGTCACTTGTGAACGGGAAGCCAGAATTTCATGTCTGTACAAGTGCTGTTGCTCTGCGCCAACTTTACCATCAATTTATTCTGCATAATTTCACAGAGAGAGTGAAGCTATAAGGAATCCTGCTTACAACACCGAAGACTACTAAAGAACCAGAAAGATGCTTCTCCACATTGAAGAGGATAAAAAGGTATTTAAGAAGCACCATGGCCCTGGAGCGGTTGAATGCATTGGTTTGAAGGAATTGGAGGCACTTCCAAGGTTAGCTGTCACTTCTATACGAGAAGCCAGAATTTCATGTCTGTACGAGTGCTGTTGCTCTGCACCAACTTTACTATCAATTTAATCTGCATAATGATTACACAGAGACAGTGAAGCTATAAGGAATCTTCCTTACAACATCGAAGATGACTGCAGAATCAGAAAGTTGCTTCTCCACATTGAAGAGGATAAAAAGGTATTTAAGAAGCACCATGGCCCTGGAGCGGTTGAATGCATTGGTTTGAAGTAATTGGAGGCACCTTCAAGGGTACGTAAAGTTCTCAGAAATGGCACCACCGAACTACCAAAAATAACTAGTGGTAAGTAAAGTATGAATGGTGTGTGGGTGTGCATATGGAAGGAGATATGAAAGGTGTGTGAATGGTCAGTAACAATTGTTGAAGCCTTGGCGTGGCATTACTGCTCATATGGTTATCCATATGCTAATTCAACGTGTTTGTTTGACATTGATTATTGTGTTGTCTAAACAGAAGTGAAATGTTGTTGTTTTCTTGAATCCCAAGATCCACTGGTTTGGGCCTATACAGTGCTGATTGGTCTTCTAAGGTATGTTTGGGGCCTATATAGTTCCACTTGGTCTTCTAAGGTATGTTTGGGGCCTATGGTCACACTTGGTCTTCTAAGGTATGTTTGGGGTCTATATGGTCACACTTGGTCTTCTAAGGTATGTTTGGGTCCTATGGTCACACTTGGTCTTCTAAGGTATGTTTGGGGTCTATATGGTCACACTTGGTCTTCTAAGGTATGTTTGGGGCCTATATAGTTCCACTTGGTCTTCTAAGGTATGTTTGGGGCCTATGGTCACACTTGGTCTTCTAAGGTATGTTTGGGGTCTATATGGTCACACTTGGTCTTCTAAGGTATGTTTGGGGCCTATATAGTTCCACTTGGTCTTCTAAGGTATGTTTGGGGCCTTTGGTCACACTTGGTCTTCTAAGGTATGTTTGGGGTCTATATGGTCACACTTGGTCTTCTAAGGTATTTTTGGGGCCTATATGGTCACACTTGGTCTTCTAAGGTATGTTTGGGGCCTATGGTCACACTTGGTCTTCTAAGGTATGTTTGGGGTCTATATGGTCACACTTGGTCTTCTAAGGTATGTTTGGGGCCTATATAGTTCCACTTGGTCTTCTAAGGTATGTTTGGGGTCTATGGTCACACTTGGTCTTCTAAGGTATGTTTGGGGCCTATGGTCACACTTGGTCTTCTAAGGTATGTTTGGGGTCTATATGGTCACACTTGGTCTTCTAAGGTATGTTTGGGGCCTATATAGTTCCACTTGGTCTTCTAAGGTATGTTTGGGGCCTATGGCCACACTTGGTCTTCTAAGGTATGTTTGGGGCCTATATGGTCACACTTGGTCTTCTAAGGTATGTTTGGGGCCTATATGGTTCCACTTGGTCTTTTAATGTTTTTTAAGTATGGTTTTGTTCTTGAATGGTCTGATTGATTTGCTTGTTTTCTTTCAACCACAGGTGCAAACCCTATGTGGCTGCAGATTTGTTTCTACTCGTTGGTCAACTTACTGAACGTGAATACCCTGAGAAGAAGAGCCGACTAATGGTAGGTGTCACTCCTTTAATTTTTCTGTTAATGCATATAGGTGCAATTATGATATTGCTGTAGTCTTGTGACATGAGTTTTTTCAATCTATATTGTATACCAATGAATTTAACACATTGTTACTTTACTTCTTGACATTTCTGCATTGCTGATCATGTATTTCAATGGGCTTTACAAGTATAAGGTCATTGGGTGGGGCTTATAAGGGTCATTATGATGTCAGGGGGAGGAGTTATAAAAATGGGTGTGGTTTGAAAAAAAGGGGAGTGGCTATGTTTCGCCCTGGCGCCCCTCCAACTTAAAAAGTCACCAGCCGCCACTGGTAAATACACCATCATAGCAGTTAAGCAAGTGTCTTTTTCTGTCTAACTCAGCAAAACATTCCTTATGACAAATAACGGCTTCCTGCAAAAGGTTTCTCAGTCAGCAGTTGCAAGCGTAAAAAGGAAACAGGAAACAGATGTACAAGGGAATATTACCTAAACATTTCTACCGATAACCTTCTTGAACATTCTAGTAAGATACATAAAAAAAACAAGCTGATATACATTTATAATCATGATATTAGTCAATAAACTCATAATAAAGAAATTAATACCTAACAGTCCCTCCTTTTATAAATGTATTAGACAAAGGTCTCAAAACAAGGTTCAGTTTAAATGGTAACATTGCCATTGATGGTCTGGCAGTGGAACATGCTATACAGTTACTCATTTCCATGGAGGCCGCCGTATACAGCATCCATTCCAACCAAATGTTTTTTCCTGCATACCCAGTCTCAATTTCAAAAGTGTCAATCAGGCGGTCAGGTTCCAAATAGATGACCTGTGAGGGCACAGTCCTATTCCCAGGGCTCACCTTGGTGAGATCAATAGTCTCTCTGGGCACCTCTTTTTGCAGTACCTGAATATGCAAATATTCCATGTTGTTACCTCTGCCTTAGGTGTAGATTCCAAAAGTATATCTCCCTTCATCACACTTTTGTGGGTCCTGGAGGGTTATCCGGATGGGGTTGCATAGCTGATTTTGGCTGCAGGAGGATTGCTTCACACCCCGTGTCATCTTTAAGCGTCTCTTTGTGCTCTTGCACTTCATGTGATAAGGTGGGGAGTAACCCCAGTCAGCTCCTGTATTCCATAAGGCCAGTTTCCAGCTAGGACATCTCTAATTTCCATACAGAGGGGCTGTACACAAATATACTGGCGCTTTTCTCACCCTTCCACTATGTCCTCCTCCAGAAAGTCCACATCTTAGTACCTGACATAGGTCTATTTGGTTGGTTCCTTCACTGGGTTTGAGACGAGTTTCCCCCCCTTTGTAGCCCAGCCTGACTCGCAATGAGTCAGCTAGCAGGTTTTAGGAATCAACTGGCTCAAGCTCTGGCCCTTTTACTCTCTTGCAGTGAGTCAGGTGTATCCAGGTGGCTCGTTCGGCAACTTTTAAGGCAGTGGGTGTTGACAGCAGAACTTGGTACGGTCCTTCCCACCTGGCCGATGCCCAATTTTTGCGCTTGATTACTTTAATTGGGACCCACTGGCCTGGTTGTACCAAGCAGGGTCCCTGCTGTTGCTGTGGATGAAAGAGAGAGATGGAGATAATATCTTTCTTACTTAACATTTTTCTCATATAGTCTGCTAAATTTTCACTCATGTTCTCATCTTCTGAGATAAATGGTCTAAATTCTGGTAGTAGGAATGGTCTCCCATACAATATTTCAAACAGGGTTAACTTCTTCCTGCCTGGAAGCATGTGCATGTTTAGCATGACTAACGGTAAACAGTAAAGCCAATTTTTCCTGTTTCTGCCATCGTTTTCCTCAATTTATTTTTAATGGTACCATTAGTTCTCTCCACTAATCCAGCTGATTGTGGGTGGTACGCACAGTGGTTTTTCAACTCTATGTGTAATGCTTTACTCAAGTGGTCGATAATTTTGTTCACAAAATGTGTGCCGTTATCGCTATATATTTCCTCTGGTATACCAAACCTAGGAATTATTTGTGTCACTAAGGTTTTAGCCACTGTGATTGCGTCAAGGTGTTCACATGGTTTCGTTTCCACCCACCTAGAGTATACATCAATTAACACTAGGCAATATTTCTTCCGTTCACACTTTGTTAGTTCAATGAAATCCATACATATTGTTTGGAAGGGGTATGTTGGTTCTGGGAATGTGCCTCTTATGTGGTAATAGTTACCCTGAGGGTTGTAGTGTGCACAAACAAGGTACCCATAGGTGTTTAATCCATAGGCTGAAAATATTCTGCTGACCATGTCTACCATACTCCCTCTTGAGACATGACTAATGCCATGGCTCAACATAGCTACATATCTGAACAGTGATGGTTTGGTAAAATTGGTTTCCCTTCTGCACTCTCATAAATATTATCATACCTTTAACCAGTATGTGTTTTCTTGTGAGGGTGCGTCTGTCTGTTTTTGCTGTAGAATACTCTTGTCAATTTGGTCTATGAGATACACAGATGTGTAGCTGTGTAAGAGAAAAATGTGTATGTTTTCTGTTTGAGCCGCCTGCTTTGCAGCTGCGTCTGCTCTGACATTTCCTCTTGAAATTGCGTCTTTTGTTGTGGTATGAGCCACACATATACATACCGCAAACTTCAAGGGCAGTTAAATGGCTTCAAGTAACTGCAAAAGGAGTTGTTTATGAGTGACTTGCCTGCCGGTAGATGTGACCATGCCTCTATTCTTCCCTAATTGTGCAATATGTGCACAGTTGAGAATGCATATTGGCTGTTGGTGTATGTTTACTTTGTCTCATTTACCCAGTTCAGGCTTTTCCTATATATTTTTGTGCTTGGTGAGTACTGCACTCCGAGGTCATAGGGCAAGTACTCCCATGGTGTTATGACTGTCTGAGCCTCTTCTACCATCCCTCCTACCTGTACCCACCTTCCACCAGCTGGCATAGTCAGTGATATGTGTGGCACTGTGTGTCCTGCATAGAGTAACTGGTCTTGATCATTCAATTTTACTCCCACCCCTGTATACCCATTTTCTGTCCAGTATATGTAATCCAAGGTTATTCTTGTATTGGTGTGTTTGAAAAATGTTTTTTCATAGTCCACATCCCTCCCTGGTGTACTTTCAAATGTCATAGTGCAGTGTAATTACCCTGTGCTTTGTTTTACACTGGGAGATGGAGCTAGGTCATTAGCCATGGCTACCAAAGTGCTGGATACTTGTCCTGTCCCTTTTACACCATGTCTAATTTGTAGAAGTAATGTGGTTCACCCATCCCCTGCACTACATTTACATCGACAGGTATGTCCCCCATGTATGCTTTCATGCCTTTCTCTGTAGGAACCACTCTAATGTTGCATTTCAGCATCAGATCTCTACCCAAGAGATTTATCGGGCATCTAGGGGAGAGTATAAAAGGATGCTCAAATGTTTGGCCGTTGAACAATCTCACTGTGAGTGGACATGATATAGGTCCGCTATTTGTCTGTCCTGCTGCTGACCTAACCAATATGTTTTGTGATGACATGTAACTAGTCCATGTGCCATCATCACTCAACACTGACCTACATGCTCCTGTATCGCATAAAAATGTTATCATTACCCCATCTACATCTAGTTGAATGACTGCTGTTCTTCTAAAGCCATTAAGTCTATACATGATTCTAAATTCAACACATCATTTATTTCTGGCAATTTTGCATCATTATTGCCATGCTCATACAATTCAGATTCATGCAATTCTTTATCAGCAAATACTTGTAAAGGAAGGGTACAACCTGGTTCTAGTCATTTGTCGGTCTGTGGTCATCGTCATCCGCTCCCTCTTCCTCCTGGTACTTTCTGTTTCTGTAGAAACGTGCTAAGTGGCCGACCTTGCCACACACGTAACAATTTCCATAAAATTTTCCTCTGCTTCCACCTCGTCCTCGTCCACCTCCTCTCCCTCCACGTTTTTGGTTATTTACACCATCACCGGAAAAGAAAGCAGAAGTTATAGGTTGCGCTTTCTCATCAGCAGAAGTCATCAAATACACCTCCTTTGGTTTACTATCTTGCTTTGTCTGTTTCTTTTCTTTTGCTCTCTTACACTGCTCCTCTGCATGTTTAGCATATTCTATGGTTTCCCTAAGGGGACATGTTTTGTAAGTAATTTGGTGTTGTATCACAAAGTCATTTATTTCTGGACGACATCCCCTGAGAAAAGCGTTTTTAGTTGCTGAGCATATGGTCCAGCATCATCATATGGGATAGGTCTGGCCACCCTGCTATGGCTGTCAAATACTACCCGCAACCTCCCCATATATTGTTCCACACTTTCATCATCTTTTTGTACACACTCGTTTATCTTAGTCCAGTCGTGTTCTCTGTGTCTGTCAGCTATTCTGCCTATTAGAGCGTCTACTCGTTGGGTCAGTTCTTGTGATCCATATTGCAGTGGTTCCCCCCTTGGGTCCAGTGGATTCCAGTCACCTTCACTAAGGATCCAATCGGACCCTAATATCTGCCTCAGACATCTTTCAACCTCAACACCATTTAATTTAAAACTTTGCTGCAATCGCTAGAACTTAAGTCTGAAAATTCCCATATTTTCATTTGGGTGGGGGACTCCTTCTACAGCTCTCCTCACATCTGCATCTGTCCATGCTCGGTATACTAGCATTGTGGGTGGCAACCTCAATTAAGGGATATAATGGTACAGATGTTATTCCCTTACCTCCGTATTGATGATATGGTGCCCGACTGGGTCTGGCGGGCTGTCCTTCATAAGGTGGTGGTGTCGAAGGAGGTGGATTCGGAGCGGTGGCAGCAAGCAGGTATTTGCGGGCATCATCAAATTCGTCCTCTACATCATCACTATAAGTGACCATATTCCCAGGAGTCGGAGGGGCGGTCAGTCGTGGAAGTCTTTTCTGTGTACACATAAACATATCCTCTTCCTAGCATAGCATAACACACGTCACAGCAAATAGCAGGATTCAATAGGGTAAATACACCATCATAGCAGTTA
Source organism: Discoglossus pictus (assembly GCA_027410445.1). NCBI lineage: Eukaryota > Metazoa > Chordata > Amphibia > Anura > Alytidae > Discoglossus > Discoglossus pictus. The sequence goes on along the minus strand of CM050167.1, from coordinate 156,191,431 downwards.
AGCAAGTGTATTTTTCAGTCTAACTCAGCGAAACATTCCTTATCACAAATAACAGCTTCCTGCAAAAGGTTTCTCAGTCAGCAGTTGCAAGCGTAAAAAGGAAACAGGAAACAGATGCACAAGGGAATATTACCTAAACATTTCTACAGATAACCTTCTTGAACATTCTAGTAAGATACATGAAAAAACAAGCTGATATACATTTATAATCATGATATTAGTCAATAAACTCATAATAAAGAAATGAATACCTAACAATAGGACTTAAAAAGCTCTGCATGTCCTCCATCAACAACATGTGGGAGGAGGAGGATTATATTCACCTCTTCCGCTGTTAAATTGCCATTGTGCTGTGACATCACCCTTAAAAGCTGTGTAAAGCATACTTTTTAATTTATTTTGGAAGTGCTGCATCCTTTCCGACTTGTGGTAATTCGGTAACATTTCAGGCACTTTCTGCTTATACCGGGGGTCTAGTAGCGTGGACACCCAGTACAGGTCGTTCTCCTTCATCCTTTTTGTACGAGGGTCCCTCAACAGGCACGACAGCATGAAAGACCCCATTTGCACAAGGTTGGATGCCGAGCTAGTCATGTCCCGTTCCGCGTCCTCAGTGATCTCACTGAAGGTATGTTCTTCCCCCCAGCCACGTACAACACCACGGGTACCAGATAGGTGACAATGAGCACCCTGGGATGCCTGTTGTGGTTGGTCTTCCTCCTTCTCAAAGCCACATTCCTCCTCTGACTCCTCTTCCTCACAATCCTCTTCCAGCGTTGCCGCAGGTCCAGCAAGCGATGCTGATAAGGCTGTTTCTGGTGGTGATGGTGACCACAACTCTTCCTCTTCACGCTCATCTACGGCCTGATCCAGCACTCTTCGCAGGGCACGCTCCAGGAAGAAAACAAATGGTATGATCTCGCTGATGGTGCCCTGGGTGCTACTGACCAGGTGTGTCACCTCCTCAAAAGGACGCATAAGCCTACAGACATTGCGCATGAGCGTCCAGTAACGTGGCAAAAAAATCCCCAGCTCCACCGAGGCTGTCCTAGCACCCCGGTCATACAAATACTCGTTAACAGCCTTTTCTTGTTGGAGCAGGCGGTCGAACATTAGGAGTGTTGAATTCCAACGTGTCGGGCTGTCGAAAATCAAGCACCTCACTGGCATGTTGTTTCGCCGCTGGATATCTGTTAAGTGCGTCATGGCCGTGTAGCAACGCCTGAAATGGCCATACACCTTCCTGGCCTGCTTCAGGACATCCTATAAGCCTAGGTGCTTATGCACAAAGCGTTGTACAATCAGATTACACACATGTGCCATGCACGGCACATGTGTCAACTTGCCCAAATTCAATGGCGCCAACAAATTTCTTCCGTTGTCACAAACCACTTTGCCGATCTCCAGTTAGTGTGGAGTCAGCCACTGATCCACCTGTGCGTTCAGGGCGGACAGGAATGCTGGTCCTGTGTGACTCTCTGCTTTCAGGGAAGTCAACCCCAAGACGGCGTGACACTGCCGTATCCGGGATGTGGAATAGTATCTGGGGAGCTGGGGGGGTGCCGTTGATGAGGAGCAAGACATAGCAGCAGCAGAAGAGGAGTCAGCCGAGGAGGTTATGGAAGAGGATGGAGTAGGAGGAGTAGAGGAGGTGGCAGCAGGCCTGCCTGCAAGTCGTGGCGGTGTCACCAACTCCTCTGCAGAGCCACGTATTCCATACTTGGCAGCCATCACCAGGTTTACCCAATGCGCAGTGTAGGTGATATACCTGCCCTGACCATGCTTTGCAGACCAGGTATCAGTGGTCAGATGGACCCTTGCCCCAACACTGTGTGCCAGAGATGCCATTACTTCCTTTTGCACAATCGAGTACAGGTTGGGGATTACCTTTTGTGCAAAGAAATTTCGGCCGGGTACCTTCCACTGCGGTGTCCCAATAGCTACAAATTTTTGGAACACCTCAGACTCCACCAGCTTGTATGGTAAAAGCTAGCGGGCTAAGAGTTCAGACAAGCCAGCTGTCAGTTGCCGGGCAAGGGGGTGACTTTGTGACATTGGCTTCTTACGCTCAAACATGTCCTTGACAGACACCTGACTGTGGGCAGATGATCAGGCACTGCTCAGGGCGAGACACAGAGTGGCGGATGGTTGAGAGGGGGCAAGCAGGGCAGCAGTGGTTGACGTGGCTGATGATGCTGGAGCAGGAGGAGGATGGTGGCTTTGACTTTGTGTGCTGCTTGTACTCATGTGTTGATTCCATAGGCGTTTGTGATGTGACATCATGTGCCTTCGCAAAGAAGTTGTACCTAGGTGGGTGTTGGACTTCCCACGACTCTTTCTTTTCGCACAGGTTGCAAATGGCATCGCTGTTGGCACACGCAGACACACAAAAAAATTGCCACACTGCTGAGCTCTGCAATGAGGGCATTCTGGTGGTGGCAACAGCATGCGTTGACTGGCGTGCTGTCTGGCTGTCCCTGGGTGCTGATGCATGCTGTCTGACTGTTCCACTAGCTACTTGCGACGACCTCCCCCTGCTTCCAACTCGTCTCCACCTCCTCTCTGTCTCCCCATCTGAACTTTCCTCCTGTTCTTCTTCTCTTATAACGGGCACCCACGTGACATGCACGGACGCATCATCATCATCAACCGATTCACTTGTATCTGACAACTCAACAAAGGAAGCAGCACCGGGTACAACATCATCATCATCAGACCGTACGTCCATGTGTTTCAAGTTCAGGGTACGTGGCCTCTGAAAACTGGGCATTATTCTAGGGCCAAAGGGAATCACAGCACCACGACCACGATGGCCCCTGCGGGGTGGCCTGCCTCTGCCTCTCATTTTTTTTTTGATTAGTGGTACTATGCATGCAAGCTACTGTGACACCAGATATGAGTGGCACTGTGCACTGGCAAAATTTGGCACAGTAGACGCAATAGGCCTCACACACACGCCTGTAGGCAAACAACTGATATTCAATCGATTACAGTCAAAAAAGTGTTGTTTTATGTCACTGTACACTACGGTTGCACCAGATATGACGTATCACTGTGCACTGGCAAAAGTTGGCAGAGTAGATGCAATAGGCTTCACACACACGCCTGTAGGCAGGCAATTGCTATTCAATCTATTACAGTCAAAAAAGTGTTGTTTTATTTCACTGAGCACAATATAAGCTGTGAGCCTGTCACAGGCAGGCAACTGAAATTAGGTTAAAGGAAAAAAGGGTTGTTTTTTTTCAATGTATGGTACACCAACTATGACTGGTGAAACAGAGCAGAATATTAGCTGTGAACCTGACACAGGCAGGCAACTGAAATTAGATTAAAGGAAAAAAAGGTTGTTTTTTTTCAATGTATGGTACACCAACTATGACTGGTGAAACAGAACAGAATATTAGCTGTGAGCCTGACACAGGCAGGCAACTGAAATTAGATTACAGGAAAAAAATGGTTGTTTTCAATGTATGGTACACCACCAGGTATGAGTAGTGAAAATAAGCACAATATAAGCTGTTAGGTGTTAGCCTGTCACACACACACACGCTGGCAGGCAGGCATATGCAATTAGATTACACAGAAAAAAATGATAAAATAAAATAAATGATGTTCTAGCCCTAAAAAGGGCTTTTTGGGTTGCTGTCCTTGCAGCAGATATCAGATGAGTCCTTCAGGTCTGTAGTGGAAGCTAAATACACAGCCTGGCTATCTATTTCCCTATTAAATCTCCAGCAGCTACACTATCTGTCCTCTCACAACGAATGCAGCTTCAGAATGATTCTAAAATGGATGCTGTCCTTCAGATAGAAGGCTCTGGAAGGGAATGTATGCTGCTGATTGGCTGGAATGTGTCTGCTGACTGTGAGGTGCAGGGTCAAAGTTTCCTCAATGATAAAGAATACGGGGCGGACCGAAAAGCGCATGTGTCCGCCGTCTGATGCGAGCGCGAAATTGCAAAAATCGCTGCGAATAGTCCGCGGGCGAACTGTCCGGGACATCTCTACTGTACATATATTAATAAAATCTGTGAGTGTAAAGTCCCATTAATTGAGAGATGGAAGAAGCTCAGTCTGCCAAGTAAAGAGAAGACAAAGCCCTCGGAAAATGTCTGGCAACGTAAAAATAAGGGTTGAGTCTACAATATCTGGGTCTGAGCTTACCACTGCTACAGGTTACACAGTGGTTTTGAATCAGACAAAGGCGTGGAAGAGTAAAATGAAGGGGTAAGTTCCAGACACCACTCTATCTACTACACCTTACATAATCAGTTGAAAAACATAATTACTTGCAAGAAAGCTATAGATGTTGGTATAGTTTCTGAATCTATAGGTGAGACCTTAGGGTCTCATGATCACCAATCAGTATGGTTTAGTATACAAGTAAATTCTGTGTCTAACCCTATAAAACAAAATTCTTCGATTTTCAAAAGGCTGACTTTGCTAACATGGAAATGCACTTCAGCAGAGTGCAGGAACAGTGGCAACATCTGAAAAAAAGCAATTTACATGCTACCTCACACTGCATTTGTTTTTCTCAAAAAATAAAAGAAAACAATCTGGTGTTATAGAAGATGCAAACATACTGAGTCAGAGGAGAACAGACAGTTATTATGCCTGTCTACTTCAGCACCATCCCTATGTGCCTTTGCCTCAATAAGAAAAGTAAAGGCTCTAGGTCCAGTGCATATAGTTGTTTAGACAAGGGAGCACCCTTCATGTTCAACTCATCCACATGTCAAAGGTGTGGTTATGGACCGTTTGATTTTAAGTAAGCACTGTGAAGAGCCATACAGTGTTTTCATATATCCCACCAAGCCATACCTTGGTCCAGGCAGAGAAATGCAAGGGACTGACCAGTCCTTTGGGCAAAGAGTAGTAGACCAGTCCTTGACCAGAAAGATTCTTTTAAATATCATCCAGTCTGTGATAGCACAGGATTATAAGAAAAAATAGAAAACAAAAATATATACTTTTGTTTGTGTTTGGGTTAAGATGCAGAAAATAAATCTTTATACAAGTACATTGGTTTGTTTTCTCACTGTATATCCCATCTGGAACAGATGATCCAGCGTCCATACCTCTGTGGCATGTTGCCTCTCTGGAAGCTCAAATTGGAGAACTGGAGAGGAGAATTGCAGCACTTACTGATATTCCACTGGAAAGGGAGCACGGTTTAGGTGGGCCTAGTATGGAGGGTGGAGATGGGGCTAGTGAGAATGTCCAGGGAGGTAGCTGGGTTACAGTTAGCATTGGAAACAGGGGGATCAGAAGGAGGAGGCAGGCCAGTACTGAGTTGCCAAACACAAACAGATTTGCCAGATTGAGTGAAACTGTTGGTGATGTCCATTTAGGAATGGCAATGCCAGATAGAGCTATTCCCTCTAACAGCTGGGAGAACAGTTTGACTGGAGAAGGGCAGCATAAGCAGGGCAAGATAAAAGGTTTTGGTGGTAGGGGACTCTGTTATTAGGGAGGCAGACAGGGTGATTTGTCACCAAAATCCCAACAATCAAATTAACCGGCGGTCTTGGTAAATATTGGTACCAATGACAAAGTAAGTGGAAGATGGAGGGTCCTAAAGAATGATTTTAAAGATCTAGGGAATAAGCTTAAAGCAAGGACCACTAAAGTAGTATTTTATGAGATACTACCAGTGTCATGTGCTAGCCCAGGGAGACAGAAGGAGCTTAGGGAGGTTAAAGCGTGGCTAAAAAAGTGATGCAGGCCAGAGGGTTTGGGGTTTTTAGAGCACTGGGCTGACTTCTCTCTTGGGTACAATCTCTATAGCAGTAATGGGTTGCACCTTAATGACGAGGGAGGTGCTGTGCTAGAGGGAAGGATGGTAGAACTGCTGGGGAAGTTTTTAAACTAGTAGGTGGGGGGGGACTAGATAGAAGTATTGTGCTAGAAAGGGTAGAGGGGGAAATTGATTAATTATCTATCTGTGGGGGAGGAGAAGGGGGGGGTTACAATAGAAAGTAGGAAGGTATTACTAGGTGACTCAAATTCAGTGACAAGCACTTCACAACGGCAGAACCATAGCAACATAAAGTGTATGCTTGCAAATGCAAGAAGTTTGCCTGGGAAAATGGGCGAGCTAGAATTATTAGCGGTACAAGAAAAATGGGACTTAATAGGCATTACTGAAACTTGGTGGGATGAATCTCATAACTGGACAGTTAATTTGGATGGGTATAATTTATTTAGGATAGATAGGGTAATGGTAGAAGAGGAGGGGGGATTTGTCTGTATGTAAAGCCTCGTTTTAAACCTGTAGTCAGAGAATATATTTATGTGGAACTAGAGACAACATTGAATCTTTGTGGGTTGAGTTGAATAGCAGAGGAGCTAATTCTAAATGCATATTGGTGGGAGTATGCTATAAACCCCCAAATATAATTGAGGGTGATGAACTGCAACTATTGCTGCAGATAGATAATGCAGCTAAGCATGGGCAAGTTCTAATAATGAGATATTTTAACTACCCTGAAACAAACTGGATAAATGAGACCAGCAGTTCAGCTAAAGGGGGCAGGTTCTTGAGTACACTCAGGGATCATTATCTGGCCCAGGTTATACAAGAAACTACTAGAAATGAGGCTATCTTAGATTTGATATAATATTAAATGTTAAAATAGGGGAACCCTTGGGGAATATTGATCACAACACAATCTCATTTGAGATTGAATACAAAAAACAGAGTTTTAAGGGGCCAACAAAAACTCTACATTTTAAAAGGGCTAACTTAATGGGTTAAGGGCAGCAATACAACATATAGACTGGAATAAAGAACTTACAGGGAAAAATACTGCAAATAAATGGACAACACTAAAATCCTTACTTAATATACATACACATCTCATCAGCATGTACCATGTGGAAAAAAAGGATAGGAGTAAATTACATCCCATGTGGCTTAACAATGACTTGAAGATCATGAAAAGGAAAAAAAAACATGCATTTAAATTATACAAGAAGGAGGGAACAGAGGCAGCTTTATGTGAATATAATGAAATAAACAAGGCTTGCAAAAGGGCTATTAGACTGGCTAAAATAGAAAATGAGAAGTCAGTTGCAAGGGAGAGTAAGACTAACCCTAAAATATTTTTTTAATATATTAATGGGATCAAGTTGAGGAAGGAAGCTATAGGAACATTACAATGTGACACTGGATGTCTGATAATTACATGACCAGGAAAAGGCAGATGAGCTAAATAGGTTCTTTTCTTCAGTATATAGAAGGGAGGTACCAGTGGTTGGGACACTGCAACCAAATGGGGCTACACTACCTTCACCAAATAATTGGTTAACGCAGATAGAAATCCAAATGAGGTTGGAGGAAATAAATGTTAATAAAGCCCCGGGTCCTGATGGAATACATCCAAGGGTACTGAGGGAACTGGGTTCTGTAATGGCCAAACCATTATATCTAATTTTTCAAAACTCACTCACCACAGGGTCACTACCAGATGACTGGTAAAAAGCAGAGATGATACCTATATTTAAGAAGGAAGCAAGATAAAATCCAGGGAAGTATAGTCCTGTACGCCTTACATCTGTAGTTGGGAAGCTTTTATAAGGGTTAATAAGGGACACTATACAAGAATATGTCTGTTTGAACACGATCATAAGTACAGGTCAACACATATTTATGAAAGATAGGTCATGTCAGACCAATCTAATTAGTTTCTATGAGGAGGTTAGTAGGAACTTGGATCAGTGCAACTCAGAGGATGTAGTGATTTTGTATTTTGCAAAGGCTTTTGATACAGTGCCACATGGGAGTCTGTTGAGCAAACGTAGAGATACAGGAATTGCAGTAAATATCTGCTGATGGATCGAGAGCTGGCTTAAAGACAGGAAGCAAAGGGTTGTTAGTAATGGAAAATACTCCGATTGGAATAATGTGGTAAATAGGGTTCCTCAAGGTTAAGTATTAGGTCCTCTCCTTTTTAACATATTTATTAAAGACATGTTTATTAGGTCTCAAAAGTAGTGTCTCAATTCTTGCTGATGACACCAAGTTGCGCAAGGTAATCAAATCAGATAATGATGTGCTTTGCCTGCAAAGGGATTTGCATAAATTAGATAAATAAGTGGCTAAATGGTAGATGAGATTTAATACAAATAAATGTAAGGGTATGCATTTGGGAAGGAAAATTAGCCATGCAATTTATAATCTTAATGGAGCAAATCTAGGGGTATCTGATATTGAAAGGGATTTGGGAGTACTTGTGGACAACCACCTAGGTAACAGTGCTTAATGCCAAGCAGCAGCTGCAAAAGCAAGTAAAATATTAGCATGTATTAAGAAGGGTATAGAAGCAAGGGAGGCAAATATAATTCTGCCACGATACAAATCCCTAGTTCACCCTCATTTGGAATATGGAGTACAATTTTGGGCACCACTTCATATAAAGGACATTTTAGAGCTGGAAAAAGTACAGAGAAGGGCTACAAAACTAATAAGGGGCATGGAGGGGCTAAGTTATGAAGAAAGACTAACCAAATTAAACTTATTTTCCCTAGAAAAAAGGTGTCTACGAGGGGATATGATTACCTTATTTAAATACATCCAGGGTCAATATAAGGCTTTGTCAAGTGAACTTGGTGTGCCAAGAGGACATCCTTTGAGGGTAGAAGTAAAAATATTGCACCTTAAAGAAAGAAAATGATTCTTCATAGTTAGGGTGGTTAAACTGTGGAATTCTCTACCAAAGGAGGTAGTGACAGCGAACTCGATAGATAACTTTAAAATGGAGGTTAAATATATTTTTAAATAAAGACGTCATTCAAGGTTCTCCTAGATAACTAGTGAAAGAATATTGATCCAGGAATAAATGTGATCGCCAGTCTCTGGGGTCAGGAAGGAATTTAGATTTTTTTCCCCTTATGAGACAATTGGCAAGTTTCAATGTTTTTTTTTTTCTTTTTGCCTTCCTCCGGATCAATTAACAATTATTAACATATAGTCCACATATTAAAATGATCAGAAGAGATCTAAAAAGGTTGAACTTGATGCACTAACTCTTTATTCAACCTCAAATACTATGTAACTATGTAAGGATTGGTAAGGGTGAACCAATTTTCCAGCTCAGACTTGAACCGCAGCAAGATCACTTTGGCTACAATTTTAAAGTCTATGCTGAGTAGTGAAACCATTCACCACCTGTTAACAAGTCAGATGATCAGGAACATAGCATTTTAGATAATCATGATAATCAGGACAGGTATAACAGCAATGCAGATAGCTAGGCAGCAGGACTGATGAAAAGTAATACAGATAGCCACTCTGGTCACAAGTAGCTAGATTACCCGGTACACAGCAATGCAGATATCCAGGTGGTATGACTGATAAAAAGCAATGATGATAGCCAGGCAACAGGACAGGCTTAAAAAGTAGATAGATGACTAGACAGGCATCAGAGAAATGCAGATAGCCAGGCAGCATGGCAGGTGTCAGAAGTAGCCAGATGACCAGGAACACAGCAGTGCACATAATCTGTCCCCAGTAAAGCTGGGAGCTCTATGAAGGCCAGCATACACATATAACAGACAGGGACACTAGGGAGTGGCATGTTTAAAGCTCAAATGTGAATTAGACTAAATTCTCAAGTCTGGGGGAAATTGTGCATGACCACTTTAAATCTCATATTACAGCTCATGCCTACAAGATCAGGATGACTCCTTGAAGGTCCTGCTCTCACATAAATAAAGATGTGGTCCAGTGATTGCCATGTTTACTGTATGGCAACTAAGTAACAGAAGTCTTATATTTTTTGTACTTATGTATATATTTTGTGAGTTTTTATTAACTAACTAGCGACTTGCCTGTCAAAAATGACGGGGCAATACAATTTGAACCCATGGCAGCGCTGTTTGCCACACAATGTAAAACTTTTGCTACTCTGAGGATCTTCGGTTCTCATTGCGAGCCTTGGGCTGAGAGCCTTTGGCGCTCATTGTGAGCCTCTCCTCTTGTGTACTTTTGCTCCTCTGAGCACTGTCGGCATTCATTGCAAGCCTCTCCTCTTGTTTACTTTTGCTCCTCTAAGCACCGTCGGCACTCATTGCGAGGCTCTCTCCTTGTGTACTTTTGCTCCTCTGAGCACCTTCGGCACTCATGGTGAGTCTCTTCCCTCATGTCCTTCAAGTTTTGTGCTTTGCAACGATCATGTTCGGCGCTCATCACAAAGACAGATATATAAGTACAGTGTTAAATATACATTTTTTTTTAGTGCAGTGTAAAAAGTAATTTTTTTTTAGTGCAGTGGAAAGTATACATTTTTATTTTCCATTACTAATTAATACTTATTAAATTAATGTATTTTAATAATGAATTCTGAATGAACAAATGTATTAGGAAGTGTGAAGCATTAATGTATTCTTAAAGTAACAGCAGTGTAAAATATGCTATTTAGCGTATTTTTTTATATATATGTTTTTTTAAATAATAATTAATTCATGAATTAATTAATACATTAATATACTTTACCTATTTCTAATTAATATATCCAGCAATGAATATCCTGAAGAGCTAACAATCTCTTTTGATTTTCCTGCAGCATACAATGTACAGTTGTACTGTTGCTGCCCTGATGAGAAAGTGTCAGCAATGTGCCAATTGTGCAGTATAAATAGGCTGCGTGCACAAGGGCAAACCGTTTGTTTAGTCGGGTAAAGCGCCATTTTAGATTCATAATGTTATTAGTTGCAAGTTAGTGTTGTAAAATGGCGGTGATTGTCTATGTGTTATGCGGCTCAAGAGCATTTTCTGTCCTTTCTAATAGTGTATTTTGTACCTTGTACCTTCCTGGGTGAAAGTGGTATGCGTGTGGCAGTGTTTTGTGCGGTTCGGGGTCGTGTAGCCTCGTTTAAATTTTTTTGTCCGCCATTTTTTTTCTTGCTTAGCCGATTTTCGAGTGCCGAATCTCGGCAGATTCGGCTTAATTTTGCGTGCAACCTCACTTTAATATTTATAATTGATATATGCAGCGAGCAATAAGCTGAAGAGCTAACAATCTGTTTGTATTTTGCGTCTGCATAGAATATACATTGTGAGTGTTAGTGCCCTGCTTATAAAGTGTATTGAATGTTTGAACTGTGCATTCTAAATAGGCTGCATGCGCGAGGTAAAGCCGTTGGTTTATTATGTAAAGCGGCATTGTATAGTCGTTTTGCAGTGTTTTGCGCGTCCCGGAGTCGTGTAGCCTCATTTTCATTTTTTTCGGTGGCCATTTTTTTCTTGATTAGGCGATTTTCATGTGGCGAAAATCATCTAAATCGAGTTAAATTCGCGTTCCATCTCAGTCACAGACGTCCTGGCTTTTGCCCCATGCTGTCTGTGATGATTTTGTTTTGTTTTTTGGTGTTTACTGTGTTTTTCAGGTTTTTGTTTCGGCTGCTAATCTCGTAAATTTTTGCTTCTCGTATCTTTTTTTTCTAACTCCTGCGTCACTTATTTTGCTAGGCTTGCAGCGGCTAAGTCCTACAAGTTAACGGCTCGCCTCCCGAGGCTCGCAGGCGCTCATCGCCTAAGTCGTATGCACCTAGCAACGCGTGACGACGTTTCGCAGTTTGACAAGTATTATATGTGATGAGTATATTTATAATTAGTGTTCATTTTCCATATTTCTCTAAAATACGCTGTCTTATCTTTTAAGAGCAATAGGTCAGCTTGTGTACACTTTTAGTTTTAGCAGCATGACCTGTCTTTTCATCTTGTTGTGGGGAGATCTGGAGAAGGTCTGTGGAGTTTTTGTGAAGACGATAACACCTACCATATACCAAGTTATCTTGAACAAAGAAGACATTACATTTCATTAGGAACTTTCCTAAATACTTTTTAAGTAGGAGTGTGAATAATATCCTAATTCCTGAGTGCCTGTTGCATAACTATTTAAAAAATCTCAATCTAGATGCCTCAAATCTGAGGCTATGAAGGAGCTATTTGAGTATGCCTACATGGTATACTATATTATAACCATGGGATTTCTTTATGAACCCCTCATAGTTTAACCCCTATAGCACTGGGGTTTCCTGTATACCCCCATAGTATTCAAAACTATAACCATTTGTTTCCCTATGTACCCCCATGACTCCTAACTTTAACTCTATTAACATGAGTGTACCTACAGAACCCGGGTCAAGAAGGAGCGGAGGCCGGAGCAGAAGCAGGAAAGTAAGGGGAGAGGGGGAGGTATTTGGGGGCGTTGGAATGAGGAGGGGGGTTTAAGTTGAGGAGGGGGGTTAAGGAGGGAGAATGAGGAGGGGGGTTTATAATGAGGAGGGGGGGTTGAGGATGAGGAGGGGGAAGGGAAAGAGACACAGTTGTTAGAGAGACACAGGGGGGTAGAGAAACACGGGGGGGGGGGTAGAGAGACACGGGGGGGTTAGAGAGGCATGGGGGGGTAGAGAGACACGGGGGGAGAGTGACTCGAGTATACTCGAGTATATACGGTAATCTCCCATGCATTAGTGCTAATGAGAGTACTAGCAGTATTTACAGTCATTTTCCTATTGTGCAGACAGAGCTTGCTCTCTGTATTCTAAGTCTCCTCCCACCTCAGGAAGATCATCACAGGAGACTAAAATAGTTGCATAATCCCACAGCAGCACAATTGCATATAAAAGTAGTAAATTAGACATTTTAATTACTTTATTATTATTTTATCATTTTAAAACATTTGCAGCTTCATTAAGCTGCAGCTCCGTATCTACAAGCCTAGCCCCGCAACTGCTGTGGGCTTGAAAATCCTCTGTGCGCCTAATTATTTTGAACCAATGTCCTGCATGTTTTAGCTCTGCTCCTAGTTGCACTCACAAATTCAGACATAGCATTATATATATATATATACATATACACTGCTCAAAAAAATAAAGGGAACACTATAATAACACATCCTAGATCTGAATGAATTAAATATTCTTATGAAATACTTTGTTCTTTACATAGTTGAATGTGCTGACAACAAAATCACACAAAAATAAAAAAATGGAAATCACATTTTTCAACCCATGGAGGTCTGGATTTGGAGTCACCCCCATTATGAAAGTGGAAAAACACACTACAGGCTGATCCAACTTTGATGTAATGTCCTTAAAACAAGTCAACATGAGGCGCAGTAGTGTGTGTGGCCTCCACGTGCCTGTATGACCTCCCTACAACGCCTGGGCATGCTCCTGATGTGGTGGTGGATGGTCTCCTGAGGGATCTCCTCCAAGACCTGGACTAAAGCATCTGCCAACTCCTGGACAGTCTGTGGTGCAACGTGACGTTGGTGGATGGAGCGAGACATGATGTCCCAGATGTGCTCAATTGGATTCAAGTCTGGGGAACGGGCGGGCCAGTCCATAGCATCAATGCCTTTGTCTTGCAGGAACTGCTGATACACTCCAGCCACATGAGGTCTAGCATTGTCTTGCATTAGGAGGAACCCAGGGCCAACCACACTAGCATATGGTCTCACAAGGGGTCTGAGGATCTCATCTCAGTACCTATTGGCAGTCAGGCTACCTCTGGCAAGCACATGGAGGGCTGTGTGGCCCCCCAAAGAAATGCCACCCCACGCCATTACTGATCCACTGCCAAACCGGTCATGCTGGATGATGTAGCAGACAGCAGAACATTCTCCACAGTGTCTCCAGACCCTGTCACGTCTGTCACATGTGCTCAGTGTGAACCTGCTTTCATCTGTGAAGAGCACAGGGCGCCAGTGGTAAATTTGCCAATCTTGGTGTTCTCTGGCAAATGCCAAACATACTGCACGGTGTTGGGCTGTAAGCACAACCCCCACCGGTGGATGTCGGGCCCTCATACCACCCTCATGGAGTCTGTTTCTGACCGTTTGAGCAGACACATGCACATTTGTGACCTGCTGGAGGTCATTTTGCAGGGCTCTGGCAGTGCTCTTCCTGTTCCTCCTTGCACAAAGGCATAGGTAGCGGTCCTGATGCTGGGTTGTTGCCCTCATACGGCCTCCTCCACATCTCCTGATGTACTGGCCTGTCTCCTGGTAGCGCCTCCATGCTCTGGACACTACGCTGACAGACACAGCAAACCTTCTTGCCACAGCTCGCATTGATGTGCTATCCTGGATGAGCTGCACTACCTTAGCCACTTGTGTGGGTTGTAGACTCTGTCTCATGCTACCACTAGAGTGAAAGCACCACCAGCATTAAAAAGTGACCAAAACATCAGCCAGAAAGCATAGGAACTGAGAAGTGGTCTGTGGTCACCACCTGCAAAATCACTCCTTTATTGGGGGTGTCTTGCTAATTGCCCATAATTTCCACCTGTTGTCTATCCCATTTGCACAACAGCATGTGAAATTGATTGTCACTCAGTGTTGCTTCCTAAGTGGACAGTTTGATTTTACAGAAGTGTGATTGACTTGGAGTTACAATGTGTTGTTTAAGTGTTCCCTTTATTTTTTTGAGCAGTATATATATATATATATATATATATATATATATATATATATATAGGTCAGCACAACAAAGGACATGAAAGGCGTATTAGAATACATCTTATGTCTCCATCTGGTTATACTCATTAGAGAACAGAAAAAGGGGTATGTACTATAGATAATGGCCAATAAAGCTTGCCAACTTTAAGCAGATTACAAACAGAACAAAACAAGCTATCACATTAAAATGACCCTGAATTTATAAAAAGAAAACAGACCAAGGCATATATACAAAACAAAAAACACATATATTGCATGAGAGGAAAGGAATATTCTTCATTGTATTCTCCTTTCTTAATGGGTACCATATGGGACAAACTACATATAAAAGTTGCTTATATGTGTATATATCCTATATAAATGTATCAATATACATAAAAATCAGTTCTCATTATGATGCTACTGTGTGTACATACAGAGTGTGTACAGAGAGCTGAAAGTTCTTATAGCAATATAGCTAGACTTTGTACTATTGCCCTTGTTAAGTAAACACACACCCATGCAAATCAACTATCGAAGACAGTTTAACAGAAAATAGAAACATAGAGCAAGATTCTCTATGGTTCTCAGAAGCTATAAATGAGCCATATTACTTTACTAGCGACTTGCCCGTCAAAAATGACGGCAATAAAGTTTGAAGGCTGGCAATGCTGGGTGCCACACAATGCAAGACTCCCCCCTGCACTAACTTCCGGGCCTCACAATGAGCGCCTTAACAGTGTAATCATATTGTAACTGTAAGCACTAAGAAATACATAACCATAATAATACAAACAGGGTAACTTCTTGCCAGTCAGGCCCAGGCCATAGTGTAAAACAGTCCAGTGAGGCCCTGGGCATGA
Organism: Discoglossus pictus; assembly: GCA_027410445.1. Taxonomy (NCBI): domain Eukaryota; kingdom Metazoa; phylum Chordata; class Amphibia; order Anura; family Alytidae; genus Discoglossus; species Discoglossus pictus. Next base: position 156,176,119 of record CM050167.1, on the reverse strand, counting down.
CACCCTCTGTCTGTTTCTCCCCTCTCCCTTCCATGTGTCTGTTTGCCCTTCTCCCCCCCCACCTGCCCTGTGTTTTTTCCCCTTATTTCCCTTCCATGTGTCTCTTTCCACCCTCTCCCCCATCTCTCCCCTGTGTCTTTCTCATCTCTCTCCCTGATCAAGTCTTGCGTGGCTCCCGTTAAGCGCCTATCTTTCCTTTTTTCAAGTGATGCATGCCTCGCGATGGTCGCATAAGTATTACTGGCTTGGGCCTCATTTTGAGCCTTTTTTCAAACAATTACGGGTTAACGGCCACCATTTTTTCCCTCTCTTAGACAATGTTTATGCTTCAGATCAGCTTACAACCTCACTCACAGGCTCCCTACCTCTCCCCCTGTGCTGTGTGTGAGGTTATAAGTTAATTTAAAAAAAAGTAATTGGTGTATTTTGGAGGTGTACCGATGGCTTCCGAGTTACGGCTTGACAAAAATGGTGACCGTTTAAGTCGTGTGCCTGGCAATGAGTACCTTCAGCGCTCATTGCCAGCCTTTTCCCAAGGCGCTCATCGTGTGGCTAGCAATGAGCAACTTCACAGCCCATTGCCAGCTGTTTTCAAAGTCTTGTGGGCCTCGCGCTGAGCGCCAAAGGCCTACCTCCTTTGTGCTCATTGTGGGCCTGGCAATGAGCTCCTTCAGGGCTCATTGCCAGACTGTTTCTATGTCTTGCAGGCCTCGCATGAGTTAAATAGTAATTCGGCCATTTTGTTTTTTTGGGCCTCAGCTCAAGAAGAGATGTATTTGTGACTTTATGGTAAGTACTTATGTGCAGAAAGAAAATTACAATTTATTCAATTATTTGCACACAAAAGACACAGACTATTTTATTTTGATTAATGGTGTCAATATTTGCGGTTCATTTACACTGTATACACTGATGTACTATTTATTTACTGAACTATTGTACGGTGGAGGGTTCTATCGCTCTTTTTCCCACCATAAATTAAATGATTGTTGTGGTAAACTACCTCCTTATAAAATCTATTACACAAGCTAGGACCCGGCCCCACTCTGATGAGAGGCAATAACCTTGAAACAGCTGTACATGGGTGGGATTCCTAGCTTGTGTAGAATCCATCCTTAGCTTTGCCCAAAGCTGTGAAATACAGCAGGCATATGCTTAAAGGAAGCAATGTTTAAAATGATTATGGATTACAAGAGCAAAGCCTTTGTGGGCACATTTGCATGTCCCTGCCCAGGTTCCCAGAATGCAGTGTAATAACTGCATTTATTGGAATTCTGAGCTGGAAACAAGTTTTTTTAAATAGTTTTAGACATTCAAATGTGAACACAAATATATAGTTACCTAGGGCCTCATTCTATTATCGGCCGTAAATCGGCCGCAAAGCTGCGATTCCTTGCGGGGCTCCCGTTACCTTGCAATTCAAATAGACGGCTCCACAAGGATATCCCCTTACGGCCGGCCGTATATCTTGCAACCGGCCGTAAGCTCAGAAAACTTTAAAAGCAAAAATAAATTCAAGACAGCACTGTAAAGCTCTGTAAATGCTAGGGATCATAATGGGGGACATGAGGATTAATAGCAACCCCCTCTCAAGCTTGCACATCAGCCCAAATCCGAGATTTAATTGTTTATTTTCCGGCCGCAGCGTGGGCGGGTCTGAGGTGCTCCAAGCCCTCTGGACTTTTTCCATGGATATGTGACATAAATTAAAAAAAACATTATTTACGGATTTGAGTGTAGGCGAATGTTGTGCTATGAATGCTAACACCTACAATCACTTAGTCTCCTCAGAGTGCAGGATGGCTTTATTATGTGCCTAATTGTGTGCCTGCGGGACCTTTTTGCTGCAAGTCAGCTGCGGCTCGGTTTTAGCCTTGCAGAGAGGTTTCCCGGAGCAATTGAATAGCAACCAGGATTTGTTTGCGGCCGAAACTCTTGCGGCCGTTTAAGATCAAAGGCTTTCCTCCGGCGCGTGCGGCCGCAAGGGATAACAAGGCGCCGGCCGCAAGCCTGCCGGAGTCCCCGGCCGGAAGGGAATAGAATAGGCAAATAGCTTGCGGCCGGTCCTTGCGGCCCCGCATCTCCTACGGCCGATAATAGAATGAGGCCCCTAGTAATTGAGGTTGAAAAAAAGACAGGTAGTCCATCAAGTTCAACCTGTTCAGATCCCCTTTGATCTGCAATATGCAGAATCATTGTTAATTGATCCAGAGGAAGCCAAAATAAACCCCCCCCAGTGAAATGTTTCCAATTGTCTCAAAAGGGAAAATAATTTTCCTTCCTGATCCCAGATACTGGCGATCGTATTCCTCCCTTGATCAATACTCCTTCTCTAGTTAACCAATATAACACTGAATGCCCTTATTATTTAAAGATATATCCAACCCCTTTGTAAAGATATCTAATCAAATCCACTGTCACCATCTCCTTTGGTAGAGAATTCCACAGTTTAACCACCCTTACTGTGAATAACCCTTTTTTTTTCTTTAAGGTGGAATATTTTTACTTCTAACCTCAAAGGATGTCCTCTTGGCTCAACAATTTCACTTGATAAAGCCTTATATTGACCCTGGGTGTATTTATATAAGGTAATTATATCCCTTCATAGATGCTTTTATTCTCAAGAAAATACATTTAATTTGGTTAATCTTTCTTCATAACTTAGCCCCTCCATTCCCCTTATTAATTTGGTTGCCCTTCTCTGTATTTTTTCCAGCTTTAAAATGTCCTTTTTTATGAAGTGGTGCCCAAAATTGTATTCCATATTCCAAATGAGGGCGTACTAGAGATTTGTATAGTGGTAGAATTATATTTGCTTCCCTTGCTTCTACACCCTTCTTAATACATGTTAATATTTTACTTGCCTTTGCAGCTGCTGCTTTGCATTGAGCACTGTTACCTAGGTGGTTGTCCCCAATCACTCCCAAATATCTGATACCCCTAGATTTGCTCCATTTAGGTTATATGCATGGATATATTGCATGGATATTTTTCCTTCCAAATGCATAATTTTACATGTATTAGTAATACATGTCATCTGCCATTTAGATGTCAATCCATGAGCAGATATTTACTGCAATTGCTGTATCCCTTAGTTTGCACAGTAGTCTTCAAATGTACTATTTATTTACTGTACAGTGGGGACTTCTATCGCTCTTTTGCCCACCTTAAATGATGGTTATATGTATAATCTATATATATATATATATATATATATATATATCACATATTATAATTGTCCAACTACGATTCGTCGTCACGCTGTTTGCGTGGTGTGTACGACTTAGCGATGAGCGGCGCAGGCGCTCATTGCCCGGCGAGCCTCGCACAGCGAGGCGTGCCATTAAAACGTAGCACTTTGGCGATAGTACGACTTAGCAATGAGCCCCGCAGGCGACATGAAAAAAATTACGAGATAAGCGGCGGAACCAAAACAATTAAAAAACACTAAATACACAAAAAAAATAACAAAAAGGTCACTTACAGCATGGGGAGCCAGGCAGGACGTCTGGGAGTGAGGTGGAACTCCAATTTACATCGATTTAGACGATTTATAAAGATCGAAAATCGGCTAAGCGAGAAAAAAATGGCCGCCGAAAAAAATGAAAAAGAGGCTACACTACTACGAACTGCGTAAAACACAGCCAGACACGTATGTGCTCCAAAAATAACGATACCAAGGATGCGCAATAACCGCGCAATGAGTAAAAAAGACAGTAGCGAGTACATTTTACGAAACGCAATTACACATTTACGCATTAACACAGATTTCCCGCATTTGTCTAGTGGCACCTCGGATTTCCCGCTTAAAACAACGCATTTGTCTCGCGGAACAGCGGATTTCCCGCCTAAAACAATGCATTTGTCTTGCGCACAAAGCGGGCACACACTTGACACATAACTGACACTTTCTCCTCAGGTGATAACAGTCTGACTGGACATTTTCTGATGCTGGAAAATCTCAAGAGTTTGTTAGCTCTTCAGGATACTGTTTCAGCAATATTACATTAAAAAAGGTAAATATCATTAATAATCATTAATTGAGGAAATTTAACTAATATAAAAATAATATCGTGCTTACCTGTGTGAAACAATTGTAAATAACATTCATAATGTACTTTAATTAATTAATTAATTTATCATTAATATCAAAAATGGTTAACGTTTAAGAATGTGCATAAAAAAGAAACACATTGATTCATTAATTATTAATGTACATTATTTTAATTATTAAGTTGGTATATATCGTGCTTACCTGTGTGAAATAATTGTAAATAACATTCATAATGTACTTTCATTAATTAATTAATCCTTATTAAAAAAAATATATATATACTTATGTGTACATCTTTACGTTACATTTAGTCACACATTACTTTAATATTAATGAAAATTAATTCATTCTTATTTCATTATTAATGTACAGTATTTTATTAATTCAGTTGTAACATACTCAGTATAAAATACCCCCACCCCCAAAAAAAGGGAATAGGCTCATGCTTACATCTTAACGTTATATTTAGTCAGACATTAATTTAACATTAATGCACATTAATTGAGTCCTATTTAAAGACTAATAGGAATATTGATTGTATGTTTTGAAGATATGCTAACACATCTGTGTTCCGGCTGATTGATTGATATATTCATTTCATGTTTTTCATCTATGCAAAAATATCTCTGTTCAGCCTGATTGACTGATACGGATGAAGCAACATATTATACATTAATTTTACAATTTTCTATAATTGCAGTGGAGCTGTAGCTGAATGAACAGAGACAGTGATGTTTGGACCCATTGAACATCATAAGGATAATCTTGACAGGTACAGAATGTAATTATATTACTACAGCAAGATATTAAGGAATATGGTTTTAGGTTTTTAATCTATCCAAATATATGTCTGTTGCTGTTCATTTAATGATATGGATGAAGCGAAATATTAAAAAGATTCTCAATTTTATTTAACAGTTTCTTTGGATCTGCAAGTGAATCAACACACAGCGTGATGTTTGCAGCCTTTGAACAACATCAAGATCATCTTCACAGGTATAACATTTAATTTTGTAGTGATGCATCAAAAAAGGCTATATTATATTTTGTGAAAATGGAGAGTACTTATTGAGTCATTAACGTATAATATTTAGTAATAAGTTTGCAACAATTTTTAACATGCACTTATGTAAAGTTGAAAAGACATTACTAATTAATAATAATATTTAAAAAAAAATAAGAAGCTTAGAACACTTGCGAAAAAAAGTAATTAAATGTATGCAGTGAAGTCAATCAAGAATGAATGGAATTGAAGGATTAATAATAAATTATATATGTGCAGCTATTTCCTATTTAATATATGTCAATAAAAAACTTTGAAAAATGGTTTCATTTATTTCATTGTAAAAAAGTACAACATTTTAAAATGCTTGATTAGTTTATTCATCAACTTTAATGTAACAGTACAAAAAGTTAAAAAAAATATGTACACAAAACAAAGAACAAACAATAATTACATCTATATTTACAATTACAGATTAAAATGGCAGATAATGGAGAAGACAAAATTGAATGCAAAAGAAGATTGGCAAGGGAAAGGAAGCAAAGGTGGAGAGATGCTGAGACGCCGGAAACTTCGCAAAGCTTGCGAGAAGAAGATCGAAGGAGACTTTTAAATAAAAGAAAGATGAGTAAGAAAGCCGCAAGTGAGTGTGTTGGGGCTTCCAAGAAACGTAAAAGTAAACAAAAACATCTCTGTGAACCATTGTCCAATGATTCTATTTTGCAGAATGACTTAAATGTACATGACAACAATGTACATATAGAAAGTGGGTCTGATACCTATGTGGAAAAAATGCATGACAATGTGTTTACTACTGCAGTACAAGTAGATACTCATTATTGTGGATTACTTAATGTGCTTTGTCAGTTTTGTGGGGCTTATCATTTTCTAAAGGAAAGACCTACTGACGGAAATTTCATTAGTTGCTGTCAGAAAGGTGAAACTTCCACTAAGACACCCATTTCCATATTATTTAGAATGCATTATGAGCGATCCAACATTTCCAAATTATAATAATTTCAAACAAAATATAAGGTCTTATAACAGTGCAATTTCATTTGCTTCAATGGGTGCAACATTAGCAGAAAATGTACCAGGACATGGTCCTTACTGTTTTAGAGTTCAAGGTCAAATTTACCACAGAACTTCACATTTACACCCACAAGAAGGAGAGCAAAGGAAATTTGCACAGTTATATGTCTTAGATACAATGGAAGCTGTGGAACAAAGAATGACACTTCCAGAAAATAAACAGTGTTTGCGCATAGTCTTTGAACAGCTGGATAAAATTATGCAAAAAACCCCATACAGTCAAGCATACAAACAATTAGCACAGCTTGAAAAAGAACTACAGGAACATGCTGAAAGACATCAATTGCCTACACCAAGAGTAAATATGGTGTTAAAAAGAGATCACAACACTGATCAAAGAAGGTATAATTTACCTACAGTAAATGAGGTTGCCATAGTGTTTAAAAATGAAAATGGTGAGCCCCCTTTTCAGCGTGAAATTAGAATATATCCACGCAATGAAGAACAACCATTTATCAACATAAATATATTAAGCTGTAATTTAGATCCAATGACATATCCCATTTTCTTTCCAAATGGGGAACCTGGATGGGAACCAAAATTACAATTGGAAAGTTATCCCAATACTAAACTTCGTCTTAGATCTAATATTTCCATGCTGGAATATAAAGTGCCACAAACTGCTATCCGTGATTGTTTTAATCCAATTTTACATGGAGGGAAACTCACTCAACAATGGATTATTGATTCATATCTACAAGTTAAAGCCAATAATCTAAATTTCATAAAATTTCAACAAAATAAATGAACAGTAGAACAGTATTGTGGATTAATGGATTATGTGGCAGAATTAGCTTCCAACAGAGACATTCCAGCTGGAAGAGCAATTATTTTGCCATCCAGTTTCCAAGGATCTCCTCGCAATATGCGAGAAAGGTATAATGATGCCATAGCTATTGTCACAAAATTTGGAAAACCAGATTTACTTATTACATTCACATGTAATCGACAATGGCCAGAGATCAAGGAAAATTTGAATCTGGGACAAACTACTTCTGACCGACCAGATTTAGTGGCAAGATTATTCAAAATCAAACTCAATTCATTAATACATTATATCACTAAAGCACACTTATTTGGACAATGGGTGGCTTTTGTTTACACCAATGAATTTCAAAAAAGAATACTGCCACATGCTCACATACTTTTAATACTGCAGGAAAAAGATAAGTTGAACACTGCAGAGAGAGTGGATTCCGTAATTTCTGCAGAATTGCCAGACCAAGAAAAATATAACAAACTTTGGGAGATTGTTACACATAGAATGATTCATGGCCCATGTGGAGAGATGAATCCTAATTCACCATGTATGGAAAATAAAAAATGTACTAAAGAATTTCCAAAACAATTTCAAATGCAAACTTATGCAAATTGTGATGGATATCCTTTGTATAAAAGAACACAAGGACAAACAGCTATTATCCGTGGCCAAAAGGTTGATAATAGATTTGTCGTTCCATACAATCCACATTTGCTCATAAAGTACAATGCACACATCAATGTGGAAGCTTGTACTTCGATTAAATCAATTTAGTATGTGTATAAATATACAGAACAACAAAGTCAGAGGTGCTCATCAGAGAACGAACCAACCTTAATAGGTTTGTTCTATAGCCATGATACGCCACTCTGAGAGCAACCTCTTTTAGCTCACTTGTGCCTTTCACAGGGAGAAATATCCTGTAGTATATCAGTCTGGTGCCACTCAAAAGAGTGACCCAGCCCCGAAATACCAGGCAATTCTACCCTGAACAGGAGAAACAGCAAACCCCAGACGCGTTTCCCCCTTTATGGGCCTCGTCAGTGAGGTGCAGCTGAACTCCCTAAGGCACAGTGAGCAAGGGGTCCACGTCTGGTGTCCCCTATTACCCTTAGGGAGACTAATCCCTAAAGGTAATTTGCACATACAAAACAACAAAACATTCATTTTACCATTAGGGTTTAGTCTCCATAAGGGTGATAGGGGACTGCAGACGTGGACCCCTTGCTCACTGTGTCTTAGGGAGTTCAGCTGCACCTGAAGGCCAAAATGAATTCAATGATTGGCTCATTAAAATCGGAGAAGGAAAACATCCAGAAATACAGCATTTACCAAATGATACCATTGAAATTCCATCAGAAATGGTTTGCAATGAATCACTCATATCAGCCATATTTCTAAACACTCTTAATAACGAGGATTACTCAGACATTGCAAACAAAGTGATATTGAAAATACATCAATGCACCACAAAATAATTATTACAGTGCAGATTCGGTTCAGTCTGATGATAAAGACAGTGAATCGAATTTTAGTATCGAATTTATTAATTCATTAACACCATCTGGAATGCCACCACATATTTTACAATTGAAAAAAGGCGCAATTGTCATGTTATTGCGAAATATGAATCCAAAAAAAGGACTTTGTAATGGGACCAGATTAATTGTGCATGAGTTAAAAGATCATTTTATACATGCAGAAATTATAACTGGGACCCATAAAGGTGAATGAGTTTATATACCAAGAATTGATTTAGCTCCAAGTGAGAGTGGTTTGCCTTTTGTCCTTCAAAGGAGACAATTTCCAGTTATCATGGCATTTGCCATGACCATCAATAAATCCCAAGGACAAACTTTTAAGTCTGTTGGGATTTTTTTAAAGGAACCAGTTTTTGCACATGGACAACTCTATGTGGCGTTTTCAAGGTGCACTAATCCAAAAGAAATTAAAGTGCATGTTGAAAAAAACTAAAGTCAGGGTCATTTATTGGACAATGGATGTGTTTACACCAAAAACATTGTCTACTATGATGTGTTGGAAAGATAGAGGACTATGGTTTCATTTTAATGCCAACATTTTATGGTACTCAATATGATTGCACAAAAACAATATTTCAAATAAAACATCTATAGAATGGACAAAAAAACATAGAGAACAGTGGTTTGATTACCAGTACAAAATTAAAGTACTCTGGGACTCTTTAAATAGGGGACCACTATTTCACTTATGAAAATCTATGTGATATTTGCAGAAAGGACAAACAGAAATAAAAAAAAAAAGAAATGACAACAAAAACAACAGTAAAACATCCTTAAACAGATTGGAATGGGTTAAAAGTTTCATATTAACATGATTGGCCCCACAAAACAATTATCTGACTTTTTCATGATTTACAAGAGTTAAATGTTATTGTTTGATGTTACAATTTCAGATGTTAAATATGTGTATTTTAAATGTTTGCGACAGTTTGTTAAATATATATGTGGTAAAGTCAAACATGTATTGTTAGTATAAAGTTACAGCATTTCATAATAATTGGAAATGTATTATTTTAAGACAGAGTATTGATTCAGGGAGTAATCCGATCGGCAGTTAATGGGGTTAGGAAGGAATTATTTTTTTTCCCTCTTTCAATGGGGTTTTTTATTGTTTGCCTTCCTCTGGATTCAATGGTAATTTAGTTTACAAGAGTTTAACAAAAATGTTACAAATGATAAAAAAGCATGTTATTATTAAAACAATTTACTTACTCTAAGTTAATATAGTCCGCAGTTACTCAGTGATAGATATCTATTGAAAAGTGTTAGTATTGTTAAAAAAATGTTGAAAGATTTTTTAATATACAAGTTGCATGTTACAAACTTGTTAGACTTTACAATATGTATGCATTAAAAAGTAAGACATTATTATATTGTTATTATATATATCACAATTAAAAGACTGAAGATTAAAAAAAATATATATGTTGGTGAAATATAAGTTGAAAGATAAAAAAATAAAAAGTTAAAAAAATAAATGTGTATTTATTTTTAGAAAAAAAAAAGGGACAAATGTAGCAGACTCATATTGTGTTGCAAACAAATTTCACAACATTTACTTTTTATTGACCGTCATTTTTTGACGGGCAAGTCACTAGTCACATATATAGTTGTCAGTGTCGCAACTCCTAAGTCCTGCAGCCAGAGGAGCAGGAATTAGGTACGCTGAGCCTTGACAAAGTTCCTATATTGGAAAGAAACCGGTCTGCAAAAAAAGCAAGAGGAAAGCAGTCTATGCCAAAGTAAAGAGGAAGGATACAAGTCATCTGGAGCTGGTATCTTACATGTGCCATAAGGCACAAGTGGTTTATCCACAAATTTAATTTTCTTGATGATAACTGCGAGGTTCCCGAATAAAGGTAAACTCCTGTGGCATAAAACAGTGTTATAATACTGCTTAGCTTAAAAACATAAAACCAGCACTCTACAGGCACAATAATTAGACATTGCTATACCCTCTTGCTATAGACTTTGAATGTTTTTAAATTCGTCAGTTTTTAACCACTTTTTGTTTGCGTTCTGAAAGGCTGCCTAATTATTTGGTTTCCCAAATGAAGCCAGCCTACCCAAGAACTCTATCTTTAACATAGTTATCAGCATATCCTAAATAGAGACTTACTTCATCACCCCACCTGGCATATAGCACCCAATCACATTTGTAATATCACCACGTTTTCATGATAGAATACTAAGACATATGAATTGAAACATTAACAATCATTATCACTTCATATTACTCTCAATAAGAGAAGATTTAGACTATTCTGAATCACCTTTGTTTTTGTGGTTTTTCACTGTGATACAGAGTGCGTTTAAATTCCATATATGTATCAGGGGGTTTGAGGAGGGAGGTTGAGGAGGGGGTTGAGGATGGGGGGGGTGAAGAGGGAGGTTGAGGAGGGGGTTGAGGATGAGGAGGGGGTTGAGGATGAGGAGGGAGGTTGAGGATGAGAAGGGAGGTTGAGGATGAGGAGGGGGGTTGAGGATGAGGAGGGAGGTTGAGGAGGGGGGTTGAGGTTGAGGAGGGGGGTGGAGGAGGGGGTTGAGGATAGGGGGGTTGAGGATGGAGGATGAGGATGGGGGGGTGGAGGAGGGGTGTGGAGGAGGGGGTTTGAGGAGGGGGTTGAGGATGGGGAGATTGAGGAGGGGGTTGAGGATGGGGGGTTTGAGGAGGGGGTTGAGGATGGGGGGGTTGAGGAGGGAGGACGAGGAGGGAGGTTGAGGAGGAGGTTGAGGATGAGGAGGGAGGTTGAGGATTTTGCTTCAAAGTTCTTGATTTGAAATGTATTTTTTTCCCCCTGAAATTTCCTTCTTAAAATGAGGTGCGTGTTGTACGCCGATAAATACGGTATATATATATATATATATATATATATATATATATATATATACAGTTGCACACTACTTGCAAAAGTATTTACCCCCCCTTGACATTTTTCGTGTTTTGTTGCCTCACAACCTGGAATTAACATTTAATTTACAGAACATGCCCACAACTTTGAAGATGTTTTTTTTTTATTGTGAAGAAAACAACAAATAGGACAACATAACAGAAAAAAGTCAATGTGCATAACTATTCACCCCCCTAAAGTCAATCCTTTGTTGAGCCACCTTTTGCGGCAATCACAGCTCTGAATCGCTTTGGATTAATCTCTATGAGTTTGCCACATCTTACCACTGGGATTTTTGCCCATTCCACCGTGCAAAACTGCTCCAGCTCCTTCAAGTTGGATGGTTTGCGCTTGTGAACAGCAATCTTTAAGTCCGACCACAGATTTTCTATTGGCTGAGGTCTGGGCTTTGACTAGTTCATTCCAACACATTTACATGTTCCCCCTTAAACCACTTAACTGTTGCTTTAGCGGTGTGTTTGGGGTCATTGTCCTGCTGGAAGGTGAACCTCTGTTACAGCCTCAAATCACGCACAGATTTTGCTCAAGAGTATCCCTGTATTTAGCACCATCTATCTTTCCCTCAACCATTACCAGTTTCTCAGTGCCGGCTTCTGAAAAACATCCCCACAGCATGATTGCTGAAAGTAATGGCTTTCTTCTGGCCACTCTGCCATAAAGCCCAACTCTATATAGTGCACGGCTTATTGTCGTCCTATGTACAGATACTCCAGTCTCTGTTGTGGAACTGTGCAGCTCCTCCAGGGTTACCTTAGGTCTCTGTGCTGCGTATCTTATTAATGCCCTCCTTGCCCGGTCCGTGAGTTTTTGGGTGGCTGTCTCTTGGCAGGTTTTCTGTCGTGCCATGTTCTTTCCATTTGGTTATGATAGATTTGATGGTGCTCCTGGGGATCATCAAAGACTTGGATATTTTTTATAACCTAACCCTGACTTTTACTTCTCAACAACATTGTCCCTTAGTTGTTTGGAGAGTTCCTTGGTCTTCATGGCAGTGTTTGGTTAGTGGTGCCTCTTGCTTTGGTGTTGCAGCCTCTGGGGCCTTTCAAAAAAGGTGTGTATATGTAATGACAGATCATGTGACACTTAGATTGCACACAGGGGGACATCATTTCACTAATTATGTGACTTCTGAAGATAAATGGTTGCACCACAGCTTTTTATGGGCTTCACAACAAAGGGGGTGAATACATACGCACATGCCAATTTTCTGTTTTTATTTCTAAAAAAATAATTTAATGTATATATTTTTCTCATTTCACTTCACCAACTTAGACTATTGTGTTCTGATTCATCACATACAATTCAGATTAACAAAACATTGAACTTAACACTGTACTGTAACAAACTAGGTAAAAAGTCAAGGGGGGTGAATACTTTTGCAATGCACTGTATATGGATATATATATACCGTATTGGTCCGAATATAAGCCGCACCATTTTTCCGATTTTTGAGCTTGCTAGTTAAGGGTGCGGCTTATATTCGCGACCGTGAAAAATGACAGATGATTTGCGAGATTTGAGTTACGCATGTGCGGCTTATATTCGGGATTGCAAAATCAATGCAGATTTGCGCGTTAAGGGTGCCGATTTGCGCGCATGTGACTAAATTGTAGCAATTGAATACCCATTTCCGGTTTTAGTGATTCTAGCATCCTGTAAGGTCTGTTACCTGCAAAAGAAGTTACAGTACATGTTAGAAAGCCTGTTTCTTGCAATGGCTGATCACTTGGAGAGAAAAGCATCAACAAGCCTAGGAGTGAGGCGTAGTTATGATGCAAGTTTCAAAATTGCAGTTGTCAATTATGCAAAGACAACAAGCAACAGAGAGGCTGGAAAAAAATATGCTTGGATGAATCCAGTGTGCGACGTTGGTTTGCCTCAGAGGAGAAATTGAAAAATTCAGTTTCCACCAGAAAATGTTTCAGGGGACCTAAACAAGGCAAATATCCAGAACTTGAAGCTGAGGTTTATTCCTACATTCAAGATATGAGAAAAGATGGGATGCCAATTTCTCGTGAAGTAATCCAGCTGAAATCCTTAGAACTTGCAAAGACCTTAAAAATAAATAAGAGGGAATTTCATGCAAGTATTGGTTGGTGCCGTTGTTTTATGTGGAGAAAGGGTCTCGCTCTTCGACGAAGCACTTCATTGGCACAGAAACTGCCGGCAGATTTTGAGGAGAAACTGACTAGTTTCCAGAGGTATGTCATCCAATTGCGGCAGCGTCACTCATACCCATTAGACCAGATGGGCAATGCTGACGAGACCCCAGTATTTTTTGACATGCCAAGCAATACAACAGTAAACCAGAAAGGGGCAAAAAGTGTCATTTTAAGAACAACTGGTAATGAAAAACTCAGAATAACGGTGATGCTAGCTGTCACTGCTGACGGAGGAAAGTTACCCCCCTATATTATTCTGAAGCAAAAAACTTTGCCCAAAGAAAGCATTCCTGAAGGCCTAGTGATTCGTTGCCAGGAAAAAGGCTGGATGACAACTGAACTGATGGTCGACTGGTTGGAACTGCAGACCTGGAGCACTGCTCACTAAGGGCCTCATTCTATTAGCGGCCGCAGCCGTTGCGGGGCCGCAAGGACCGGCCGCAAGCTATTCGGCTATTCTATTCCCTTATGGCCGGAGGCTCCGGCAGGCTTGCGGCCGGTGCCTTGCTATCTCTTGCGGCCGCTCGCGCCAGAGGAAAGCCTTTGATCTAAAACGGCCGCAAGAGTTTCGGCCGTAAGAAATTCCTATTTGCAATTCAATTGCTCCGGGAAACCTCTCTGCAAGGTTAAAAGCGAGCCGCTGCTTACTTGCAGGAAAGAGGTCCCGCTAGCACCAATTAAGCACATAAAATAGCTCAAATAAAGCCATCCTGCACTTTGAGAAGACTATAAAGGGATTTTAGGTGTTAGAAAAAATAGCACATAATTATCCTATACTCAAATCCGTAAAGTATTTTATTTTTAATATCCGTAAAATATCCATGTAAAAAGTCCAGAGTGCTTGGAGCACCTCAGACCCGCCCACGCCGCAGCCGGAAAATAAACAGTTAATTTGAACTCGGGTTTGGGCTGATGTGCAAGCTTGAGAGTGGGTTCCTTTTAATCCTCATGTCCCCCAATATGATCCCTAGCATTTACAGAGCTGTACAGTGCAGGCTTGAATTTATTTTTGAGTTTTTATATTTCACAGCTTACGGCCGGTTCCAAGATATGCGGCCGGCCGTAAAAGGAGATCCTTGCGGGGCCGTATAATAGAATCGCGAGTTAACTGAACCCCCGCAAGGAATCGCAGCCTTACGGCCGATTTACGGCCGCTAATAGAATGAGGCCCTAAGAGAGCCATGCTAGTCTTGGATGCTTTCAAGCGTCATCTCACTCCTGAAGTGAAGACTAAAGTTGCTGCACAGAAGACAGACCTTGTTGTTATACCTGGTGGCATGACTTCAAAGCTACAAGTGCTTGATGTCATTGTCAACAAGCCATTCAAAGACAACCTAAGCAAACAGTATTCAGATTGGCCGTCAGTGACACTCCTGTGCCAATGGATTATAAATTCATGGTCAAGTATTTCTTCTAACTCCATCATCAGGGGGTTCAAAAAATGCTGCGTGTCAAATGCATTGGATGGTAGCGAGGACAACTTGCTATGGGAGGAGAATGAAGATAACAGTGACAGTGATGAAGCGAATACTGGTGACGAAATCAGTAGTGACACCAGTGATGACTGTGAATAGTGAAAAGTTTCCTTGTTACCTTATGTTTCATGTTTCCTGAACTTTCTGTTGATGTTACCATAATATTGGCAACCTGCCTAAAGAGTTACAGTTATAATGTTTTCCAAATACTGGATACCGTATATGGTACAGTATATGTTAAAATAAAATCACTATTTATTCCCTCTACTTGACTTTTGTCTTTTTCTCTCTGACTTTTGTCTTTTTCTCTCCAATTTTAAGGGTGCGGCTTATATGTGAGTACTATCTTTTTTCTGTTTTTTCCCCTTGCATTTTACAGTTGCGGCTTATATGCGGGTGCGGCTTATATTCGGACCAATACGGTATATATATATATATAATTCAAGAGTGATGCAGCTGTGAATGTCCAGTAATTTAGTAATTTAGTAATTAATTTAGTAATTATTAGTAATTATTAATCTCTATATATAGATTAAAAATGAGTATTGTAGTATATTGTGATACTTTTTGTATTGGACAATCTCTCTTTATCATGTCTGAAGCAATACTGACATGAGATGGAACCCTCAGAGACAATGGAGACATCATCTGACATCATCAGGAAAATAAATACTTTATAGGGGGAATCACAACATAGGGCCATATTAAATTCCAAGCCCGTATCGGCACTGGAACACCCGTAAAGCCTGCTGGCTTGAAATTCGACGGAGATACAGAGCAACAAAGTTAGCCAAGATCGCAATAGACGTGGCCGACATCCAAACCAGTAAACAATTCTTGTGTACTTTGCATGTGCGGATGTGAACATGATCAATTAGTCAAACCCGTAGTTACCGGTTTAGACGTAGCCAATGGTAAAAGAGATTGTCATAATTACGTCACTGAAAAAGGGAGGTTAGATTTTAATCCCTTATGGGTTTGAAGTACGGGTTACGATCTGACCCGCATTCCAAAAACAATGCAATATTAATAAATCAATAAATATTATATTCAAGTCCAAGTGAGTTCAATTATATGTATTAACACATTGATTGCCGGGATCAATATATCATATATATATATATATATATATATATATTGCATTTGTGAGCTTGAGAATATGCTATTAATTTTAATACCTAACATCACTTTCCCTTTCATTTAAAATACAGTATTGTGTTGATATTTGCATGTACAGAGCTACATATAGGACTTTAACCCCCTTGTGGGTCCTCTCTAGTACCCGTACCTGTTTACGGGTTTGAACGCCAGTGGATATGTAGCAATTTAATAACGATTTGCAAGCATAACATTTACGGGCTTGACAGATCAAAGGCTTCGCGGCAACGGAGTTCTGATTTTGACAGCCCGAAGGGTTTTTCTGTCTGTAACCCACAGATCATTTGCGGGTAGCTGTAAGAGGCCAATGTAATAGCCGTAAGTCTAGTGGGCTCTGTTACGGGCTACGAGTTTTAACGTTAGGGGAACTTAATAGGGCTGATAGTATAGGAAACAAATATACACAAATTATATACACATATACATCAATATACATGAAAAATCAGAGTACTGTAGTCCATAGTGACATCCTTCCTGATGGACAAACACCTCGCTCAAGATGGAACAAGCCTGTCATCTCTCGGGGGGCGGATCCGAAAATGATTTTCCAGCCAGAGTAAGGTGGCTGCATGTATGGTCGAAAGTCATAAACTCTGTTGCCTGCAAGTTAAGCTTTGAACCCCCCATACCTCCAGTCTACACCCTATAGAAGTCCACAGCCACTGCACTGACACTTGGAGTGGTTAACAGCCATAGCCAGTCTGTTACCTGGGAGGTGGATTCTGTGCTTGAGAGGAGTGTGTTGTCCTGCATGCCCTGGGATTTCCCGAATTGGGAAGGATGCCTTGGAGTGTTTAGACAGAACCATTTGGGCCCTCCTGCGGGAATAGCGGTGAGTCGGGCTCTTTGAGAGCGACGGGGCAGAAGCTAAAGAGCTGCTAAGGAGAAGCTGTTCACCAGACAACTCGTGCTGGGGCAAGAGGCTCCTGCGATTAGTCAACCGCCGAAAAGCCGTGAGACAGATTACACTGAAGAGAGGGAAGTGGCCCGACATCCGAAATCAGAAATCAATGTTTCCGACGTAAGCAGAGCTGGGCTTGCGACTGCAATATTGCAGCTACTGCTTACCAATAGCCAACGAGAGTTGAGACCGCCATCATCCTTAAAAGACCCGCTCTAAATAAAAATTAACCATATCACTCATGAGGCTCTACACAGAGCCCCATGAAACCCAAATTGATCCTATCACTCCATTAATGGGGCTCTATACAAAGCCACATGGTCCCCTAATTAATCCTATCAGTCCTATAGGGGTCTATGTTATTATAGGAGTTAATTAGTGTCCTATAGGGGTCTATATAGACCCCTATAGGACACTAATTAACTCCTATAATAACACTAAAAGTGCCATGAGGGTCTGTATAGACCCCCATAAGAGATGGTGTTAGATGGAGACTTATGTGGCTCTGTATAGAGACCCATGAGGGATACAGTAAACTAGGGGCTCATGGGGCTCTGTATAGAGCCCCATGAGTGATAGGTTTAATTAAGGGCTCATGGGGCTTTGTATAGACCCCCATGAGTGATAGGGTTAGTTAGGGGCTCATGGGGCTCTGTATAGAGCCCCATGAGTGACAGGGTTAATTAGGGTCTCTGTATAGAGCCCCATGAGTGATGTGGTTAAATAGAGGTGTATGGGGGTCTGTATAGACCCCCATAAGTGATAGGGTTAATTAGGGGCTCATGGGGCACTGTATAGAGCCCCATAAGTGATATGGTTAATAAGAGATGGTGTTAGATGGAGACTTATGTGGCTCTGTATAGAGACCCATGAGGGATACAGTAAACTAGGGGCTCATGGGGCTCTGTATAGAGCCCCATGAGTGATAGGTTTAATTAAGGGCTCATGGGGCTTTGTATAGACCCCCATGAGTGATAGGGTTAGTTAGGGGCTCATGGGGCTCTGTATAGAGCCCCATGAGTGACAGGGTTAATTAGGGTCTCTGTATAGAGCCCCATGAGTGATGTGGTTAAATAGAGGTGTATGGGGGTCTGTATAGACCCCCATAAGTGATAGGGTTAATTAGGGGCTCATGGGGCACTGTATAGAGCCCCATAAGTGATATGGTTAATTTTTATTTGATATAAGAAAATAAAGCAAAAAGACACCCCTATTCCTTAGCAGCTATCTTCAAAAAAGGTTATGGCGGGGGGCGTGGCTAGCAGCTGAAGAAGCCAGAAGTGTCGAGCTGGAGCTATGCGCAAACAAGGCCAATAAAATGCCTAATTGTACCAGAATTGGCCTAATTTAAAAAAATTAACACCCAGCAGAGGTTCCCCTGCCTCAGTGAGTCTAGCGGGGTGTTTATGTGCGCCGATAGGGGAAGTTACCCCACTTATTAGGCGCCCTACAGATCGGGGCCTGCATCAGAGGGACGTGCCCAACCAGTCTTATCCGGATTTTCATCCCTCCGGATCCCTGCCTCGACTTACCCCACTGACGGAAGACCGGAGAACTCGGGGGGTTAGACGCAGCAGGAGAGACTGTACAGGCGTGCAGGAGGAGGCTGGAGAGGTGAGAGGGGCCTCACGGTGCCGGCGGAGTGGAGAGTGGGCTACAGGGGGATAGGCCCAGATAGGAACACACTAGAGGAGGCCTCACACGGGCTGCAAGAGGGGGAGAACAACCCTGCCAACCCTAAAGTGACCCACACGGGGCAGCAAGCAACGGGGGGCACCCCACAGGGGAAAAGGGGAAAGAGGTCCCTCCCAAGAACCCCTGGCCAATCCGGCATATCCCCCTGGAAGTCGGGAGGAAGAGTCTGGGGTGCAGACCAGCCAAAAGCACACCACAGCAGGTACAGGGGAGAGGTGAAGGATTCCCTAGGGGGAGAAGACGGACCAAAGATAGGTAAGGGGGTAACCCGGGGGGCCACAACAACATCATTGCCCCAGAGCAAGCAATCCGGGGCCCCACTCCCACATAACCACACATAAGATCTCCCAGTACCTTGGGTTTATATAAACCAGACTAAAGGGACACAGAAAACCAGAGTACACCTCAAGCTACACTGGACTTGAGTGACAAAGAGAGCAGATCTTTTGGCTTCAAATTTGAATATTAAAGTGCAACAAACTTGACTTTATTATTACTGATATATCTGGGGTATCTAAAGTTGAGCCCAGAGGCCCACTACAAAGTATTATTTGACTTTCAACAGCCGCACCATGAGGATATACATTTTCACTCAAAACATTGCATAAGCAGTCTTAATGGACAGTATTCTACTCCCACCCGGTGGCAGCCTCAGATTACTACAGACTTAATTAAATCCAACAAGAAGTCAAACCTGCTACTATCAAGATCATCAAGGGGCTAAAGCTCTACACACCTGGCCTAATATCCTTTCAACCGGATTATCCCTATCTCGGGCATAGACCTTAGCACTAACGGCAGATACAACCGCATACTCCGAAATTGCACTGGAGATGATGTATTAGATATATCTGTGAAGATCTAACTCAATATTTGGCCCGATAAGTATTGGGCTTGGACTCTAGAGGATGCTAGCACAAATTTTTTTGGCGGAAACTCTGCCCACTAAAGTAAAGATGTGGTGAATGCAATGCCAACACCCCTATAAATGGGCCATTACCCCTCCTAAGCCTCAAAGCGCACTCAGGAGACCCTTGCTGCAGCATTGCTACTCAGTGGGCCGGGACTCATCCTGGGCCGGGACCCACCCCTCATCAGCACAGTTCAGTTCAAACGGGGAGCTCAAGTCTAGAGTTGGCTCAGACTTACCCCAATTTACGGCAGGTGGAGCAAAGATCATGATGGTTAGAACCAAAAAGGGCGAGGGGTCCCGACAGATAACTGAGCACTTTCCCTCCACCACGGCTAGACGGTCCCCCCACGAGGAGTCAATCTCGGGGGCTTCGGACGTGTTGGACGCTGAGAGCTCCCAGAAAGGGAATATGATGGATGCAAATATATCCAAGGACTCTAAAGCTTGGTTTGAGAATATGCTAAAATCACAACTTTTATTAGCAGTCAAGGACTTGAAACACGAAATCCAGGAACTGGGCCAACGGACAAGTGTTCTAGAATCCTCATTGGATCATGTCATAGAGACCCAAGGACAAGACCGTGTGGACATTGACACAAACGCAATGAAAATATCTTCGCTTGAACTCAAGCTGGAGTATCCTTGAAAATAGATCGAGGAGGTACAATGTCAGATTCAGAGGCGTCCCAAACTCAATCACTGACCTGGCGCCTTACCTCTCGGATCTAGTGAAGTCCATTCTTCCAGACTCCCAGGAGGGAGAAATTGGCATTGAAAGAGCACATAGAGCGCTAGGGGCATCCTCGAACCCCAACACACCTAAAGACATCATAGCCCGCTTCCTGAGGCAACACACAAGGGACCAAATTCTCTATCACGCAAGAGGTCTAGATGAAATTAAAGGTCCGGACGGCGCCACCATCCAGGTTTATGCAGATCTCTCGCCAACTACCCTAGCGAGACGCAGGGAAATGAGACCGGCATTGGAAGTACTTATCCAGCATAAAATACCTTACCGATTGGGTTTCCCTTTCAACATCCAGTTTACCATAAATGGAAACAGATTTGTGGCTCAAGATGTGGAGGAATGCCAGACAATCCTCTCTTCCCTGAACTTAATGAAAGATGGTGAAAACCTCCACCCGCATGTCCAAGCGAGATAGACCCGTTAGACAATGGACTGTAGTCCCTGCTCCAAAGAGACAAAAAGCTGCTAGAAACTTGCAGCCACAGGCGGCGGGAGAAGGGGGCCCAAGGCAAACTTTGTAAACGACAGACCAGCAGCCCCTGGCTCAGGCCCGGGGTGCCCAGAGTTTTTATGACCAGGAAGACTCCCCCCAGAGAGGGGTTGAGGAGATCTCCAAATGAGGCTTTGCTTCACACAGAAGCGCAGTGGACACTATAAGCTATTTGGGGTGTGATATAGGAGTGGGGTCTACCAGGATTTTCTATATTTACTGAGGGGAATCTATTGTCTCGTACTAAGCAAGGGGTGATAGGCCCACGGGGTAAGGCAGAGAGTTAACCTATTTATTGAAAAAGGTTTAAATTTAGTAGTTAAATACTAGTACACCTCCACACCAGGGCACTATGCAGGAGGACTGGAGCCTCGTGCCCTCCAGACGCGCTAGAGCGCAAGGAAATAGTAGCAAGGTAGGCGAGAAAGTTCAAATTGTTATGTTATTGTTGACACATGTGTTTCTGTACTTCTCTCTGAAATGTATTTTATATGTGAATTGTCTATCTCTAATCCCCTTAGCCCGTTCAGGGTCTCTCCATGATGCAGGTGCACCTCGTCTCCTGGTCACCCTAGGGTGGTTCCCATCTCCGGTCCTCCAGCCTTCGAGTAAAAACTCCATCCAGGGCAGGAAAAATGTAAGTGCCAAGCTACACACAGCACCCACAAGCAGACACTGATAAATGGCTAGGCCCGAATTTAAGATCTTGTCCCACAATGTGAAGGGATTTAACTCCCCCCATAAGCGGTGCAAAGCCCTTCTTACATACAGGGAGCATCGCCCCTCAGTAATCTTCCTACAGGAGACGCACTTCATACGTAGCAAACCCCCTAAATACCTCCCCAAACAATACCCAAACTTCTACACAACGGGTATGATGGCAAAGAGGGAGGGGGTGGCAATTCTCCTGCATCGGGACTTTCCGTTTGTACTCCAGGGTAAAAAAACTGATCCTGAGGGTCACTACTTGATTCTGACAGGGAAAATATTTGACACGAAAGTGTCTCTGGTCGCGGAATATGCCCCAACTACGAATCCCCACAACACAGTCCGGAAATTACTTACGGTAATAGAGAAAGGAGACTATGGCAAAATAATTATGGGGGGGATCTAAATTTAGTGTTGGATCCCAAACTGGATAGGTCCAAAGGGAGAGCGGTCCCCAATTTCCCAGTAAAGTAAAACAAGTTAAGACCCAACTCGCCAACCTGAACTTGGTAGATTCTTGGAGGGACCTCCACCCTAAAGACAGGGAGTACTCTTTCTATTCAGCACCTCATGACTCATACTCGAGAATTGACTATATCATCATAGACGCTACACTTCTGGATCAGGCAAAGGAAGCAGAGATTATTCCGTGTACCGGGTCAGATCACTCATTTATTAAAATTACCCTAGATCTAGGCACAGTAAGCACCTCCCCCCCCGACCTGGCGTATCAACGAGATGCTACTAACTTTTCCTCAATCCAAAGACAGGATTCAGCAAGAGCTAGACATGTATTTTAGGGAGAACACTAGAGAGGATGTGGGAATAGGCTGGGTGTGGGTGGCCCAAAAAGCATATATCAGAGGGGTATGCATGAAATTAACCGCTGAGCACAAAAAACACAGTAGGGCCCGAGAGGATGCATTAAATAAAGAGTTGAAAAGATTGGAAAGGGCCAAACAACAAGATAACTCGGCGGGGGATAGGTCCCAGATTGAGAAAACCAGGGCGGAACTTGACATGATTCTATCTGAAAGAACGGAGAAAGCTCTTAGAATCACGCATCATAAATTCTACAGCAAAGCAAACAAACCAGACACATTTCTTGCCAAAAAATTAAAATAAAAGCAAAATCAATCTAGAATATGCCAAATTAAATCACCCCAAGGGTCTGTGACTTCTAACCCCTCCAAGATTCAGGACATTTTTCAGGCTTACTATAGTAAACTATATAAATCCGCGAACTCCCTAGACCCTCGGGAAACACAATCATTCTTAGCCTCTCTGGACCTGCCTAAACTTTCAGAGGAGAATGTTACCTCATTGAATAAAGCAATTTCCCAGGAAGAAGTGAGTAAGGTCATATTAGAATCTAAATTAGGCAAAGCCCCAGGCCCAGATGGCTTTACGAATGCGTATTACAAAAAATGTATAGGCACACTGGCACCGTACCTGACCACGTTGTATAATGCAATTCTGGAGGGCCTGCCAATCCCCCCAGAACTCAATAAAGCTGATATGGTCTTGTTCCCCAAGGAGGGGAGGGACCCATTAGAAGCCAAGAACTACCAACCGATATCACTTCTTAATAGTGATATCAAATTCCTGGCCAAGATCATGGCAGATAGGATAGCAGGGTTTCTCCCCTCCTTGATTCATAAAGACCAAGTGGGATTTGTACCAGGGCGACAAGCAGGGGACAATATCAGGAAAATCCTAAATTTGGTCCATCATGCTAAATCAAATCACACCCCGGCCTGCCTGCTCTCTCTGGATGTGGAGAAGGCCTTTGACTCCCTGGAATAGCCCTTTCTCATGGCTACACTGACTAAATTCGGGTTTACAGGGAAGTTCCTCGATTTAATCCGGACTTATTATAAAGACCCCAAGGCAAACTTAAAACTTCCGGGTGGGGGGAGGCCAGTCGTCTGTATCCAGAGGGGGACAAGACAGGGTTGTCCACTGTCACCGCTCCTTTTTGCCTTGGCAATTGAGCCCTTGGCCCAATTAGGGTATAATTAGGGTACAACACTTTAAGGTATCGCTCTTTGCGGACGACTTATTGTGTTCCATTTCGGAACCATTGACGTCGGTACCACCTCTGATGCAAAAACTCTGACGATTTGGGATGCTCTCGGGACTGAAAATGAATGTGGAAAAAACTGAAGCATTGGCTTTGGATATTCCACTCCCAGAAAAAGAATCCCTTACAAGGAGTTTTAAGTTTCATTGGGCCGGGAAGGGGATTAAATATCTGGGAATATGGCTGACGGCTAAAATACAAGATTTATATAAGGCTAATTACCGGCCACTGTTCCGCATACTTCAGGAGGAAATGATCAAATGGGCAAAGTATAACATCTCCTGGCTCGGTAGGATTAGCTCGGTCAAATTGAACATTCTACCTAGATTGCTATATATATTCAGATCCTTACCAATCTAGATACATATAATAGACCTCTCGAACTTTCAAAGAAGGGTTTTTCATTTTATCTGGGGCAGGGGTCCTTCCAGGATAGCAAAAATTAACATGTACAAACATAAATCCAGAGGGGGGCTTGCGTGTCCTAATTTAAAACTCTACTACAGAGCAGCACAATTAGCTTTTATTCCCCAGGCCCACTTGCCCGAAGCCCATCCGCCATGGATGTTTATTGAAAACTGGGACATGAAACCCCATGCATGGGACACGGCGGTCTGGCTTCACCCATTCCCCATAGAGATTACAAATTCTACCAACCCATTGATAAGGAACTCGGCGGCGAACCTAATATGGGCCTACAGTCATACAGACCTACTACCCCGTTTCTCCTGCCTAACACCAATACTCACACACCCGCTAGCTCCGGCAGGTATCTCACTGGCTTCCCGGCAATGGTGGAGGAATAATAAACTGGACAGATTGGGTAACTGGATGAGAGACGGTCGGGTGTTAACATTCGAGAATATTAGGGACGAATATGACATACCCCTATATGAGCATTATAACTTTTGCAGGCTGAGGTATTTTGTGGATAGACTACGTAGGAACTCAGGGGTCCCCTCCCATAATAGATTCTCTAGAATGTGCGAAAAGGCCCCCCTCACAAAAGGTGTGATAGGGGAACTATACGAGGTCTTTAATACCCCAAAAACGATAGCTAAAGATAAGTATATGAGGGAATGGGAAAAGGATATGGCCACAAACTGGGAGATGGAGACGTGGGAGACCTCTAGGGCTAACATCATGAGGGGGTCGCTAAACTATAGCATGTTAGAGACGTCAATTAAAGTCCTGCCCTGCTCGTACATTACCCCAGATCGACTAGCCAAATGGAGTAAGACGGAAAGTTTGAGGTGTTTTAGAGGATGCTCAGAGCTGGGCTCTTTTTACCATACTTGGTGGAGGTGCCCAAAGGCTCAGCAGTTGTGGACAGCAGTGGGTGGTCTGGTGGATAAAATCTTTGGACATCATATTAAAGTAACTCCTGAAACTTGTCTACTGGGGTTGCCGGTGGCCTCACTCTCTATTCCCCACAACAGTCTCCTACAATTTATCTTTTAGCGACAAAATCACATATAGCCAGGAGCTGGAAGAAAAGTACACTAGAGATAGGGGCAGTTCATGCTAAGATTCATTACATAGCGGTTAATTAAAGGATTTCCCATTCTTTGGCGGATTCCATTCCAAGTTTTTGGAAATGTGGGGTCCTTGGATAGAATACACAGATATCAAAATTCCTCTCCTTCAATAAGTGGGGATAGGGAGGGGGTGGCGCCCACATACCATGGACAGGGAACAGGGAGGGCTGGAGGCCGGAGGGGAAAAATCGGGAGAGGAGCTGCACCGAAGTGGAGAAGACAGACAGGTATGATAGGATGGAATGAAAGCAGGATTGAGATGGAGAAGTACAATCCAGAGTTGAAGGCTTGAATGTTAGTGTGTCAGGTAGAATGTTTAAGTTTGGTTGGTCAAGTTAACTTGTGTACAAGTTATTAGGTGACTCTTCCTTAATGCTAAAGAAAAGATAATGAAAATAATTCAATAAAAAAAAGAAAAAACAAACAAATAAAGAAAATAGCTATATATTACTCCAGACGTAAAAGAGCTAGTTAACGGAAGAAATTAGGGCTTTTATAATATCTATATAGATCCCAAAGTCAAAACATTGAGATTCAGGAACTATATAAAAGATTCTCCGGTTGAGATAGTAACGGAAGGAAAGGGGAGAAAATAAATAAAAATCAAAGAATAGTATAGGTTACTGATAGATTTAGGGATACATGCTAATATGGCCAAGAAAGGCCGGGTTTAAATCTATTCATTAGTCTACCAATAATAGCTCGGAGGAAAATATAGAAAAAAGGAGGAGGCAGGATGCAATGATATGGACTCATAATTGATGTTGGTGTTATGTATTATTTTGCTCATTACTGTTCAATTGTTTGCACTTTGTATTCCTGCAATAAAAACTATTTAAAAAAAAAAAAAAAAAAGGTTATGGCAAATAGAAAAATTGAACAATTATAAATCTTAAATCCAGAAGGAAATCCTTAAGGAATATTGTTTGCTATTGACAGACCCAAGGTGAGTGATTTAGCAAAAAGAGATTCGGACCACATTTGCGGAAGGTGGAGGCTCCAACGTCGGCTGCAATGACCCGAAGGCTCATTGCAGGCCGCAAATGCTGATCCTCGCAAATCGAGGGGACGCATTTGCAGAGGTGGAGGCTCTACGGCGCCTCACAAGCGGTTACAAACAGCCACAGAGGCGGGACTTTGCAAAAAAACCTCTAACACGCAATTACTAAATACTGACATAAACAAAAAAATACGTGCTGCGGGACTTAGAAAGAAAAAAATACGGTTTTATACTAAAAAAATTATAGCCGCAGGACTTAGAGAAAAACCCATTACGAACTCGCAAAAATACGACCTTAACGGCCGAACCGGGCGCAGCAGAATACATTAAAAAAACAATAAATACACACAAAAAATACATAAAAACCTTACCGACAGCAAGGGGGTGAGCCAGGACCTCTGGAAGTTAGGTTACACTTCAATTTAATTTTGGATTTTCCAAAAAGCCGTACGAGGTACAAGACACACTTTTAGCAAGGACGCTAAATCATCCACGCCCGTGTACCTCATACACATACGCTGCCATTTTACAACACTAACTTACAGAATGCAGAAGTACACAGCTACACTAACGGATTCCCCTTGCGCACACAGCCTATTTACACTACACGCTGCACACATTGCTGATACTTACACCTGAGCTCAACAACAGTGCTATCCTACATTGTGTGCTGCAGGAGCATAAAAACAGATTGTCAGCTCTTCAGCACAATGCTTCCTGCATATATTAATTACAAATAGTTATAAAGTATATTAATTTATTAATTTAATACTTATTTAGCTAGCATAAAAAATAACATATACACTAAAAAAACAAAAAAAAAAACACTATCGCAATAAACGCAAAAGACAATCACATCGCGGCTCACAATGAGCGCCAACGGTGTTCATAGCACACAAACTACATCAGGGGACAGCCTTGCAATAAGCGCAAAAAGGAGATCAGCGCCGACCTTACAATGATAACAAAAGTGCCTCGGATAACAAAAAATACAACAACCAAGAGGCTCGCAATGAGCACCGAAGGATCTCAGACCACCAAAAAAATTACTGTCTGTGGCAAACAGCATTACCTGCCTTACAATTTTATTGCCCCGTCATTTTTGACAGGCAAGTTGCTAGTATATCTATCACATATATAGTTGTGAGCGTACGAGTTGTTGCTAACGCTGCGGGCTCGCGTAGCGAGCCCGCGGCCCTAGCGAAGCGAGGGCACTGTGCCAGGTTCTCAGTTGCTGGCATGGAGCGCCGAAGGCGCTCCTTGCCAGCAACTGAGGACCCTCGCAAAGCGAGGGCCTCAGTTGCTGGCTTGGAGCGCCACAGGCGCTCCATGCCAGCACCTGAGGACCTCGCAAAGCGAGGTCTTCAGTTGCAGCAACTGCGACCCTTGCAAAATTCACAACACAAATTCCCAACCGAAAGAACTGCGAATCTCGCAAAGTTCACGTCGCAACACATTACGACACTCGCAAACAACATACGACACACGTTCACACACATTACGACACTCGCAAACAACATACGACACACATTCACACACATTACGGCCTCGCAACACTCGGACGCAACTCGCGAACATTACAAAATTAAAAACACAATACATACACACAGCACATACATAAAAACCTTACCTACACAAACAGGAAGCACCCAGGACCTCAAAAATGCAACTTACAACTTAATTGCACTCAAAATAAAAGAGTTTAGACACTAAATAATTTGTTAAGCAACACAAAAAATGGCCGACGAATAAAACGAAAACGAGGCTACACACGCAAACACCATACGAGACACGTTACCACTCATTACGACCTCGCAAACATCGGACGCAACACGCCGACATACAAACATTTAAAACTTAAGAAAGACACACAACAAACACATAAAAAGCTTACCTACAGCAAGAGGAACCATCCAGCACCTCAAAAAAACAAGTTACACCTACATTTAAATCAAAATAAAACACTTTAGACACTAATACCATCGCTAAGCGAGAGAAAAAATGGCCGACGAACAAAGCGAAAACGAGGCTTCAGACGTAACTACACTACACTTACTCGCAATAATGAAACACATACTATGCGGAACGTATCACAATCATATTAAACACTATTTTGAACAGTAATACGCAGAAAATGGCGGATGGAACGCAAATTGTAAGCTGGAATGCAAATAGCGCATGCGTATTGCGTTCTAACGGTCTCACTTTCCAGAACTTTCTACAAGTTTATAAATACTGCCTATTTCACACAAAAAAATACATTTCTCCTCAGGTGATGAACAGAGTGACTTCTGAGATAACTGCTGCTTTTACTTGAGAAGACAATTCTTTACTAATTTACTACTTTGCATTGTGCAAATTACAACTGAGAGGTAAGCTATAATTTATTACATTTTATTATCAGGACAGGTCAAACAAATAAAAAAATAAACTAGGATTTATGTAGTGACATATATGGCACATTTATGTGTATAGGCTCACAAAAAAAATACGGTTCATTTAAAAAAACAACAAAAAAACATAATTCTATATTAAACAGAGGTTTATGTATAGTGACATGTGACACGCACATATATGTCTATAATGTATAGTGACATCTGACACGCACATATATGTCTATAATGTATAGTGACATGTGACACGCACATATATGTATAGAATGTATAGTGACATGTGACACACACATTTATGTGTATTGCCCCTTCATAGTGACATGTGACACGGACATATATGTGTATAATGTATAGTGACATGTGACACGCACATTTATGTGCATTGCCCCTTCATAGTGACATGTGACACGGACATATATGTGTATAATGTATAGTGACATGTGACACGCACATTTATGTGTATTGCCACTGCAACAAAATTAGCTTAAAACAAAATCAGTAAACAACTACATTTAAATGACATTATATGTCATGTATACTGATATGTCACACGCACATATAAGTGTATCATCTATAGTTACATCTCACACACAGACATTTATGTGTGTTGGAAAAAAATAATATAAGGTTAATTTAACCATTTAAATATGAGTCATGTATACTGATATGTCACACGTACACAAAATAATTACATTAAACTATGGAATGTGCTTCATGTATGTGACATATGTGTGTAGCCCCCAACAAAAAATAAGGTCAATTGAAAATAATTACAGAAGTATATTTAAATGACATTAATTTACTGCAATTCAATAGATCATATAAAGCTGAATCTTTCTATTTCTTTTAATATTCAAACAGACTCTGCATCAACAGCGTCACTCAACAATTTGCACCGTGCACTGTGAAGCACAATCCCTTTTAAAGAACACCAACAAAGAAGAAGAGGTAAGATACAACAAGACATTACATGCTCAAAAGGCAATGCTTTGCTAAATGAAAAATTATAAATCTACAAATAACTATTTAAATTTATTTTTCAAACAGACACTACAAGAAGACCGGCGGATTAAGATTGGCAGGAGGGGACCCTCTGACATTCGACACTTTAATCAAGGTAAAGTATTAAGTATAAAAAAGAAAGAACCATGAGCCTTATTCAATTGCGACTTGCTCAATTGAATAGGGCTCTATATAAGCACATAACATATTTTTTATACAGAACTTTTTAGTTACTAAAAACTTTGCTCAATAAATATGTTATGTGCTTATATAGAGCCCTCTTCAATTGGCAAAATTGCAATTCAATGAGGACATATATATGTTTAATGGCCAAGGGCCTCACTCAAATGTGATTTGCCCATTTCAATAGGGCTCTATATAAGCACAGAGCATATTTTTTAAAGTAACTTTTTATTTAGTGAACACGTTGCTTTTGGATACAAGTTCACTAAATACAAAATTCGGTAAAAAATATGCTCTGTGGTGATAATGAGCTCTATTCCATTGGTCAAAACACAATTGAATGAGGAGCTGACAATATAACAAATGCAGTAACCAAAGGCCCTCATTCAATTGCTATTTTGGACAATTTAATATGGCTATAAATAAGCACTTTTAGGGCCTCATTCAATTGCGATTTGGCCAATTGAATAGGGCTCTAAATAAGCACATAGCATATTTTTTTTAAAGAAGTTTTTAGTTAGTGAAGACCTTGCTTTTGGATAGATGTTTACTAACTAAAAACTTCTTTAAAAAATATATGTTATGTGCTTATTTAGAGCCTTATTCAATTGGCCAAATTGCAATTGAATGAGGGCCTTAGGCCCTTATTCAATTGCCATTTTGCTAATTCTATAGGGATCCAAATAATCACATAACATATATTTTTTAAATAACTTTTTGTTAGTGAAAACCTTGCTTTTAGATAGATGCTTAGGCCCTCATTCAATTGCGATTTGGGCAATTGAATAGTGCTCTAAATAAGCACATAACATATTTTTTTAAAATAAGTTTTTAGTTAGTGAAAACCTTGTTTTTGGATAGATGTTTAGTAACTAATAACTTCTTTAAAAAATATGTTATGTGCTTATTTAGACCCCTATTCAATTGGCCAAATTGCAATTGAATGAGGGCCTCAATAAGTAAAAACTTCTTTAACAAATATATGTGATGTGCTTATTTAGAACTCTATTCAATTTTCAACATTGCAATTCAATGACGGCCTTAGAGTACTATTACATTGTAAAAAATGCAATTGAATGAGGGGCAAACTATGCAACATATGCAACATATGGTACAGACAAAGGCCCTCATTCAATTGCAATTTGCACAATTGAATAGGGCTCTAAATAAGAACATAACATTTTTTTTTAAAGAAGTTTTTAGTTACTAAAAATCTATCCAAAAGAAAGTTTTTCACTGACTAAAAACTTCTTTAAAAAAATATGCTATGTGCTTATTTAGGGCACGATTCAATTAGCCAAATCGCAATTGAATGAGACCCAAACTGCTACACACAAAACAGAATTGGAACAAACTCACACAAACACATAGCAAAATAAATTAACTTTCTTATTCAATGTTTAACAACCTATAAGCCTTACAAAGAAGCAAAAATAAGAATAACAAAAGTGTTGCGCACCTAATAGCATTGTACAAAAAATCACACAAACACATAAGAAACTACATTAACATTCTTCTTTAATGTTTAACAACCTATAACCAGTACAATCAAGAATAAATAACTTTTGCACAAGTGGTGCGCACAAAACAGGATTGTCAAAAACTAACACAAACACATAGCAAACTACATTAATTATATTATTTCATGTTTCACTAACTATAACCATCCCAATAAAGGTTAAATAAGTATACCACAAGTGGTGCGCACAAAACAGGATTGTACAAAAACTAACATAAACACATAGCAAAATAAATTCATATTCTTATTTAATATATCACAACCCACAAGCCTTACTAAGAACCTTAAATAAGAATAACAAAAGTCGTGGGATTGTACAGAAAGTAAAAAAAAAAAAAATAGAAAAAAATAACCATAACTGATACAATACAGCCAAATTCATACATTTTTTACTTATTTAAAAGACATTTAACTCAAACAACATTTTCTATTTTATATTACAACAGATACTGCGTGAAGACAATCGGACGAGGACTTTCTCCACAGGACCGGACCATCGGACGAGGACTTTCTCCACAGGACCGGACCATCGGACGAGGACTTTCAACACAGGACCAGACCAGCAGACGAGGAATTTCAACACAGGACCAGACCATCGGACGAGGACTTTCACCAAAGGACCACAACATCGGACGAGGGCTATCGCCACAGGACCACACCATCGGACCAGAACTTTCAACAGAGGACCAGACCATAGGACCAGGATTTTACACACAGGACCACACCATCGGACGAGGACTTCCAACAGAGGACCACACCATTGGACAACGATTTTGAACCGAGGACCAACAAACATTCGGATTTAAATCACACTTCAACCAAGGTACAGTATAATAAGTACTAAAGTATAAAACTAAAGAAACTGCTTTCAGTTGCATCCGTGTCAACAGAAAAATAAAAAAATTAATTTACTATCTCCTATATTCTATTTAAATTGCTACTATGCAATACATAGCTCAATAACCACATCACTTTTTTTTTTAGCAAAGAAGTTTTGCAGTGGTAAATATCTATCCACAAACAACGTTTTTAATAAATAAAACCATTATTTTAAAAAAATATGTTACATGCTTATTTACAGCAGTATTCCATTGGCCAAATTCTTAGCCAGTGAGGACAGGAATTATAAATGTAACTAAATATAAATGATACATTAATGATTTGCCTTTTATTTCACCAATTGTGCACAAGAATCTTTAACAGGAATTACAAATTAAAATATACACAATTAGATTTTTTTTTTTTCCTTTACAGATTAATATGGCTGATAACGAGACCAAAGAAGAGAAGAAAAGACGTCAAACTAGAGAAAGACAAGAGAGATGGGCCGCCCAGCAGACACCGGAGGAGAAAGAAATTAGACGAGAAAAAGAACGCAAAAGACTTGCAAATAAAAGAATATCAGCTGCAAAAATGAAAGATACAACCAAAAAAAATAAAAAGATAATAAAGCATTTACAAACTGTTCCTAAAACATTAGATGACATTTTACAAGATACCAGTCAAGACAGACCAAAAAAAGCAACTACAAAAACAAAGCATTTACAAACTCTTACTAAAAACTTACAGGACATTTCAACAAAACAAGGACAACATATACCAAGAAAATCCACGAAAAAAACTAAACATTTAGAACCTGTTGTTGAAACATTTCATGACTTTTCATCTGATGAATATGAAAGTCAACATCCGATATGCTTTGCAAATTGTCCTTTACTCAAGTATTTAGCAGTAGAGGTTCATAGTTGTGGGGACATGAGTACTCAATGTCAATTTTGTGAGGCTTATTATTTTAAACAGGAGAGACCCAGAGATGGACAATTTATTAGTTGTTGTCAAAAAGGAAAGTTCAAACTTCCAGAAAGGAAACAATTTCAAACCTATTTACAAAATATTATGACTGAACCTACTTTTCCAAATTACAAAAATTTTAAGACAAACATAAGATCCTACAATAGTGCCATATCATTTGCATCTATGGGGGCAACATTGGCTGCTAATGTACCAGGACATGGTCCTTACTGTTTTAAAGTCCAAGGACAAATTTATCATCGGACTTCACATTTACATCCAGAGGAAGGAGAGCAAAGAAAATTCGCTCAACTATATGTCCTAGATACAATGGAAGCTGTTGACCAACGTATGCAGATGGAAGAAAATAAAAAATGCTTACCCAGTGTTTTCATAGAGCTAAATAACATTATGGACAACAATCCCTACAGTAAAGCTTACAAAAAATTGTCAGAAGTAGAAAATGAACAACTACTTCATGCAAAAAGACATCAATTACCCATGCCAAAGGTTAATATGGTGCTTAAAAGAGACAGACATACTGATAAACGTCGTTATAACTTGCCAACATCAAATGAGGTTGCAATGGTCTTTCAGAATGATGAAGGAGAACCAGCATTTCAAAGAGACATTAGAGTATATCCCAGAAATGAGGAGCAACCATTTATTAATATTAATATCTTAAGTCAAAATTTAGATCCAATGACATATCCCATCTTTTTCCCACATGGAGAAGCAGGTTGGCAACCAAAATTAACCCTTCCCAGTTACCCAAATGCTAAAGCCAGAATCCGAAATAATGTTTCTATGCTTGAATTTAAAGTTGCTCAAATTGCCATTAGAGATTAATTTAATCCAATTTTATGTGGTGGAAAACTAACACAACAATGGATTATTGATTCATATTTGCAAGTTGAGGCAAATAATTTAAACTTTATAAAATATCAACAAGATAAACTACGTGTAGAACAATATTGTGGAATCATGGACTATGTTGCTGACGTGGCTACAAGCAGAGACATGACAGCTGGCAAAGCCATCATTTTACCATCTTCTTTTCAAGGATCTCCTCAAAATATGAGAGAAAGATACAATGATGCTATGGCTATTGTGACAAAATTTGGAAAACCAGATTTATTTGGGACATTTACATGTAATCCACAATGGCCAGAAATTAATCAAAATTTACTTCTTGGACAAAGTGCTTCAGATCGACCAGATTTAGTAGCCAGAGTTTTTAAGATCAAATTAAATGAATTAATACGTGACTTCACTATAAATCAGTTATTTGGCAAATGTCTTGCTTATGTATATACCATTGAATTTAAAAAAAGAGGCCTTCCACATGCACATCTTCTCATAATACTTCAAGAGAAAGATAAATTAGATACTTCGGACAAAGTGGATGCAGTCATAGTTGCTGAACTACCAGATCCAGAACTATATGGTAGACTATATGAAATTGTTACTCATCGCATGATTCATGGACCCTGTGGAGACCTTAATCCACAATCACCATGTATGGAAAATAATCAATGTTCAAAAGATTTTCCAAAAGATTATAGAGACAAAACATATGCAAATTGTGATGGATATCCACTTTATAAAAGAAGAGAAGGAGATAGTGCCATTATTCGTGGAAAAAAAGTGGACAATAGATATGTAGTACCCTACAATCCACATTTACTCATGAAGTACAACGCCCACATCAACGTAGAAGCCTGCACTTCCATCAAATCCATTAAATATGTCTACAAATATATTTACAAAGGTTACGATGCAGCTACTGTAGTCGTCAAAAGTGCAGACAACCCTGAAAGTAGTGAGTTAGTACATGATGAACTTGCATCTCATGTAGATCCTCGCTTTGTCAGTGCGCCAGAAGCTATGTGGCGGCTTTTAAAATTTGAAATGCATGATAGATCACATGCAGTATATAGGTTAGCAGTACATTTGCCACAACGACATTTAGTCTATTTCCATGCTGGAAATGAAATGAATGCATTGGCCCAAAGTGAAGATCGTCACACTACACTAACTGCATGGTTTGCATTAAATTCCACTGATGCTGAAGCAACACAATACTTATATATTGAAATTCCATATCACTATGTTTTTGTGAATGGATTATGGAGAGCAAGAAAAACCAGAGGCAATAAAATAATTCCACGAATTTACACAGTCAGTCCAAGAGATGTTGAACGTTTTTGCTTACGGATATTACTTTTAAATGTTCCAGGAGCACAAAGTTTTGAACAATTAAGAACTGTTAATGACATTGTATATGAATCCTTCCATTTAGCTGCAAGACATAGAAACTTACTCGCTGATGATACAGAGTGGGAAAGATGTTTAGAAGAAGCAGCACAATGTCAAATGCCACGACAGATGAGAGAACAATTTGCTTTTATTTGTATTTTCTCAAATGCTCCAAATGCATTAGCTTTGTGGGAGACTGTCATGTCTCTGCTGAAGACTTTATGCGACGATACAATGAACCCATTGCACACTTAAAAGCTTTAATGGAAATTCAAGAAGTCTTTTTAACTCATGGATTAAGTTGTGCAAGTTTTAATTTGCCTGATCCAGGTCTTATAGATGACATTAACTTTGAAGACTATGACATTCAACTACAAGCAGAAAGAACAGAAGAAAGACTTGCAACTTTAAATACACTACAATTGCAAGCATTTCATGCCAGCCTTAACTATTTGTGTGCCACAGTCCCCTTAAAGGACCCGCAGTGGGGAATTTAAATATTTTAAATGCAGTGGGGGTCCCACTGCAAGGGTTAATGTGGGGACCCTCCCGGGGTCCCGATGGGGACCACCAGCATGGGTTTAATATGGGCACACTGCGGGGGTCCCAATCGGGAGTGTGTGTGTGTGTGGGGGGGTGGGGGTGTTAGGCGGACTGGGGACTTATCAGGGACCATTTGTAAGGGCTTCTAAAGCCCTTGTGGGTCCTCCTGAGCACAAGCAGGACTTTGTCCTGCATTTGCTCTTTGCGATCTGGGGTCCTTTTTTGGAGTGGGAGGGATCAGCCAATTGAATAGGGATTTGCTTTTTCAGCCCTGCGAATGTGACAGATCAAAGGCTTCAGAGTGGTGTAAGCTCTGAGTTGCAGTTTAGCCATTTTCGCTCGGCCTATTCCGAGGTTGCAAAATGGAGGCAATTGAATAGGGAATTTGCCTGCGATTTCCACTTGCGACCTCGGATCTCAAAAACGGAGCAAATGAATGAGGCTGATAGTCTGTTATATTATTCTTCAGTGCTTTGAAAGTAGGCAATGTAATTATTGCAATAAGATAATAACTTTCATTATCTATATAACCATATAGATAAGTCGTGACACTCCCTTGAGGGTTACCTATAATCTATTGGACTGTTTGGGGGCAAATCAGGTACAAAAATTAAAGTGCTATAAAATATAAATCAGGCTAACAGTAAAGAAGCTTCTGGATCAACTATTTTCGTAAACTACATAAAACATTTAAAGTCTTCCCTTTCAGGGATGTACCATGAATAAAAGAATAGGATAACAAAGTCTCTAATAAGAGGTACCTGGAATAACAACCTAAGAAAATAATTGTCAATATACCAGACAGATACCAAAGTTCCTTAATTCCATCGGGCAACAGGTATTCAGAACAACATCTTAAGTTTGCAGTTGTCAATCTTTCACTTAAATAACTTTTGTGTAATTATTGAGATTCCCTGTGATATAATGGGTTAAAGAAGAATAACGGGACAACCACTGTAAACTTGCTACTCGCAAAATTGCCAGATACCTTTTGGATTAAAGTAAGCATTATACATTTTGAATGTTCCTTTTATAAAAGGGTAGTACAAGCAAGCTTGGAAAAAGGCACCAACTGTATTAGATTTTCCCTTTTCTGGCCGACAAATAGCATTAGGAAAAATCTGGGATCTCCTTATTTTAATTTATCCTATAAGACTGTTTCCCTTCTGAAACAATACAATATATACTTGCATATGTTCTGGACATCTTATTGATTGTTTTATATGACTACAAAAATGTCAAATATGCCTACTACATAAAAAATAAAGGATAAAAAAAATTGAGGCCCAAAAACCTTCAGCTTTCTTCTCTCCAAAGAATAAAACAACAGGATGTGATATTTCCTATGGCGATCTGAATTTGGATTTAACAACTACCCATTCTCCTGACACCTCTATTCAATCACACAGTAAGAGAAATATAACTCCTCAGATGAAAGAACTTTTGCTTGAATTCCAAGTAAATATTACTGCAGATCTTACAAAACAAATCTCTAATAATACTCAATCTATTATTGAAATCAATCAAAAGTTTGGATTTTTGGAACACAAGTGTAACAAACTGATTTTGGATAACAACTCTTTGTTGAAATATTTATCCTCTTTAGAAAACAAAATTGAGGACTTCCTGTATGTGAATGTTAGGACCCTGGAATGCTGCAGGAGGATGCCTGTGGTGTCATGGGAGTATTTCAAGAAGTACATTTGCTCTGGGCATGGGGGACCCTAAAAGTTCTCCACTTCTGGATGACTAAATGCAGTCTTTCTATTTTTTTATGGAAGGCTTGTTGAGAAAAAGGAGCATACAGTTCCTCAGCCCGAGAACCTATTACTGGAAGGTACCCTTTGCAATGGACCAGCAATGCAGTCTCCTCCCACTGAACTTGGGATAGATTATCTTCTGTGCCTCATATTCTATGCCTCATATTCATGACGATCATGTAAAGATAAGGATCAGGATGTTTGGCTTCCACTGTATAACAGTTAAAAACAAAGAGTTTCAGAGATGCTGACTAGAGATGTCGCGAACAGTTCGCCCGCGGACTATTCACAGCGATTTTGGCATGTTAGCGTTCGCATTGGACGGCGAACTCATGCGCTTTTGGGTTTGCCCCCTATTCTTTATCATTGAGGAAACTTTGAGCCTGCACCTCACAGTCAGCAGACACATTCCAGCCAATCAGCAGCATACACTCCCTTCCAAGGCTTTCCATCTGAAGGACAGCATACATTTTAGAATCATTCTGAAGCTGCATTCGTTGTGAGAGGACAGATAGTGTAGCTGCTGGAGATTTAATAGGGAAATAGATAGCCAGGCTGTGTATTTAGCTTACACTACAGACCTGAAGGACTCATCTGATATCTGCTGCAAGGACAGCAACCCAAAAAGCCCTTTTTAGGGCTAGAACATCATTTATTTTATTTTATAATTTTTTTCTGTGTAATCTAATTGCATATGCCTGCCTGCCAGCGTGTATGTGAAGCCTATTGCATCTACTCTGCCAACTTTTGCCAGTGCACAGTGATACATCATATCTGGGGCAACCGTAGTGTACAGTGACATAAAACAATACGTTTTTGACTATAATCGATTGAATATCAGTTGCCTGCCTACAGGTGTGTGTGTGAAGCCTATTGCATCTACTCTGCCAACTTTTGCCAGTGCACAGTGACACTCATATCTGATGCAACCGTAGTGTACAGTGACATAAAACAACACTTTTTTGACTGTAATCGATTGAATATCAGTTGCCTGCCTACAGGCGTGTGTGTGAAGCCTATTGCATCTACTCTGGCAACTTTTGCCAGTGCACAGCGACACTCATATCTGGTGCAACCGTAGTGTACAGTGACATAAAGTAACAGTGAAAATGGTTCCCTCTATATGGTGGTAGATTTACAATAAAATCCTTGGTGAGGTGTAACCATGGATTTTCTGGAGCAGGAAACAGGAGAATGTTCTGGGCATCTTGTTTTTAGCACATATAGTTCACACAAATACAAGGCAGCGAACATCCTCATAGAGGTTGGACACAAAAAGTTCCTGTCTAAAATTTCTGCATGTCCTTAATTCTAGCCTTGGGAGAATTAAGGAGAGACAACTTTTGGTTGGGTGGGGAAAAATGCCTGAATTTTTTAGAGATAGAAAACAGAAAATTGGCATGTGCGTATTTATTCACCCCCTTTGTTATGAAGCCCATAAAAAGCTCTGGTGCAACAAATTACCTTTCAGAAGTCACATAATTAGTGTCACATGATCTGTCATTACATATACACACCTTTTTGAAAGGCCCCAGAGGCTGCAACATCTAAGAAAGAGGCACTACTAACCAAACACTGCCATGAAGATCAAGGAACTCTCCAAACAAGTAAGGGACAATGTTGTTGAGAAGTAAAAGTCAGGGTTAGCACCATCAAATCTATCATAACCAAATGGAAAGAACATGGCACAACAGCAAACCTGCCAAGAGTCGGCCGCCCACCAAAACTCACGGACCGGGCAAGAAGGCCATTAATCAGAGAGGCAGCACAGAGACCTAAGGTAACCCTGGACGAGCTGCAGAGTTCCACAGCAGAGACTGGAGTATCTGTACATAGGAGGACAATAAGCCATATGCTCCATAGAGTTGGGCTTTATGGCAGAGTGGCCAGAAGAAAGCCATTACTTTCAGCAAAAAACAAAATTGGCACGTTTTGAGTTTGCAAAAAGGCATGTGGGAGACTCCCAAAATGTATGGAGGAAGGTGCTCTGGTCTGATGAGACTAAAATTGAACTTTTCGGCCATCAAAGAAAACGCTATGTCTGGCGCAAACCCAACACATCACATCACCCAAAAAACACCATCCCCATTTTTAGCAGCCGGGACTGGTAAACAGGTCAGAGTTGAGGGAAAGATGGATGGTGCTAAATACAAGGATATTCTTTTTTTTTTTCTTTATAGAAATACAAATTACATTACACAGTTATACAAACAGCAAAGATACACATGTAGAAAAAGAAGAACAAACAAATTAAAAGTACAGGTAACATATAGAAGTATACAGGTTTAGATATTTACATAACATTCCCCTTGGAAAGGTTGTATTTATTTAGGTTGATGAATGGTGATAGTTATCCCAAACCTCCCAGCTATTACACTTAGACAGAACAATGCCCAAAGCAAATATATCTCTTTCCAGTTCTCTGTTTTTTTTTAAGAGTTAAAATTACTTTGTTCATTGTTGGAGTTATCTCCGATTTCCAACGTTTAGCTATCAACCATTTAACCACTAGGAATACTTGAATAAAGAAGGCTTTTTCTTCTAACTTAAACTCATCATCAATAATATGTAACAACGCCATTTCGCATGAAGGATTAATGATCTTATCAGAGCATTTAGAAATGTAATCAAAAACTGACTTCCATAAGTTCCTAATGTGTACACAATCCCACCAAATATGTTTATGGGAGCCTTGTTGGTTACAATATCTCTAGCATACCCCCAAGTCTGGGTCTTTATAAATCAGTGCTATTTATGAGGGAACAAAGTACCATCTCTGCACCACTTTAAAATACATTTCTCTATAAGATTGATATTTAATAATTATCTGAGAAGGATTAAATGCCTTAGACCAAGTTTCTAGTGTAATAGAATTACTACATTCTTTCTCCCATCTCTGCATGGCTGAAGTTTTTTCCACAGTAATCTGTTTTTTTATCATATCATAGCATTTAAAAATGATATGTTTCCCGTCATTAGATAATGCAAATTTTTCAAATTTAATTAAATCTCTAGTATGTGTAATTGAGAATTTTGATTGCATAATTGTCATCTTGGCTCTTTCGTATTCTAACCATTTTGACAGAGGGAGATCAAATTCCTTGCATAGCTCGGCAAAAGATTTAATCTTACCTGAGTCAAAAAGGTCACCCAGCGAATGAATATTCCAAATGTTCCAGTCCTGAAGAAATGGGAGATTAAGAACCTTACTCAGCCATAGCAGTGTCATACCAGGTGAAAGAGATGGGGAAAGTTACATTTATTGTTCCACTTAAACCAAAATTCCAAT
The DNA here is from genome assembly GCA_027410445.1 of Discoglossus pictus. NCBI lineage: Eukaryota > Metazoa > Chordata > Amphibia > Anura > Alytidae > Discoglossus > Discoglossus pictus. The sequence goes on along the minus strand of CM050167.1, from coordinate 156,135,147 downwards.
CCGGATTTCACTACAGCGGGGGCTAATTTATTAAATTTACATGATGATTTTTCATACCAGAGCCATTCTGATAAGGCCAAGTTACTGGTCAGATCTTGTTCTATGTTTACCCAGCTGTTTTTATTTATTTTAGATGACCAATTTACACAGTGTGAAAGTCTTACAGCATTAAAGTAGTCTTCAATACATGGGGATGCGATGCCGCCCTTTATAAAACTTTTTCTGACAGTTTTCAGTTTAATTCTGTTTTTTTTCCCATTATAAATAAATGAGTCAATTAAAGTTTGATGTTTTCTAATTATATAAATTGGGAATGTTCAGAGGTAAGCATCTAAAAAGATAGTTAATTTGAGGTAAGATTGACATTTTTATAGCTGCAATTCTACCTAACCAAGATAGCATATTTAATTTCCAGTTATCTAGCTGGGTTTTTATTTTGTTATAAAGTTTGCTGAAATTTATTTGAATTGTTTCTTCCATTTTACTAGTAAATTCTATTCCTAAATACGATATTTTATTTCAGCAATTTTTTTTCTTTCCCATCTATATAAATGGATAATACTTCTGTTTTAGACCAATTTATTTTATAATAGGAAATATTCCCAAACTTCTTTATTAGCTCTTGTATGTAAATTAGAGATTTGCTGGGTTTGTTAAGAGTTAGTATCATATCATCTGCATATAACATAATTTTGTATTCTGTTTCGCCGATATTAATGCCATGAATTTTGTTGTTTCCTCTAATCGCCTCTGCAAGAGGTTCCATCATTAGGAAAAAATCAGTGGAGATAAAGGGCAACCCTGACGAGATCCATTATTAATGGGTATAGAGGAGGATCCTGAACCAATTCCAGAGTTGAAGTCAGTTGGGGAGTCGTATAAGTCTCTAATTGACTTTTCTCCAAAATCTTCAAACCCAAATTTTAATAAGACTTGATACATATTATCCCAGTTTAACCTATTAAAGGCGTTTTCTGCATCTAGAGTAATAATTGTGCAAGGTTTGTGATTATCTTTACCATAAGTTATTAAATCAATCAGTCTTCTAGTATTATCTGCCCCCTGACGATTTTGGAGAAAACCAGATTGATCCATATTTATCAATTTGGGCAAGCATTTATTCAATCTGATAGCGAGTACTTTTGCATATAGTTTTCTGTCAGTGTTCATTAATGACATTGGTCTGTAATTCATACAGTATCTAGAGTCCTTATTATGCTTTGGAATATTATTTATAGCTGCTTCCAACATTTCTTTTGGAGCTTTACCCTTTGTTTTAATTTCGTTAAATGTTTTAACTAATTGATTTATTAGTGATGATTTAAAAGATTTGTAATAAAAATGTATAAATCCATCCGGCCCTGGTGCTGAGTCTAATTTCAAGTTATTAATTGCCTCCTCTATTTCTGAAGCATTTATATCACTGTTTAAAAGCTCTAAATCTTCTTTATTGATTCTAGGAAGTGACAGTTGATCTAGAAATGATTTTATTTCCTCTTTTTCAGGTTTTATAACTTCTTGATTAATTTCCAGATGATATAAATTCCTATAATAATTAACAAAGGCCTTTTCAATATGACAAGGGTTAGTCAGTGTAGATGAGCCCTTATTAGTATCGATAATCAGTTCTTGAATTCTATTATATGATTTATTTATTTTTAGTTTTCTCGCTAGTAGTTTACTTGCTTTATTACCTAAGAAATATTTTCTTTGCTGGAGCTTCCATAAGAAGTTATCCATATTTTTCTGTATTCATTTCTTTATATTCATTTTCACCTGTGATATCTCCATCGTGATATTAAGTGTTGGACTAAGTTTATTCTGTCAATAAATAGAGGACAAAACCCCTCTTATGTATGCTTTATGAATGTTCCATATTGTTGTAAATTCTGTGACAGAATTTTCATTTGTTTGAAAAAAAGTTTCTATCTCTTTCTTTATTATGGTTTGTTTGTCTGGTTTGTTAAATAAATAAATATCCATTCTCTTTCTGGAATTTTTTTTTTAACCATCTGGTCATTAAGTTGTAATTCAATCATTGCATGGTCCGACCAATTAATTATATTAATCTTAGATGATATAACATCCGCAAGGGAGTTTGCATCTATCGGAAAATAATCAATTCTAGAATATGATGCGTGGCGGTGGGAGTAAAAAGTATAATCTCTCTCATTGCCATGCCACAACAGCCAGACATCATATAGCTCAAAACGTAAGATAGACTCTTGAAAAAGTTTAGCTTTCCTTATGTTATACTTTTCAAAGCTTTTAATTTTAAAACCTTTTTTGTCCAAGGAGGCGTCGAGAACCATGTTAAAGTCGCCACAGATGATTACTTTACCTATCCTAAGGTTTTTAACCTTTTTAAGTAGTTTATTTAAAAAGCGATTTTGTCTCTCGTTAGGAGAATATATATTTACTATAGTATAATTTTGCTGGTTATAGTATAATTTTGCTGGTTAATTTTTTGGTCTAGGATCACCCTTCTTTTAAACGGAGAATTCGATCCCTGAACATTCTGCGAAACTATCTTTATCCTCATTTAGAACAGCAAATATATTGGACGGGATACCATCTTTCCTTAACAACAACCTTTCCAATTACAGTCAAGTTTATATGCAACCCATACATGTTAAACCTATACAATAGACAGATGTAAACAGAATCTATTAAAAGAGAAAAGCTAGATCTAACTACGTCTAGCCGCCCCAAACAAAACAGACCCGCACAAAGAACGCTGCCCGCTAAATATTAGAATTGAGTCACCCTTTAATATGCATCTTTAAGACTTTGCAAGGGGGGAGAGGGATACGAGGGGGGTCAGAGGAAAGAGGAAGGGGAGAAGAGGAAGAGTAATTACTATATTACGACTTTTTTATTATTCACTAATGTGCTTTAATTTTCTCTTTTTGCTGTGTTTCGATATTTTTTCTCTTTTTTTTTTTCTTTCTCAAATCCCGCACAGAGTGGTACAGGTTTTGCTCAAGAATATCCCTGTAAAAAAAAAAAAAATACAGGGATATTCTTGAGCAAAACCTGCACCACTCTGTGTGTGATTTGAGATTAGGAGGTTCACCTTCCAGCAGGACAATGACCCCAAACACACTGCTAAAGCAACACTTGAGTGGTTTAAAGGAAAACATGTAAATGTGTTGGAATGCCCTAGTCAAAGCCCAGACCTCAAATAGAAAATCTGTGGTCAGACTTAAAGATTGCTGTTTAGAAGAGCAAACCATCCAACTTGGAGCTGGAGGAGTTTTGCAAGGAGGAATGGGCAAATATCCCAGTGGTAAGATGTGACAAGCTCATAGAGACTTATCCAAAGTGACTTGGAGCTGTGATTGCTGCAAAAGGTGGCTCTACAAAGTATTGACTTTAGGGGGGGGTGAATAGTTATGCACATTGACTTTTTCTGTTATGTTGTCCTATTTGTTGTTTGCTTCACAATAATAAAAACAAAAAAAATCTTCGAAGTTGTGGGCATGTTCCGTAAATTAAATGATGCAAATCCTCAAACAATCCATGTTAATTCCAGGTTGTGAGGCAACAAAACACAAAAAAATGCCAAGGGGGGTGAATACTTTTGCAAGGCACTGTACACTTTCATAACAACTGAAATGACCTACACCCTACTGGACCACTTAAACCTGAACCTGACATGCCTGGAATTAGTACCCCAAGTTGCAAGTTGCTACACTCAACCTGCTCCTGTCAGTGTGCCAGCTTACTGTACTTGAGAACCAGTGTGTCAGCTATTAAGTCCTCATTTCCTGTCTGCCAGTGTGCTAGCTTGCCTCTACTAGAGTACCAGAGTGCCTGTTCTACAGTCACCAATCTGCAGATTTGCCTGCTCTAACACTGTATACCTGTACATGTGACTTTTTCCCTCCATCCTTCATATGGACCTCCCTGTTAATGGACTTTGATTTATTTTCTTTTTTTTAAAACAACATTTCTGGTATATATTTTGTCCCGGTCCCTTAATAACATGCATTGGGTTTTCCTTGCATTATCTAAAAAATGTTTTTAGCAGTTTTATCTCATCATCCATTAACACAATCTACATATCAGACTCACTCTTCTTGCTTCAACATTCTCTTGCCTCACCCATTACATATATTTTATTTGAACTGCTTATACTGATAATAAACACACTACACTGTACTATTAAGGTACCGTATATACTCGAGTATAAGCCGAGTTTTTCAGCCCTTTTTTTAAGGCTAAAAAGGGCCCCCTCGGCTTATACTCGAGTCACTCTCCCCCCGTGTCTCTCTAACCCCCCCGTGTCTCTCTAACCCCCCTGTGTCTCTCTAACCCCCCCGTGTGTCTCTAACCCCACCCCCGTGTGTCTCTAACCCCCCCGTGTGTCTCTAACCCTCCCATGTGTCTCTAACCTCCCGTGTGTCTCTCTACCCCCCATGTCTCTTTCCCTCCCCCCTCCTCAACCTAAACCCACCTCAACCCCCCTCCTCCACCTAAACCCCCCTAAATACCTCTCCCCTCACTTACCTGCTTGTGCTCCGGCCTCCGCTCCTTGACCCGGCGCAGGCGCACATGTGACGTCAAATGCGCGACACGTCATTAGTATATACCGGGTGCCGGCACCCGGTATATGCTAATGACGCAGCGCACATGTGACGTCACATGTGCGCCGGGTCAAGGAGCGGAGGCCGGAGCACAAGCAGGTAAGTGAGGGGAGAGGTATTCAGGGGGGTTTAGGTGGAGGAGGGGGGTTTAGGTGGAGGAGGGGTTTGAGGAGGGGGGTTGGGGTTGAGGGGGGAGGTTGAGGGGGGTTGAGGAGGTGGGTTGGGGTTGAGGGGGGTTTGAGGTTCAGGAGGGGGGTTGAGGTTGAGGGGGGAGGTTGAGGATGGGGGGTTGAGGATGAGGATGGGGGGTTGAGGAGGTGGTTGAGGATTGGGGGTTGAGGAGGAAGGTTGAGGAGGGGGTTGAGGATGGGGGGGTTGAGGAGGGGGGTTGAGGAGGGAGGATGGGGAGGGAGGTTGAGGATGAGGAGGGAAGTTGAGGATGAGGAGGGGGGTTGAGGATGGGGGTTGGGGTTGAGGGGGATTGAGGGGGGAGGTTGAGGAGGTGGGTTGGGTTAAGGGGGGTTGAGGTTCAGGAGGGGGGTTGAGGGGGGTCGAGGTTGAGGAGGGAGGTTGAGGATGGGGGGTTGAGGAGGGGGTTGAGGATAGGGGGGTTGAGGAGGGGGGTTGAGGAGGGAGGATGAGGAGGGAGGTTGAGGAGGGAGGTTGAGGATGAGGAGGGGGGTTGAGGATGGGGGTTGGGGTTGAGGGGGATTGAGGGGGGAGGTTGAGGAGGGAGGTTGAGGATGAGGAGGGGGGTTGAGGATGGGGGTTGGGGTTGAGGGGGATTGAGGGGGGTTGAGGTTGAGGAGGTGGGTTGGGGTTGAGGGGGGTTGAGGTTGAGGAGGGGGGTTGAGGGGGTTTGAGGTTGAGGAGAGAGATGGGGATTGGGGTTGAGGATGAGGATGGGGGGTTGAGGAGGAAGGTTGAGGAGGGGGTTGAGGATGGGGGGGTTGAGGAGGGGGGTTGAGGAGGGAGGATGAGGAGGGAGGTTGAGGATGAAGAGGGAGGTTGAGGAGAGAGGATGAGGATGGGGTTGAGGAAGGAGGTTGAGGAGGGGGGTTGGGGTTGAGGAGGATTGAGGTTGAGGAGGGGGTTGAGGATGAGGATGGGGGGTTGAGGAGGGAGGATGAGGATGGGGGGCTTGAGGAGGGGGTTGAGGATGGGGGGTTGAGGAGGGAGGTTGAGGAAGGGTTTGAGGATGGGGGGTTGAGGAGGGAGGTTGAGGATGAAGAGGGGGGTTGAGGATGAGGAGGAAGGGGTTTTGAGGATGAGGAGGGGGGTTGAGGATGGGGGGTTGAGGAGAGAGGATGAGGATAGGGGGTTGAGGAGGGGGGTTGAGGAGGGAGGTTGAGGAGGGGGTCGAGGATGAGGAGGGAGGTTGAGGAGGGGATTGAGGATGAGGACGGAGGTTGAGGATGAGGATGGAGGTTGAGGATGAGGAGGGAGGTTGAGGAGTGGTGTTGAGGAGGGTGATAAGGGAGGTTGGAAGAGACACAGGGAAGGGAGAGGTTGGAAGAGACACCCGGAAGGGAGAGGGGAGAAGAGACACAAGGAGGGGAGAAGGGAGAAGAGGCAGAAGAAGGACACAGGGAGCAGCACATTTCCCACCCTCGGCTTATACTCGAGTCACTCATTTTACCCAGTATTTTGTGGTAAAATGGGTGCCTCGGCTTATACTCGGGTCGGCTTATACTAGAGTATATGCGGTATGTCTTTTTAGATACTAAAATAAATACTATGATCTTACTCATACCGACTGAAAATGAATATATGATACTGTATGAATATCTACAGTATACACTGTTAAACACACTGTCACATGATAATGGGTATCTATAATGGATATCTATACTCTAATTTATACATACAACTCATATGGATTACTTCATATTACTTTTACTAACAGTACAAGTATCCATTCTTCTCTTGAGAATATAACTGTCACAACTAGATGACATTCTGTACTAGCCTTCCTCTGTTGGCTTAATATATATATACTAGTAACTTGCCCGTCAAAAATGACGGGAATAAAATTGTAAGGCTGGCAATTCTTTTAGCCACACAATGCGAGGATATGGGCCCTCTGAGCCCCTTCAACATTCATTGCGAGCCCCACACTGAGCTTCTTCGGCCTTCATTGCGTGGTTTGCAATGAGCAAGAGATAGATGTGGACACTTGATGGACTACTGCAAGCTGTGATTGAGGTTTGCTGGCTTGTTTGGGGCCTAAGGCCTTCTTTATGGAATGGAAAAAAGGCAAGGACATTTGTGGACTGCAGCCTTGCAATAAGAGGCACGTTTATGCTGCCACCTGGCAGTGAGAGGGGGAAAAACTACAGAGAGAGAAAAAGTGCATAGAGAGGGAGAGAAAACTACAGAGAGAGAGAAAACTGCAGATAGAGAAAACAGTGGAGCTGAGAATTCTGTGAGATGGGAACAAGTGGAACCTCAAGAGATACTGCTGCGTGAAGCTATTAAGCAAGCCAATGTGGAAGAGAGAAAGTCTGGACTTATGGAACACCGTGACTTTAAACATTATTTTTCTTGATTATTTTGTTTTAGCTCCATCTACATTTTTAAATCTGGATGGAAGCTCTGGTTAGTGAGAATCAGGCAGGAAACGAAAGTCAGATGTCTCTTGAGGTTTCAATTTATTTTCAAGCTTAAGCAGGGAGGCACACACACAGCGATGGTCTAAGGTGGTATAGTCATATTACACTCTTACAGATTTTTATACCAATGTTTAAACAAGCTCTACGGTTACACCAGATTTTCTTGTAATTTTCTTCACTGCACCTGTCCTCCCACCTAACTAGCATATCTTGTTCCTTTCTCTTTTTTTTTTTTTTTAGAATTACTATCTAATAACAAAATCTTAATCTAAAATATTGCACCTAGTCACTGGACTATGCAACTTGTTAAACTTGCTAAACATTATCCAAAAGCGGAATCAATATTTAACCCCTTCAACTCCTTTCTATGTTTACAAATACTAAGGTTAGAAGATATGGTTTTCTAATATGTATTTATAATACATATATATTTATCTCTTACATCGGGAACTAGCTCTAAGTAAGCTAGGCTGGTTATTCGCTCTCATTTTGTTTTTCGTGTGTAATTTTGTAAAATATATGAAAGTAAAATGAGAAAAAATAACATTTAAAGCCTCCTGTGATTTTGTACAATGCTTTGAAGGGGTCAGAAAAACTGCCATAAAGAGAAGAGCATGGCAGTATACCAAACTGGTGTCAGAGGTTCTGTGTCAGGTCTTGGAGTTAATGACCACCCACAAAGAAAATGGAGGAAGGCCCTATTGCAACATTAGCAATAAACTAGGAGAAATTGAACAAATTACTGACTACCGAAGTTGCTCAGTACTCGGCAGCACAAGAGGCCTCTGTAAACCAGACTACAGAGATTACAGAGCAATGACTGATACAAGCAGAAGAGGAAAGAGACACAATGAAACAAGCTTTGGAAGCACAAAAGGCTCAGCTGCAGCACCTGAGGCCTACAAATACTACTGCGAATACAGAGATGAGGCATGAAACCTAATCTCTTCCTAAGAAAAATTACAAGTAAGGATGACATCGAAACATACCTCCTGAAAATTTGCCACAAGAGAAGCTTGGCCTCAAAGCACTGGACCACAGTCCTTGCCCCTTACTTTTGTAGTGAAGTTCAGAAAGCCTTGATTGTTTTGAATTAAGAAAAGGCAACTAATTATGATGATTTGAAACAAGAGATCCTTAACAAAGTTGGAGTTACCAGTGGTAACAGAGTACATACACTCCACTCATGGAAGTTTGTGGACAGGAAGAACCCGTACTGTTATTGCAAGGAAGAGCTTTTGAACATAAGGGACTTTAGACAGTGACCTTCCTATCTTCTCGATACATTTGACAGTAATAGATGGGATCCTGAGAAGTGGCAAGCTTATCTCTGCTCAAGAAGCATGCTTCTGTACCCACGTTTAGGACAAAGCTTCCCTGTCGAGGGCTTGCAGAAGGAACATGATGCAGAAGATAATTAGGAGTTAGTGGTCCATTTGATTTAATGGCAGAGAAAGCTCAAGAAGCCAATAATCTCAGCCCTGAGAATGATAAGGATAGGGCTGAAGCAGCTAAAGAGGTGCCTGGCACAGCTAAAAGAGATAGCTGAAGCAGCTAAAGAGCCCTTGCTCCTTGAGCGATGATGATATAAAAGTGATCTAAGGTCAAAGTGTAAAGGGAGTGATGTCACTCACTGGGTGCAAAACCAGCCTCAGTATGAAGGATGTTGATCAAGATACTGGTAAAGATTTGAACCCAAACCGATGTAGAAACCTTATGGTAAGAGCCATAAAGTTCCAGTCATCTGTCCCTGGTGAAAGCTCCGGGGGTGGAAAATGATCATTTAAATTATGAGAAAGACGAGAATCGGGAGATTGAGCTGGATGAAAAGGAACAACCGTCCCTACGACAGCATATGAAGCAGAGCATGTATATCAGTTCCATTAAAATCGTGAAGTATCCTGATATCTCACTGTCTTAGTTGGCCATAATACAGAGCACTCTGAACAAGTAGAGGCAAGAGATGGAAACAAATCACAGCAAGAAGCAAAGATGGGCTTTATCCCAATGGGGCTGGAAAAGCCTGAAACGGCAGACAGGCAAATTGCTACTAATATGAGGGTTTTCTTGATGATGCCAAATGACATTCCTCATGGAGGAGGAAGCATGCATTTGGGGGCAACAAGTGCCCTACAGCAAGAAGACACAGATGATTATCCAAGAGTTGATGGAAAGTCCTCCCAAGTATAAGCTGAAAGAGTCAGCAGCACAATGGTAAACAGGAGGAGCGAGATCTCCTCACTAATCGTTTATTGCAGAGAGAAGTAGAAATCACTAGTCTCTCTTCCCAGCTACAAGAGACATAAGAATACCAGAAGCAGAGGGAAACAGCTATGATAAGGTTGGAGCTGCTTTCACATACTTCACAAGGTGGTTGAACTCACTGAAATGGAAGAACAGTTAGCTAAGAGCAGAGATTTTCTAGAACATACTAGCACTGACCTCCAGGACCTGTGTCCAGACCGATGTCTGCGGAAAGCTTATATGCGAAGAATAGAGCAGGAGCTTGTACATGGGAGAAAAAAGGAGGAAGAAAAGATGACTGAGCGTGCAGAATTATTCAGGGAGGACTTGATGAACAAGACTAAGGAGATTTTTCAGCTGAACATGCAAGAGATTCAGAGCAGAGTTAACTGGATTTGCAACAAGTTAAGGGGATAAGAGCTAAGAATGCTGAAATCACATTTTTTCAGAAACCCAAAAGCCTCTGTTTTAAGTTTGAGCCTGAAGTTGCTAAACTGGATACACTCCAGAAAACCCAAAAATCTCATAGGAGTGAAAGCACAGTGGTACCAAGGGTGCCTGTTGAGAATAGTGATGTGCAGATCCTAGAAGTAGCCCTGAGACAGGTCATGCTTATGGAGCCTATGAAGGATTATGTAGCAGAACAGTAGCAGGTTGATCATATGAAGCTGGTACAGTATTGTGAGAATTATCAGGGCAGTTAGCAGTACTATGAAGTAAACAGTGATGAAAAGTGGGAAGAGAAACAGCCTAGGAAGTCGCTGTACCATAGACAAAGGGGAAAATAATAAAGGTGAAAATGATGATGAACCTAAAGAAGAAGATTTGGAGACCCTGCAGAAAGGGCTGAGGAAGGGAGTCTGACAAGCTCAAAGTATCAAAGAATTTAACCAAGAGTTACACAGGTTGGTAGCAGAGGGTCAACTGCTATCTTGGCCAGACACCAACCTTCATCTGGTTGTGTTGAAGGAGCAACTGAGTGATATGGAAGTGCTGGTTAAGGAAGAAAGAATCCAAACTTCATAAGATTGAGAATGCTCTTAGAAGTGTGAGACAGTAGGTGGCAGAGCTGGAAGTGGAGAGTGAAAGCTGAGATGTCAAAGTACAAGTCGCGGAGCAGAAGCTTCACAGTGCCCTAGTGTTTCAAGAGGCCGCCAGGCCATCATGTCACTAGAGAATGCCCTAATGCAGATGGCACAGAGGAAAAAGGATGTTCATGGTAGGATGAGCGGAAAAATGCATGGCATGAAACATAGGGCCTTCTTAAATTGTCCAAATTGCAATTACTGTGCATGACCCCTTAATGGAGCTCATAAATGTTACTGATATTCAATTGGCTACTTTTAGCTACTCGCATTCGATTTGTAAGTTACAGGCTCAAAAGCACTGCTGTTGTCAAAGACCTAACTCAATCCTATCTCCTGCAAATGTTACCAGTGCTAAAGACGCAAAATCAGTATTCAATTACAACAATTCAACAAGCTCGCAATTGCCTTCAAACCCATGAATGCAAATGTATCCTGTCACGATCTGCTTCTTCAAGGGGGCTTGATATGAACCTAGTTCAAGCCTACCCCAACAGAATCATGTACTTCCTGATCTCTGTGGCACAAAAGATGGCTTCTGAAGATTGCAAGGCCCAAAAGCTACAGGCAGAGAATACTGGATCCAGGTTACTTAGTGGCCCATAGCAAGACCACTCCCCAAGTCAGGATACAACACACAGAAATAGTCTCACACCTTGTTTATGTGAAAACTATATTGCAAACTTTATTGAATGAACAAAACAACATATTTATACTCTCCAATACCACACCCTTGTGTACATTTGTGTATGTGTGATGTCAGACCATCTGGCTTGCAACCTTGGGCTATCAAAGCTCTTGAGATCACATTCATTAGATAACCTTTATGTTAAACTCAAGTGTTTGCCCAGGACCACTTGAAGCACATGCATCTGTCTTGACCCAAGGTCTGCATGTTTGAGTGTGCAATGATCTGCAGCTAACTTCTATCCAGAGCATTTCTACCAATTCCACATATGTTCTATATAACATTTTCCCTCATAATATATTATACCTAGGATACATAATAACCATATACAGGCAACATATAACCACACAATAACACATAATCCCAATGTAACAATGTCATGCTCCCTTGGACATACTCACAAACCACTGACAATATGAGTCCTTAAACAATTAAATCATGACAACTTCTCCCCCTTCCTTTCTAGTATAGCATAGCAATGGATAATTCTCTAGCTATACTGCTTTTACTTGTCCTCCTGTCTGGAAAGTCCATCCATGTGATAGCCTCAGTGGCTCTCTGGGTACCCTGCCTCCCCCTGTCCAGGGAGAATACTCGCTCCTTCCCAGTGGCCTTGTGACTTTCCCAAGCCCCTGGGGAGACTTATAAGACAACTGCCATGGAGGACCCTTCAAGGTAGTCCAGGGGAAACAGTACATCCCAGCTAGTAAGTCCAGCATAAATTTGGGAGGATCCTTACCCAGCAAAGCCCTTTCCTTCCAGGCTAGGGAGACCTCCTGTCCTGCCGATTCTGGATCAGCACTCTGTCCCATGGGTAAAATTGAAGAGTACAAGGTTCCCTTTGTCAGGCCTGATCTTTCTCCTGAATAAACTGGGATACGGGAGTTGCAACATGGGCTAGTGACATTCACTGGTGGCATCCATGCTGGATTAATGGGCAGTTCTGATACAAGCTGTTGTGGCTCAGTAGCCAACCTTTCTCCCACCAAGCCTTACCAATGGCCCCTTCTTTCCAGGGTTACAGGTACACAGCCAGTGTCTTTGGGCAGCTGCAGGGGAGTCATTGTAGGGATACCAGGAGACAAATCACAATCTGGGGTACCCTCTGGCTCTTTGGTCTCTGGATCCTCAGGTGGAACCTCCTGACTCTCTCCATCTGAGACTGCCTGGTGTGTAGTTACAGGCAGCCCTTGAGAAGCAGCAGCTACTGCCTCTTGTTCAGGCTGAAGAACAGGGCTACTTTCTGTTTCTGCTCCAGGGTCTGTGGCTGGCTCCTGGACAATGGTCATCCAAGGAACCTCTCTACAATTTCCACAGTCAAATGGTAGGGCCCAGTGCTCATTAGGTTCTTCTCTTACACTAGGAGCAGAGTAGCTTTTCCCCAGTTCTTCCCCTGGGCCTGGCACTGCTGTGGTTTGGCCCTGTCCCCCTTCCTCTAACTGGGCGAGACTTAGCCCCCTAAAGATAGGGACCAGTTCTTCCTCTTCCCAGTCCCCCCCATGGATGCCGGCATCCTTGTTATTTTGAGAATCATGGATATCAAAATTCTCCCCACAGTCCATACATTTATTTTCTGACCCCGCCTCAGCAATATTTAGCTGGGTCTCTGTAGTACCTGTTAGGTGGTTCTGTTCCATGCCTGACTGGCATGAGCCCTCCCAGCTGGCTGGCCAACAACCATCCAGGGATGCTTCATCCAGTAAGTCTATATAATCCACCTCCAGCTGTAGCTCTTGCTGGATCAAAGGCCAAAGTAAGTTAGCTGTATGAGAGCCTGTCTCCAGTCCCAGCATGTGACAGCGCTTGGCAAACAGACACAGCTTTCTTTTCTCTGTCCCCAGGCCACAGTCCGGATCCCCATGTACTATGTCCCAAATTGCCTTTTCCAGCCCCAATGAAAAATGATGATGTATCCCAACAGGTCCTACCCAATAAGCACATTGATCTTCCAGGGCGACCTCCTCAAATACCAATTCTTCCAGCCATTCCATTAGCCTGTGACCTGGCCATAGTCCCAGGAATGCCATCCATTTATTTAGAAGGCCCATTCCTCTACAGTCCTTTCCAGTCACCAGAACATTCTCTGTCTCTACTGGGGATAAGCATTTCCCCTCCACAGGAGCTGAGACAGGGCCATTGCTTACCCTTCTCCTGTTCCCCTGTACCTCCTGTGTGATTTGTATCCGGAGTTCCCTCTGCTGATCCTTGGTTAAACCTGCAGGCATCACCTCCATCCATCTTTGGTACCGTCTGGACACTTCCTCCTCCTCTGCTGCAGACATCTCTTCATAAGCTGCCATCCTTCTGTGTTTTTTACAGAGACCCCACCACTGCCAGCCAAATGTCACGATCTTCTTCTTCAAGGGGGCTTGATATGAACCTAGTTCAAACCTACCCCAACAGAATCATGTACTTCCTGATCTCTGTGGCACAAAAGATGGCTTCTGAAGATTGCAAGGCCCAAAAGCTACAGGCAGAGAATACTGGATCCAGGTTACTTAGTGGCCCATAGCAAGACCACTCCCCAAGTCAGGATACAACACACAGAAATAGTCTCACACCTTGTTTATGTGAAAACTATATTGCAAACTTTATTGAATGAACAAAACAACATATTTATACTCTCCAATACCACACCCTTGTGTACATTTGTGTATGTGTGATGTCAGACCATCTGGCTTGCAACCTTGGGCTATCAAAGCTCTTGAGATCACATTCATTAGATAACCTTTATGTTAAACTCAAGTGTTTGCCCAGGACCACTTGAAGCACATGCATCTGTCTTGACCCAAGGTCTGCATGTTTGAGTGTGCAATGATCTGCAGCTAACTTCTATCCAGAGCATTTCTACCAATTCCACATATGTTCTATATAACATTTTCCCTCATAATATATTATACCTAGGATACATAATAACCATATACAGGCAACATATAACCACACAATAACACATAATCCCAATGTAACAATGTCATGCTCCCTTGGACATACTCACAAACCACTGACAATATGAGTCCTTAAACAATTAAATCATGACATATCCAAAATTACACGAGTACTAGATAGGAACCACAAGTGGGTTAAACTCCTGTTCGTAACACTGCAAAAGCAAATAAACACACACTACTGTCCATAAAAATCCTGGGAAAGTATCTGGCTTGTCTCTTTCTGGGGACTGACCATTTAGAAGAAACCCTAGACCAAGAACTTCCACCACAGAGGTTAGTGAGTAATGGACCTCAAATTAGCGTCAAACAACACCAAAGGTTTAAATGAGTCAATAAAGCGGGGGATTGCCCTGGGAAAATATAGATTGGGAATAGTTTGATGTGCTTTTCCGTAATATTGGGGAAAACATTTCACCCAGACATATCATGCCACCACCCCTGAAATAAAAGAGGGGTCTCAATACTCATACATAAGAGACTAAACTTTCAACATATATCTACCCGTAGAGATAACAATGGGAGATACATCCTGTTACATGGCACTAATAATGAAAGAAAAGTATCATTACTAAATGTATATGCCCTAAACTCTGGACAAGTAGCCTTCTTCCACAGAGTGTCAGATCTGATGGTAAACTAGCAACATTGGATCTTGGGTGGAAACATGAACTCAGTATTAGACCCCCACAAAAAATAGATCCAGTATCTCCCCTTATCCAATGACTCCTGCTGCTACTAAGTCGTTTAAGTCATTACTCAAAAATGACTGTATGTTCGATACTTGCATCCAAACGAGAGAGGATACACTTACTACTCAGCTAGACATAACTCATACTCCCATATTTAATATATTTTAATCCAACAACATTTAGCATCAAACTTATCTGATGCAGTAATTCACCCCATTTCCTGGTCAGACCACAAATTGGTTAGCATTTCCCTGTGAGATCTACACCCTAAGGCATACTCCCCCAAAGTGGGTCCTGAATCCAGCTCTCCTTAATGTAAAAAAATCATAAAGAGCTAGTAGCTAGTAGATTACTTTAACATAAACAGTGTTTGTGTGTGTGTGTGTGTGTGTGTGTGTGTGTGTGTGTGTGTGTGTGTGTGTTAAGAAGCACATGCATCCAGATCCAGATAGGTTCTTTCAACTAAAAAAATAGATCTATCCCAAATCCAAAAACTTAACAACATGATCTCAACCCTCCAAAAATCCCCAACATCCATTAGGTCACCCAAGCTCCAGACAGAAATACATATACTTAAACAGGAATTGAGTGGGATTCTGAGGAAGAAGGTTATGACCATTTTACAGCGAACCTAGTCTAAGTATTTTACATTTGCTAACAAATCTGGCAAAATGCTTACTAAAAACAACAATCAGCAAAGAGCAAATTCGTTCATCCCCAAACTTAAAATGGAGGATGGAGAAGGAACTGGCAACCTACTCCAGTAACTTTGCTAAGAAAACTCTATGGACAAACACAAGCAGAGACATAATGATATGGCACTGGAAGATGAGCCCCTCAGGTCAGAAGATGCCTACCACATTACTGAGGAAGAGCAGAGGGCGAGTATGAGTAGCACCAGATCTAATTAAGTGGTTGGCCCAAAGCTAAAAAGACACCCAGCTGCGGATGTGTCTGGAGGGGAAAAGAAATGTCCAATGCTGCAAAGAACAATTCAGCATAGGAACCTGGAATGTTAGAACTATGAACCAAGGTAAACTGGACATGGTCAAACATAAGATCACAAGGCTAAACATCGACATCCTTGGAATTGGTGAACTTAAATGGACTGGAATGGGACATATCACATCAGACAGCCACCAAATCTTCTAATGTGGTCAAGAATCCCGCAGAAAAAATGGAGTAGCTCTCATAGTCTATCAATGCGTGGACAAAGCAGTGAATGGTTACAACAGAATAAATGACAGAATGATTTCAATTCAAATTCAAGGCAAGCCAATTAACATCACAGTGATCCAAGACTATGCTCCAACCATGAATGCTGAAGAGGCTGAAGTTGTCCAGTTCTATGAAGATCTTCAACATGTCATAGATATAACACCAAGAAAATATGTTAATGTAATCCTAGGAGATTGGAATGCTAAAATAGGGAACCAAAAGATACCTGGAATACCTGTCAAGTTTGGCCTTGGAGTACAGAATGAAGCAAGTCGGATATTAGTAGAATTCTGTCAAGATAATTCTCTGGTCGTTTCAAACACCCTCTTCCAACAGCCTCCGAGACAACTCTATACATGGACATCACCAGATGGACAATATAGAAATTAGATTGACTGTATACTTTGTAGCCAAAGATGAAGCTGGAGCTAACTGCGGCTCCGACCATGAGCTTTTTATTGCAATGTTGTGAATATGCAGTGGAAGTAAATAAGAGATTTAAGGGACTAGACATGGAATATGGAATGCCTGAAGAACTCTGGACCAAAGTTTGCAACATTGTCCAGGAAACAGCAACAAAGAATATCCCAAAAATAAAGAATACTAAGAGGCAAACTGGCTATCTGATTAGGCTTTGGAAGTAGCCCAGGAAAGCAGGAAAGTTAAAGGTGGCGGCGATAGGAAAATATTTGTCCAACTGAATGCCGAAATCCAGAGGACAGCACGAAGAGACAAGGATACTTTCTTCGGTGAGCGATGTAAAGATATAGAAGAAGATAGAATGGATAGAACAGTTTAGGAAAATTGAGAGATCCCTTCAAGAAAATTGGGGCTCTCAAAGGAACCGTTTTTGCCAAAGTGGGTGTGATAAAAGACCAAAATGGTAGGGACTTAACAGAAGCAGATCAAATAAATATAGGTGGCAGGACAACACTGAAGATCTACATGAATGATCTTTATAGCAGTTTGTCCAATGAGCTGAAGCCAGACATCATGGAGAGTGAAGTGAGATGGGTCCCAGGATGCCTTGCTAATAGCAAGGCTGTAGTAGTTGATGGAATCCCAAAATGTTTACTTCTGCTTCATAGACTATTCTAAAGTATTTGACTGTGTGGATAACAACAATATGTGGCAATTTCTTAAGGAGATGGTAATACCAGATCATCTCATCCACCTCCTGAGGAATTTGTACCTGGACCGAGAATCCACCATCAGAACCGAATATGGGACACAGAATGGTTCAAGATAGGAAAAGGTGATCAACAAGCTTGTACAGTGCCTTTCAAAAGTATTCACCCCCTTTACTTTTTACCTATTTTGTTACATTGCAGCCTTAAGTTCAATGTTTTGTTAATCTGAATTTTATGTGATGGATCAGAACACAAGTTGGTAAAGTGAAATGAGAAAAATATATACATAAAACTATTTTTTAGAAATAGAAAATGGAAAATTGTCATGTGCGTATGTATACACCCCCTTTGTTATGAAGCCCATAAAAAGCTCTGGTGCAACCAATTGCCTTCAGAAGTCACATAATTAGTGAAATGATGTCCACCTGTGTGCAATCTAAGTGTCACATGATCTGTCATTACATATACACAACTTTTTTGAAAGGCCCCAGAGGCTGCAACACCTAAGCAAGAGGCACCACTAACCAAACACTGCCATGAAGACCAAGGAACTCTCCAAACAAGTAAAGGACAATGTTGTTGAGAAGTACTCGTCAGGGTTAGGTTAAAAAAAAATATCCAAATCTTTGATGATCCCCAAGAGCACCATCAAATCTATCATAACCAAATGGAAAGAACATGGCACAACAGCAAACCTACCAAGAGACAGCCTCCCACCAAAACTCACGGACCGGACAAGGAGGGCATTAATCAGAGAGCTAGCACAGAGACCTAGGGTAACCCTGGAGGAGCTGTAGAGTTCCACAGCAGAGACTGGAGTATCTGTACATAGGACGACAATAAGCAGTACGCTCCATAGAATTGGGCTTTATGGCAGAGTGGCCAGAAGAAAGCCATTACTTTCAGTAAAAAACAAAATGGCACGCTTTGAGTTTGCGAAAAGCCATGTGGGAGACTCCCAAAATTAATGGAGGGAGGTGCTCTGGTCTGATGAGACTACAATTGAACTTTTCAGCCATCAAAAGAAAACGCTATGTCTGGCGCAAACCCAACACATCACATCACCCAAAAAACACCATCTCCATTTTTAGCAGCCGGGACTGGGAAACTGGTCAGAGTTGAGGGAAAGATGGATGGTGCTAAATACAGGAATATTCTTGAGCAAAAGCTGTACCACTCTGTAAGTGATTTGATGCTAGGATGGATGTTCACCTTCCAGCAGGACCCCGTATACACTGCTAAAGCAACACTTGAGTGGTTTAAGGAGAAACATGTAAATGTGTTGGAATGGCCTAGTCAAAGCCCATACCTCAATCCAGTAGAAAATCTGTGGTCAGACTTAAAGATTGCTGTTCACATGTGCAAACCATCCAACTTGAAGGAGCTGGAGCAGTTTTGCAAGGAGGAATTGGCACAAATTCCAGTGGTAAGATGTGGCAAGCTCATAGAGACTTATCCAAAGCGACTTGGAGCTGTGATTGACGCAGAAGATGGCTCTACAAAGTATTGACTTTAGACGGGTGAATAGTTATGCACATTAACTTTTTCTGTTATTTTGTCCTATTTCTTGTTTGCTTCACAAAAAAATAAAACAAAAACATCTTCAAAGTTGTGGGCATGTTCTATAAATTAAATGATGCAACTCCTCAAACAACCCATGTTAATTCCAGGTTGTGAGGCAACAAAACATGAAAAATGCCAAGGGGGGTGAATACTTTTGCAAGGCACTGTATATTGTCACCCTATTTATTCAACTTATATGCAGAGTACATCATGCGTAAAGCAGGGCTGGATGAGTCCAAAGCCGGAATAAGTATTGCTGGAAGAAACATCAACAATCTCAGATACGACGATGATACTACTCTGATGGCTAAAAGTGAGGAGGAACTAAAGGCCTATTAATGCAGGTAAAAGAAGAAAGTACAAAAGCTGACCTGCTGCTCAACGTTAAAAAGACAAAGATCATGGCAAATGGCAATATCTGTTCCTCTAAAATAGATGGGGAAGAAGTGGAGACAGTGACAGATTTTATTTACCAGGGATCCAAGATCTCTTCAGATGGTGACTGTAGCCATGAAATTAAAAGACGTTTGCTACTGGGAAGGAAAGCCATGGCAAGTTTGGACAAGCTATTAAAAAATAAAGACATTACACTATCAACAAAGGTCTGCATAGTTAGAACTATGGTATTCCAGTAGTAACATACGGATGTGAGAGCTGGACCATAAAGAAGGCTGATCACCATAGAATTGATGCCTTTGAATTGTGTTGTTGGTGCAAATCATAAGGCTGAAGCGCAAATATTTTGGCCATATCATGAGAAGACACATGAAGAAGGGGACGATCGAGGTGGAGATGGATAGATGAGATCATTGAAGAGATGAGCATGAACTTAATCAAGCTCAGAGAGGCGGTGACTGACAGACCTGGCGTGCTGCGGTCCATAGGGTCATGAAGAGTCAGACATGACTGAATGACTAAACAAAAACAACAAGATTATATACCAACCAGGAGAAATTATGAAAGCATTCAAATCTTATTATGCCAAACTATACTCGGCAACCCCCCAGTTGCTTTCGCCTAGACATAAAAAACAAATTAATAATTTCCTTTTCACAATCAAAGTCCCCCAAATTGATAACAATAAAAATTGACTCCCTAAATGCCCCTATATCTATTGAGGAAATAAAAAACTCAGAAGGCCCCTGGTCCAGATGGGTTTACCAACTATTACTATAAGCATTTCGTGGAAACCCAATCAACTCACATTCAATCATTGTCTAGCAAATTACTATCGGGTAAATCCATGAAAGCAGAATTCCTAGAAGCTAAAGTGATTGTCATACTTAAAGAGGGCAAAGACCCATCCCAATGACAAAGCTACAGACCAATATCCATAATCATTAGCGATATTAAAATATATTCCAAAATGATAGCAAACAGAATATCCCATCTGCAACCCTGGTTGATCCACCCAGACCAGGTGGGGTTTATCCAGGGTAGAGAAGCCCCAGGTAACACCAGGTGAATTTTAGATCTCATAGATGTCGCATCAGAAGAAAAGATTCCCAAATTCTAGACGTAGAAAAGGCTATCAATAGTCAGTCAACAATTACAAACCAAGCCTATTTGCTGATGACATCATGATTACCATCACAGAACCATTAACAAGCCTCCCCAAAGTGTCTAATATCCTAGAACAATTTAGCAACATTTCAGGTTTCAAAATAAACTCCAGTAAAAATGAACTCTAGTTGTCTCTTTGCCAAAAAACTAGAAAATCTACTATTAACAATGTTTTTCTTTTAAATGGGCTCAACAATATATCAAATACCTAGGCATATATATTCCCAGGCAATCTAGTTTGATATACAGTGCAAATTACCCCATAATAATAAAAAACTTACAGAAAAATTAAGATATGACACTTAATTATCATACAAAATCTTCTATCTGGGGAAGATCCATGCTATAAAAATGATAGCACTCCTTCATTCCTCTTGCACACAATACCGGCAGCGATTAACACAAACAAATATACAAATTCTTCAGGGGGCAATCTTCCGTTGTGTTTGGGACCACAAAAAGTAAAAAATAAAACCACCATGATGGCCCCTAAAAGCAAAGAGGGCCTAGCCCTGCCAGAATTAGCAAAATCCTTTAAAGCTTCCAGATTGGCGCAAATGTCCAAGTGGTTCATTAAAGAACATCCACCTGTGTGGGTGGAAATTGAAAACTGCATCCTTAAAGAACAGAACCTTCTAACCAGCCAGATGCTTGAGCTAACCCTACACTATAAAATCAACCTTTCCATTCTTCCTAGCGGTCTTGTTCATTCGCTATCATTATGGATTCAAATGAACAAGAGAGCGCCACTAGTAGAGACAGGATAAGGGCTCACTGCTTTATGGGTACCCCATAGAGACATTTCAGTTAACATAATATTCCAAGTAACATGGTGGATAGCTTACAATGGAATAAAATACATAAAAATGCAACAAAAACATCCCTCAACATAATCTTGAGAGAGAATTCCTACAAAACCATCATAAGGTGGTACCTGACCCCTGCTAGACTAAAGCTCTCAAATCCATCTCTAGATGGCAACTGTTTTAGAGGTTGCAATTCCACCGGAACACTTAGACACATACTATGGGACTGCCCTAAAATAGCCCAGATCTGGTCAGAAACCTATGACACCCTAGAGAAGCTATGGGGACACAGGATACCTCAAAGACCAGAGGAAGGTTTATTAGTTCTGATTGGCTGTTGTAACTGTCATCAGAAGGTGCCCTTTGCAAGGGTTAATGTAGGGGCACAGCGGGGGTCCCGATGGGGACCCCCAGCATTGGAGTGTTAATTTTAGGTGCTGGCATTAACTATTTGTGGGCCACGGGCCCTTTAAGGACCTGCAGTGGGTAATTTGACATTTTTAAATGCAGGGGGGTCACCATCGGGACCCCTGCTGCAAGGGTTAATGTGGGACCCTCCCGGGGTCTCAATGGTAGCCGCCAGTATTGGGGG
Source organism: Discoglossus pictus (assembly GCA_027410445.1). Taxonomy (NCBI): domain Eukaryota; kingdom Metazoa; phylum Chordata; class Amphibia; order Anura; family Alytidae; genus Discoglossus; species Discoglossus pictus. The sequence continues at coordinate 156,113,420 of CM050167.1, read as the reverse complement.
AGTTAATATTTTATCCGGCATTGGGGGGGTTAATGTTAGATTCTGCAGGCCCTTTGAAATTTCTAAATGCAGCAGGGGCTGCAAGGGTTAATGTGGGGAGACTGTGAGGGTCCCAATCAGGACATCCGCACCATGGGGTTAATGGGTTTAAAATCAGAACCCGATCCGACCTCGCAAAAAGAGGCCATATGAATAGCAAATTTGCCTGCAATCTCCACTTGTGAACTCGGATCTGATATTCGCAGCAACTGAATGAGGCTAATTGACTGGGACAAAAAAATGACAGGTAAAAATACTGAACATAAATAGACAACATTCAAATCCTTCATAAATATACCATGTGGAAATGAAGGTTAAAGGAGTAACTCACATCCCATGTGGCTTAACAATGATTTAATTACCAATATATGAAGTAAAAAGCAGGCATTTGAATAATACAAAAAAAAAGAGAACAGAAACTGCTTTACATTAGTAGAAGGAATATAACAAGACTTGCAAAAAGGCTATTAGACTGGCTAAAGAGAAAATGAAAACTTAGATGCAAAAAAGATTAAAACAAAACAATATTTTTTTAAATATATTAATGGGAAGAAGGCCAGGAAGGAAGCTATAGGAACATTACAATGACCCATGCCAAATGATAAATAGTGACCAGGAAAAGTCAGATGATCTAAATAAGTTATTTTCCTATGTACATACAAGGTAGGTACCAGTGGTTATAACAAAGCAACAAAATGGGGCTACACTATCTTCACCAAAAAGTTGTTCAACATAGGAATAAATCGAGAAGCTGGATAAATACATGTTAATAAAGCCCCAGTTCCTGATGGAATACATCCAATGGTACTGATGGAACTAGGCTCTTTAATAGACAGACCATTAAATATTTATTTTCATGGCTCACTCACCATGGGATGACTACCAGATGATTGAAGAAAAGCATATGTGATACTTATATTTAATAAGGGATCAAGAGCAAATCTAGAGAATTATAAATCTGTAAATCTCCCTTCTGTAGTGTGGAAGCTTTGAGAAGGGTTAATAATGGATATTATACAAGAAAGTTGTAGTTAACATGGATTTATGAGGGATAGGTCATGTCAAACAAATGTAATCGATTTCTAGAAGGAGGTAAGTAGGAACTTGGATCAAGGCAACTCTGTGGACATAGTCTTTTTGGATTTTGCAAAGGCTTTTGAAATAGTGTCACATGGAAGACTATTGTGCAAACTAAGGGATACAGGAATTGCAGTAAATACCTGCTCATGGATTGAGAGCTGGCTAAAAGACAGTAGTTGTAAATGGAACATACTCAGATTGGACCGATGTGGTTAGTGGGGTTCCTCAGGGTTCAGTATTAGGTAATCTCCTTTGTAACATATTTAGGAATCACTAAGATGTAGGACTGGGAAATATTGTCTCTATTTTTGTTGATGACACTAAGCTGTGCATGGTAATTATATCAGAAAATTATGTACTTTTCCTCCAAAGCGATTTGCATAAATTAGAGAAATGGGCGACTAAATGACAGATGAGATTTAATAAAAATAAAGGTAACGTTATGCATTTGGGAAAGAAAAATTAGCATGTAATTTATAATCTTAATAGAGCAAATGTAGTGGTATCACATATTGAAAGGGACTTCGGAGTGCTTATGGACAACCACCTAGGTAACAGTGCTCAATGCCAAGCAGCAGCTGCAAAGGCAAGGAACATTTTTGTGTGTTTTAAGAAGGGAATTGAAGCCAGGGAAGCAAATATAATTCTGCCACTATACAAATCCCTAGTACGCCCTCTTTTGGAATATGGAGTTAAATTTTGGCCACTACTTCATAAAAAAGACATTTTAGAGCTGGACAAAATACAGAGAAGGGCAACCAAATTAATAAGGTGAATGGAGGGGCTAAGTTATGAAGAAAGACTAGCCAAATTAAACATATTTTTTTCTCCAGAAAAAAGGTGCCTAAGAAGGGACATGATTACCTTATACAAATATATCTAAGGTAAATATTAGGCTTTGTCAAGTTAACTTTTTTCACCTGACAAGTTGACATTCCTCGGGTTAGTAAAAAAAAAGATTCCACCTTAAGGGAAGAAAATGGTACTTCACAGTAAGGGTAGTTAAACTGTGCTTATTTAAGTTTCTACCAAAGGAGGTTGTGACAGAGGATTCAATAGATTTTTTTAAAGGGGAGATGGATATTGTTTGGGAATAAGGAGGACATTGAGGATTATCCTGGATAACTAGAGAAGGGGGAGAATGAATCCATGGAAGAATATTATTGCCTGTATCTGGGGTCAGGAATGACAATGATTTTTTTTCCCTTTTGAGACAATTGGGATTCTTTCAATGTTTTTTTCTTCTTGTCTTCCTCTGGATCAATTAACAATGAATCCACATATTACAAGGATCAGAGGATCAGAGACCAAAAAAGGTTGAACTTGATGAACTAAAATTATTTTTTTAACCTCAATTACTATGTAACTATTACTATGTATCCATAAATATTGCTGAATTAAATATAATGCAAGATATTCATCATTCTATAGGTACTTACTATGATTATATTGTACAGCATGCTAATTATTATAATTATTAATATATACAGTAGACTCTCAGTTATGAGGCACCCATCGGGATTGGTAGAAGTCAATAAATGTAGTTTCTGGTTGCTGGAGAGTCACTATTAAAAAGGCCTAGATTGGCTGCACATAGGATGCTCTGCTAAGTATATTTCTCAGTGAGGGCTGTTCTTGCAGCAGCTGCTTTCACTCCTCACTTACACACAGGTATGTTCGGCTGGAGGGTGCGGTGCTGAACCCCGGCAATGTAACGTCAACACTGCACTGGCTCAGTCACTAATGTCTGTCTGCTTCCGGGTAACATTGAATTGACACCTACAGTGGATGCAATCTGGGTGCCTGTAAGCATTTTGTGGCATGACAACCTGGATCCTGGCATTTGTTGAGCTCTGTAAAATTTTATTTTTATTTAAAGTACAGTATTCAATTTTTTTCTGGATGCTTGAGAGTTCTGGTTGCTTGAGTTAAAATATCCAACATATTTATTAATATATAGGTACTGAACATCTTTATAAATTTCAATATGTACATTATTGTATTCAGTATATATGTATGTATTCATCATCATTATACAGTAGAGATTATTCATTGTCAGTATTTTTTCAGAATTGTTACACAGGATAAACTTTACACCTAGTTTCCTGATCAGATAATAGATATTTATAGTAACACATTTTTATTAGTCCAAATTCCAGCCAGATATGAGGATAATTATAATTAAAGGAAAACAAACAGTCCCTTTATCGTGTGATTTACTTCCATGTATTAAAGGATGTCATAATTATTTTTTCGTCAATTTTTCCCTGTTTATGTAATACTAATATTTTTCTGTATGCAAGCACCCTCACTTATTGCTCATACTTTGTTACCAAGCTCACTCTTCCTTTTCTTGGATCAATAAACACTTGCATACAATAGATAAGAGTAACATATTAACAAAACAAACAAAGGTTACTTTGTTTTATATATAAATATACGATATCTTGCTGAATTATACTGACTGTCCTCTCACAAAAAACATAAACACTGGGGAATATAGATGCCATTTTAAATATCAGTTATAAGACCATATAAAGCATGTTTATCTATGAGAAGAGTGAGGGGAGACATAGAATAGAAATAAATCAGGAAACGAGTAGGAGATATAAGAAGAACATCTCAACACATACACTCCTTAAATTATGTCACCTTCGTCCCTGCCTTTATTTTCTTACTACCTCAGATGTTCTCTCATTCTACATCTATTTTTTTATCCATCATTTAATTATCCATTTTCCTCCTCCCCCATGTTCCTCACCCTTTCTGGTCCCGTCACCAGCCTGTCACTGATAACTTTCTTGAACTTTGCACCTTTCCTTATCGGTATACAAACACGCATTATCCCCTGTGCAGGTATCAAAGTCAGACACACAGGATTCAGTCCTCTACAAAACCATCATAAGGATTTCTCTTCAACACAGAACTATAAGAGCTGTAAACACCCCAAGATGTGCACTGGAAAATGTTCTCGTTTTGTGGGTCTGTCTCTGCTACCAATGGCGATACTCTCAATGATTGCCAATGTCTTGTTGTTCTTCCCTAATGCTGAGGTTTTGTCAACAGACCATGTCACACTCCAAGTCTGGCTGATGGGTGGTATTTTAGGAGGAGGTCTCTTTGTAAGTATAATTTTCTGTAATGCAGTAGAAGTGTTGTCAAAAACTATTAACAGGATTTTATGTTTACACATCATTACAAATATGAAGGAGATATAAGCCTGATACTTTCTCTAGGGTGACTCAAGAAAGAAAAATAGCACTGAAAAACATACAGTGACAACATGGTCCACCGCTATTTCCCTATGAGTTTCAGGCCCTTTTTTCTATTCTCTATTATGCTATATAAATCATAAAAAAATGTATTTTTCAGATTACAATCTATTATCACATATGTTTTGCAACATTCCACTTGCAAAGCTGCACATTGGCATTTTTTTTTCTGAAAGGTTTTATAATGTATTATTATTATAATTTATTTATAAAATGCAAACTAACTTTGTAGCATTAAGAACAGTACAAACTGTGAAAATAGAAGCCAGGATGTATTGATATAGGAAGAATTAATGGCTCTGCCTTTGTGATAGCATGATTATATGCATGTCTGAATAGAGTGAGGGTGAGTCTGATAAAGAAAGTTAGATAATGTACTAATGTAGGGCAGCACAAAAGCATATACACCATGCTTGTCTATTTGTATTTATTCAGTTTAATTACAGTCACAAAGAGTATCTTAAAATAAAAAGGTTAAAATGCAATACTATCATTGGGCCCTATGTTATTCAGGGGGTGAAAACTGTGGTATAGCTGTAAATTGGCTGCAAGAGATTTTTTCCCTACGTTACACCTTGATTTTAATCTTTTGTTTCCCCGCATTATGTCCCACATCTGTAAATCCTTCTTTTGCTGCAAGAGTTTTTGATGTAGGGCGTACGCAAACCAAGCGTTATAGATGAGATACAGCTACATAGTTACATAGTATTTGAATACTTTTAGTCCATTAAGTTCAACCTTTTTAGATCTCTTCTGATCCTTTTAATATGTGGATTATTTGTTAATAAGCTCTAGTAGCCAAAAGAAAATGATAACGTCAGGATTATTATAATAAGTAAAAACAAGTGCCGTAACTACGTCAAGGGCCTGTAATACACACACATATATATATATATATATATATATATATATATATATATATATATATATATATATATATGGTTTTCCCAGAGTACATTGCATCAACTGTATTTCTGAGAGATTTGAGCAGGAAATAGGTTTAACAACTTATTTTTTAGACGTACTATCCATTGTTTGTACTACTGTACTATATACGGTGGAGGGCTTCTATCACTCTTCAGCCCACCATATGTGAAACAGTTGCTGTACTGAACTACTTTCTACAAAAATCCACCACACAAACCAGGCACTAACCACGCACTGATGATCGACAGTAACCGTGAAACAGTTCTATATGTGTTTCAGTGACCTGTAAGCACATTAACAGCCTCATTAAATTGGGGCTATGTCTTAAAACGTAGCTTGTAACTCCAAATTTACGCGTTACGGGTATTAAATTAGCCCTGTAATGTTGCTTGCAGCGGACTTTGCGTGTTAACACATGGGACGGCCGAGAATTGTTGCTGAGCAACGTTGAACTTCGTGCACGTAAATCAATTCAGCTATTAAATTGCAACGTGGTCACTCGCGAACAAGCACGTAACACGTAAATAGAGCTCAAAGGCCAACGGATGCTCGAGAGCACCCGCAAAGGCGGTAAAGTTCAATTCATAGCACTTACAATGCAAATAACAACACTCTGCTGTACATTTATTATAAGGGAACGTTATGTTAGGTCTTAGAATTAATAGCACAACATTCTCAAGCCCGCAAATCGGCCCCGAAAAATACTTTATATTATGTTTATATTTTGTGTTATATCGATCCCTGCAATCAACGTATTAAGGCATATACTGTAACTTGCATGTAATAGAATATCATATTTATGGCTTTATTAATATTGCATTATATCTGGAATGTGGGTCCGATCGCAAACTGTAATTGAAGCACGTAGGATTTGGAAATCTACCCTCCCCTTTTTCAGTGACGTAATGCTAACAATCTCTTTTTCCATTGGCTCCATCTGAACCCGTAACTACGTGCTTGCTTAATTATTTGCATTCCAGCACGCAACTCCAACAGCCGAGCACTAGTTTACGAAATAGCATCTCTTGCTCGTAGCTCGCAGCCCATTCTAATTTAAAACGGCCACATTTCAAGCACGCAGCACTTATGTGCTACAAGTTGGACTTACATGGCTGGAATTTAATATGGCCCTAAATTCTCTCTACATTGAAAACCTCAGCTCGTATCGTAGCCTGCAATACCTACGGCTATTAAATTGGCCTCTTAAACCAGCCCGCGATAATTTGCGGGATAGAAGCAAGAAAACCCTACGGGACGTGAGAATTCGACTTGTGAGGACAGAAATCCTTTGATCTGTCAAGCCTGTAACCGCTACGTTCCAATTGCGCTTTTAAATTGCATCAATATCTCTGGCGTTAAACCCCATAACTCGCAAATGGAGCCAAGAAGCCAATAAGTGCTAGAGAGGACAGGCAAAAGGGGGTAAAGTCCAATCCGTAGCACTTTAAATGCATATATACACACACTACTGTACTTTTATTAACAGGGAAAGTGATGTTAGGTCTTAGAATTAATAGCACAACATTTTCAAGCTCGCAAATCGGCCCGAAAAAATACTTTATTTCATGTTTAATTTCCGTGTTATATCAATCTTGGCAATCAATACATATAATGGAACTCGCATGTAAAAGAATATCATATTTACGGCTTTATCAACATTGCATTATATCTGGAATGTGGGTCCGATCGTAACTCGTAATTGCACCCGTTAGACTTTGAAATCCCACTTTCATTTTTCAGCAACATAATTCTAACGATCTCTGTTTCCATTGGCTCCATCTAAATCCGTAACTACGAGTTTAACTAATTGATCACGTCCACGGCCGCACATCCAACGAGCGAAAAATTGTTTACTGGTTTGCCTCTCAAGCCCGTAACGTGCAGCATGTTCTAATTTAATAGTTCTGTATATTGGCAACATTTCAAGCTCGCAGACGTTGCTGGTCTCACTTTGCACATACGAGCTTGGATTTAAATGTGGCTCCTGGCTTGTGAATAATTAATCTGTTGCTATAACTAAAACTGTGAAATACAGTGGGCATAAGCTTAAAAGGCGCCATGTGGGAAGCGAGGGGCCGCATTTGCGGAAGGTGCAGGCTCCAACGTCGGCTGCAATTAGCCAAAGGATCATTGCAGGCCGCAAATGCGGACCCTCGCAAAGCGAGGGGCCGCATTTGCGGAGGTGTAGGCTCAAAGGCGCCTCACACGCGGTTACAAACACCCACACAAGCGGCACCAATACGACCTTGCAAACCGCGCGCACCTACAAACAGTCAAAACAAAATAAATACCCACTAAAAATACATAAAAAGCTTACCCACAGCAAGGGGGGGCACCCAGGAAGTGAAGTTCCACCTCCATTTAAGTCCAAATTCCCAAGTTCAGACACACGAAAATCCCCTAAGCGAGAGAAAAAATGGCCGCTGGAAAGACCATAATGGCCGTACAGCGCGCACCTACAAACAGTAAATACCAACAAAAAATACATAAAAAGCTTACCCACAGCAAGGGGGGGGGGTACCCAGGACCTCTGAAAGTGAAGTTACACCTCCATTTAAGTCCAAAATCCCGAGTTCAGACACACGAAAATCCCCTAAGCGAAAGAAAAAATGGCCGCCGAAAAAAACGTAAACGAGGCTCAAAGATCCAGGACCGCCCAGCCACGTACAACTTAGCCAAGAAGGGATCCGAGAAAAGCTCAGAAACCCGCATTAAACCCACGGGATCCAAGATAAGCTCGGAGACCCACATTAACCATCGCAGTGGGGGTCCCGTTCGCACGTGATCGGGGACCCCCGCTGCAAAGACAATTCAACATTTCCGCTTTACGAGTCCTTAAAGGACCGTAAAGGTCCTTAAAGGACCCGTTATAAAAAAATATTTATATACACTATCACGCATGAAGCTCTATATAGATCCCCATCAACCATTAATTAACCCTGCCACTCATGGGGGTCTATATAGAACCCCCATAAGCCCTTCATTAACTCCCTCACTCATGAGGGTCAATATAGACCCCCATAAGCCCTTCATTAACCCTGTCATTTATGGGGGTCAATACAGACCCCCATTAGCACTTAATTAACCCCCTCACTCATGCGGGTCAATACAGACCCCCATAAACCCCTAATTAACCCTGTCACTCATGGGGGTCAATATAGACCCCCATAAACCATTCATTAACCCTGTCACTCATGGGGGTCAATAAAGACCCCCATAAGCCCTTCATTAACCCTGTTACTCATGGGGGTCAATACAGACCCCTATAAGCACTTCATTAACCCCCTCACTCATGGGGGTCAATACAGACCCCCATAAACCCCTAATTAAACCTGTCACTCATGGGGTTCAATACAGACCCCTATAAGCACTTCATTAACCCCCTCACTCATGTTGGGCAAAATAGACCCCCATAAGCCCTTCATTAACCCTGTCACTCATGGGGGTCAATACAGACCTCCATAAGCACTTAACCCCCTCACTCATGGGGGTCAATACAGACCCCCATAAGCCCTTTATTAACCCCCTCACTCATGGGGGTCAATATAGACCCCCATAAGCCCTTAATTAACCCTGTCACTCATAAGGGTCAATACAGACCCCCATAAGCCCTTCATTAACCCTGTCACTCATGGGGGTCAATACAGACCCCTATAAGCACTTCATTAACCCCCTCACTCATGGGGGTCAATACAGACCCCCATAAACCCCTAATTAAACCTGTCACTCATGAGGATCAATATAGACCCCCATAAGCCCTTAATTAACCCCCTCACTCATGGGGGTCAATATAGACCCCCATAAGCCCTTCATTAACCCTGTCACTCATGGGGGATCAATACAGACCCCCATAAGCACTTAACCGCCTCACTCATGGGGGTCAATACAGACCCCCATAAGCCCTTAATTAACCCTGTCACACATGGGGGTCAATACAGACCCTCATAAGCCCTTCATTAACCCTGTCACTCATGGGGATTAATACAGACCCACAAAAGCCCTTCATTAACCCGGTCACTCATGGGGGTCAATACAGACCCCCATAAGTACTTAATTAATCCCCTCACTCATGGGGGTCAATACAGACCCCCATAAGCCCTTCATTAACCCTATCCCTCATGGGGGTCAATACAGACCCCACATAAGCACTTAATTAACACCCTCACTCATGGGGGTCAATACAGACCCCCATAAACCCCTAATTAACCCTGTCACTCATGGGGGTCAATACAGACCCCCATAATACATATAATTAACCCTGTCACTCATGGGGGTCAATACAGACCCACAAAAGCCCTTCATTAACCCTGGCACTCATGGGGGTCAATACAGACCTCCATAAGCCCTTCATTAACCCTGTCACTCATGGGGGTCAAAACAGACCCCCATAAGCACTTAATAAACCCTGTCACTCATGGGGGTCAATACAGATATAATTCCAATAATTTCTATGAGGAAGTCCCACGCATAATTTAGATCCAGAATTTTACTACTATCAGTATCTCGTCAGTGTATCAGTATTTTAATACTTATTTTATACAGCAATAAAAGCTAAGTTTTATCTTGTTTCTTGCTGCTCTATATTGTTATCAGGGCAGAGGGTGTGCACTTCAGTTTCAAAGGATACTTTGTCTTTCCCTTCTTATTACTATTATTATGCATATATATCCAATAGTAGCACTCCTAGTCTACACTTAGATTTCCTTATATATCTTGAGCCACCTGTCTCTCTTATCCTCAATACAGACCCCCATAAGACCTTCATTAACCCTGTCACTCATGTGGATCAATACAGACCCACAAAATCCCTTCATTAACCCGGTCACTCATGGGGGTTAATACAGACCCCCATAAGCACTTAATTAAACCCCTCACTCATGGGGGTCAATACAGACCCCCATAAGCCCTTCATTAGCCCTGTCCCTCATGGGGGTCAATACAGACCCCCATAAGCCCTTCATTAACCCTGTCACTCATGGGGGTCAATACAGACCCCCATAATACATATAATTAACCCTGTCACTCATGGCGGTCAATATAGACCCCCATAAGCACTCAATTAACACCCTCACTCATGGTGGTCAATACAGACCCCCATAAACCCTTAATTAACCCTGTCACTCATGGGGGTCAATACAGACCCACATAAGCCCATAAATAACCCTGGCACTCATGGGGGTCAATACAGACCAGCATAAACCCTTAATTAACCCTGTCACTCAGGAGGATCAATACAGCCCCCCATAAGCACTTAATTAACCCTTTCACTCATGGGGGTCAATATAGACCCCCATAAGCCCTTAATTAACCCCTTCACTCATGGGGGTCAATACAGACCCCCATAAACCCCTAATTAACCCTGTCACTCATGGCGGTCCATACAGACCCTCATAAGCCTCTATTTAACCCCATAAGGGTATATTAAGATTATTATGGGCCTGTTACATCCCAAAATTAACCACATAAGTGCCATGACGGTCCTCAAGGACCATCATGACACTAAGTATAAACACTACACTCTCCCCCAATAAAACATGAAATATCAACTAAACACCCTCTACACTAACCTATTAACACCTACTCTACCTACACTACCTACCCCTAATAACCCCCCACCACTCTATTTACAGAAAATAAAAAAAAATAGTCACAAAAAAAAAAAATTACATTACAGAAAATAAAAAACCTAAATCACAAAAAAAAAAATCTACATTACAGAAAATAAAAAAAACCTAAGTCACAAAAAATAAAAAAAGGAACAATACAGAAAATAAAAAAATACATTACAACCTCCCCCTCTACAGAAAATAAATACAAATTACACACCTGAAAAGGAAATACATACAATACAAATACATACAATACAAATAAAATGAAATACAATACAATACACCCCTATCTAATATACAATACATTATATCTATCTAATATACATCCCCCAATCTATCTAAATAAATACCATAATCTAATATACATCCTATCTATATAATATACATCACCCAATCTATCTAAATAAATACCATATTCTAATATACATCCTATCATACATCCTATCTATATAATATACATCACCCAATCTATCTAATATACAATAAATAATATCTATCTAATATACATCCTATCTATCTAATATACATCCCCCAATCTATCTAAATAAATACCACAATCATTAATATACAATACATGCTATGCTATCTATATAAAACACATACCGATAGCTAACATACAATAAATGCTATCTATATATAAAATAATCTAATTCTAAGCTAAATTTAAAAAAAAATAAGACCACTTTGCAGGTGTCCCTTCAGATCAGCCACCTAGGGAAAAAAAATAATTAGTGCAACATATTTACAGTAAATAAATAAATATTCTAAATATTCTAAACATTCTAAATATTCTACTCACCTTTCCAGCATTTCCCCGTCCTTCTTCTTTTTTTCTTCTCCGGTGAGGCCCCTGTTAAAAAAAACATAACATTAATACACATACATAAGCATAAAAACAAAATAAATTAAACATAATCTACATTGTACTTACCTCCGTGCGATGTCTCCGGCCTCCTCCTCTTCTGCCCCGCCCTGGAACCCCGCTCTAAAAAAAAAATCCCCGACACTAATGAGCCTCCCGGAGACTTTTCTGGAAGAAATTAGGCAATGGCCCCTTCTGATTTGTTGAAAACGCTGTCTATCAAATTCACCCAATCAGGAGGAGACAATGTGTGAGCCAATCAGAAAGGGATACAACCTAAAATCCCACTCTGATTGGATAATGCACCTGTCAATCTTTATTTAAACCAATCACAAGGCGCAGATGCCTTTAGCCAATCACAATGGAATACACCCCCACAGGGTGATTGGCTGGAGGCATTTGCGCCTTCTCATTGGCTGTTGCCAATGTCAATCAGTATTGCAGCCAATGGGAAGGCGCAGATGTCTTCAGTCAATCACCGCGTAGGTGTGTATCCCATTGTGATTCGCTGATGGCAGTAAAGCCTTGGATTGGTTCAAATAAAGATTGACAGGTGCGTTATCCAATCAGAGTGGGATTTTGGGGTGTATCCCTTTCTCATTGGCTCACAATTGGCGTCTTCTCATTGGCTGAATTTGATAGACAGCGTTTTCAGCCAATCAGAAGCCGCCATTGACAATGTTATTCTGGAACACTCCGTAGGAGGCTCATTAGCGTCAGGGACATCCACGAGTGCGGATGTGTGTTGTGGTTTTTTACATTTTTTTTTAGAGCGCGGATGCTTACAAAGCCCATCCGGGGCAGAAGACGAGGAGGCCGGAGACATCGCGGGGAGGTAAGTACAATGTAGATTATGTTTATTTTACTTTGTTTTATGTTTATGTATGTGTACTAATGTAATGTTTTTTTTTAACAGGGGCCACACCGGAGAAGAGGAAAAGAAGAAGGACGGGGACATGCTGAAAAGGTGAGTAGAATATTTAGAATTTTTATAATGTTTATTTATTTTATGTAAACGTGTTGTAGTCATTTTTTAAATCTTTTTTACCCTAGGTTGCTGATCTGAAGAAACATCTCAAAGGTAAAATGGTCTTAATTATTTTATTTTAGCTTAGAATTAGTGTTGCTATATATAGAGATAGCATGTATTGTATATTAGATAGATTGGGGGATGTATAGTACATAGATAGTATTTATTGTATATTAGATAGATGGGGGGTGTATATTAGATAGATAGGATGTATTTTAGATAGATAGTATTGTATATTAGATAGATTGGGGGATGTCTAGTACATAGATAGTATTTATTGTATATTAGATAGATGGGGGATGTATATTAGATAGATAGGATGTATTTTAGAGAGATAGTATTGTATATTAGATAGATAGGGGGATGTATATTAGATAGGGGTGTATTGTATTGTATGTATTGTATTGTATGTATTATATGTATTTCCTTTTCAGGTGTGTAATTTTTTTATATAATTTTTTTCTGTAGTGGGGAGGGGGGGTTGTAATGTATTTTTTTCTGTAATGTTCCTTTTTTATTTTTTGTGACTTAGGTTTTTTTATTTTCTGTAATGTACATTTTGTATTTTTTGTGATTTAGTTTTTTTTATTTTATGTAATGTAGATTTTTAAAGACTTTCGTTTTTTTGATTTCTGTAATTACAGTGGTGGGGAGGGGGTCATTAGGGGGTAGGCAGGTAGTGTAGGTAGGTAGTGTAGGTGTTAATAGGTTAGTGTAGAGGGTGTTTAGTTGATATTTAAAGTTTTATTGGGGGGTATAGTGCAGTGTAGTGTTTATACTTAGTGTCATAATGGTCCTTGAGGACCGTCATGGCACTTACGTGGTTAATGTTGGGTTGTAACAGGCCCATAATGGTCATAATATACCCTTATGGGACTAATGGGGTTAAATAGAGGCTTATGAGGGTCTGGATAGACCCCCAAAAGTGACCGGGTTAAAATGGTGTAGTGCTTACACGTTGGGTCATGAGGGTCCTGGATGACCCTCATGGCACTTATAGTGTTATTACATGCGTTCATTAGTGTGTTAGAGGGGTCTATATAGTTGAGGCACACAGTACACACACACTGTGTGGCAAACAGCATTTCAACACTTTCTTTTGTCATTTTTTGACGGGCAAAACGCTAGTAATATATAAAAATAATAGTAAAAAAAATACATATATATATATATATAGACATTGTATTAGAGCATTTGTTCCTAGGCAACGTTGTTTCCTGACGTGTTTTAACCCCATGAGGATTGCATTGTGTGTTACACGTGATGTTGCCTAGTAAACAGACATAATAATACATTATCATAATTTTTAATTACACATATGTTGATATCGGACAGTTAATTGTTAAAGAATGTTGATATTTCATAATTGAAGTGATTTTTTGTGCTACACTGTCACTTTAACTGCTGCTGCTTTACCCATAATAGTTTCATTATTGTTTTGCAGTTATGGCATTGACCTGGTTTGCGAGTGATCTGTAAAATCTTATTAGCATAGGGTCAAATAGAGTGATAAATTCTCTGTTATTTGAGAGTTGGAGAGGAATTTAGTATTCAAGAGGGTGTGAGAGATATGCAAGTTTAGAGATTGAATAACAGTAAAAAAAAAACAACTGCAGAATTTAGTAAATGAAGCTGAAGTGTGAATGCCCAAGGATGAGGATAGAGTTGAAGATGGAGCCAAGATTTTACACAAAACTTATAGTACAAGGCAGAATCAAGGAATATGTGTGAAAGTCGAAGATGGAATTTTTGATAGTTTACTTTTAGGACATGGTAATGTAGATGCCAAGAAGTATTAAAATAAAATTAGGCAAAATGAGAATGATAAAACATGGGTTAAAGTTGTATATAAAAAGAAGATTTGATTTCTTCCTGTGAAAAAAATGACAGGAGCAGCTGAGAGAAATTATGGATCAGGTGTAAGATGTGTATTAGGAACATACTATGGATTAAATGAAGGATCCCATGAGACCCAGAGAAGAGGGGCAAGAAGTGGGGAGTTAATACATTACTCCACTGAAGTGCACAACATTTGGAAAGACTGGGGCCAGACAAAAGGAGTACTAGCAATCCTATAGTGTAGAAGAGTATGGAAAATCCATATTGCAAGGCACATGAGGCTAAAGCTGGAGGAAACAGTCATAAGAACAGCGTAATAGTTATGAATAGAAATGTGAACAGCAAAACCCTAATTGAATTGATAACTAGAAGAAGTAAGAGGTTAATAATCTAATTTAGCTGACACTGCAAATATGCAAATTATAAATCTTTACTTTCATAACAAAGCAAACAACGCCAGATTTAATGGAGTCAATCACATATATAGTTGTGAGCATACGAGTTGTTGCTAACGCTTGGGGGCTCGAGGGTCGCAGTTGCTGGCAACTGCGACCCTCGCAAACTTCACGTCGTAACGCAAAAAACATACGAGACACGTTACCACACGTTACGACCTTGCAAAAAACGTCCGCAACCCGCGTACATGAAAAAATTTAAAACACAATAAATACACACAACACATACACAAAAATCTTACCTACAGCAAGAGGGAGCATCCAGGACCTCAAAAAATCAAGTTACACCTTCATTTAACTCAAAATAAAAGAGTTTAGACACTAAAAAATTCTCTAAGCGAGAGAAAAAATGGCCGCCAAACAAAACGAAAATGAGGCTAAAGCACTGTAAACACGCAAAACACCACAAGAAACTCGCAAAACACCACAAGCGACCTACGGATATTCCGCTAAGATGCATACCACACATTACCCGCCATTTTAGAACAATGCGGAAGTACACGACTACGTTAGTGGTTTGGTCTCGCGCACACACACTATTACACTGCACACATTCATCACGCTTACACAGCAGCTCCACACCACTAATGCTGCAGCAACATCAAAACAGATTGTCAGCTCTTCAACACAATGATTCATGCATATATTACTTCAAAATAGGTAAAGTATATTACTTTATTAATCTATTAGTTATTTTATTATTATACACCAAACAGCATTAGCTCACTTACAATTTCATTGCCGTCATTTTTTGACGGGCAATTCAGTAGTTTCATATAATTGTGGAGCTCCCCATATTGTGCTACATGAAATGCAAATAAATAAAAGTAAGGTATCCCTTACAATAAAGTGGGCCATATTTCTATGGCTATATTCCAGTGTATGTTTTTGAAGAAAAAAATTTGTGTCAAGAAATCTCTAACATGTCACATTTTATTACATGTGGATGCCTGGGTGGTACTAAATCATAGTCAGAGAGGAAGCAAGTTGAACTGCTATGAGTTTTTTTTGTTTAATAATGTTTGAGGTAAAAAAAATCAATGTAGCTGTCAAAACCTACATTTTATTTTAGTTTTCAGCAGATATGTATCCAGGGTACAGGAGAAGATCTGTCCAGAGGAGCTGTCTTGATAGGAGTCTTTATCCATTGTCCTGCTAGCAGCCTTTGTTAGCTTCCTTCCCTCTAGTGACAAATGCAGTCAAACATACATAGCCAAACAAACAAAAAAATAGCACAGCTAATGGGTATGGAGAGAAGCATCTATGCTGGAAGCTACAATGCAAACCACGTGTCAGTTTAAAAAGCTACAATGAATTAACGATTTTATTGCTAATTAGTAACTAAATTATCAATTTATCCTTATTATTTACTACTGTAGTTACCCTTTAAGGATGTTTGAGGATTTACACTTCCATAAAGATACACTAGTAACCTTCTATTTCTCCATCTGTCCTTAATTCCCAGTTATATTTTCTATTTTTCTGTGTCTACAGGTTCTGTGTCCATCTTGTAATGCTATTCGTGCTGGGGGTAAAGGATGTTGTGGTGAAGGATGCTGCGGAAACCGTTGCAGAGTAAGGACCCACATAATTGTACCACTATGGCTAACCAATGTATTTGTTTAAATAACATGTATCCTTCTTTGTCATTTTACAGATGCTCCGGTCAGTTTTCTCTTCCATATTTGGGGCACTAGGAGGATTCTACTGTCTGGTAGTTTCTTGCTTAGCTTTGAGAGATGGGCCCCTTTGTGAAATAAATGCTGAGTGGGGATACCACATGAAGAAACTAAAGTAAGGAATTATGTTATATATTCCTCTAATGCAACAGCTTTATCCTGTATGTCTTTGATACTCTGTGAAGTCTCAAAACTTATATTTGTTATTAAAAGATCACTGAACTTTCAATTTATTTTCACATTGAAACAAAATTAATAAATTTTTTCCTTTTTTTTTTTAATAAATATTTTAGTGAAATATATGAAATGTCTTGGGCCTACTTGCTTTATTTTCCCACTCATGTTGCTTTATATAAGGGCTGTCATTTTGCCCCTACATTCTTCCTCACTGATACAATTGTGCTCAAAAGTTTGCATTAAAAATGTCTTTTATTGAAGGATAGTGATCATATGAAGCCATTTATTATCACATAGTTGTTTGGCTCCATTTTAAATCTTAATGATAGCAGAAATTACCCAAATGGCCCTGATCAAAAGTGTACATACCCTAGTTCTTAATACTGTGTATTGCCCTCTTCAGCATCAATAACAGTGTGCAATATTTTGTAATAGTTGTCTATGAGGCCCCTAATTCTTGCAGGGGGTCATGCAAAGTCTTTGGTCATTTTGCATGAACCGCACGTTTGAGATCTGCCCAGAGTGGCTCGATGATATTAAGGTCAGGAGACTGTGATGGCCACTCCAGAACCTTCACCTTTTTTTGCTGTAACCTCTGGAGGGTGAACTTGGCCTTATGCTTAGGGTCATTGTCATGCTGGAAAGTCCAAGGGTGTCCCTTCGCAGCCTTCGTGCAGAAGAAAGCTAATTGTCTGCCAGTATTTTCTGATAACATGCTGCATTCATCTTGCCATCAATTTTCACAAGATTCCCCATGCCTTTAGAGCTCACATCCCCCCAAAATATCAGTGAGCCACCACCATGCTTCAGAGTGGGGATGGTATTCTTTTCACTATATGCCTTGTTCGTCCTTCTCCAAACCTAGCGCTTTTAATTGTGACCATAAAGCTCTATTTTGGTCTTGCCTCTTCAAATTACAGTGTGCCGGAAGCTGTGAGGCTGTCAAGGTGTTGTTTGGCATATTGTTACCAGGCTTTTTTGTCGCATTGGAGCAGTAAAGGCTTCTTTCTGGCATCTCGGCCTTGCATCTAATTTTTTTTCAATTAGCAGCATATTGTTCTCCTCTAAACAACTACACCATCTTTTTCCAGAGCAGCCTGTATTTCTCCTGAAGTTACCTGAGGTTTTTTTTATGTATTCGTAACAATTCTTCTGGCAGCTGTTGCTGAAATATTTCTTGGTCTACCTGACCTTGGTTCAACTGTCCCGACCGGCATTTTCAAGGCTTTGCATATCTTTTTATATCCTTTTCCATCTTTATGAAGTTTTCTTACCTTGTTATGCTCCCCATGGCTCAGTATCTAGCCTGCTCAGTGCATCCACGTGAGAGCTAATAAACTCATTGACTATTTATACACAGACACTAAGTGCAATTTTATAAAGCCACAGGTGTGGGAAATTAACCTTTAATTGCAATTTTAACCTGTGTGTGTCACCTTGTGTGTCTGTCACAAGGCCAAACATTCAAGTGTATGTAAACTTTTGATCAGGGCCATTTAGGTGATTTCTGTTATTATTATGATTTAAAAAGGAGCCAAAAAATATGATAATAAATGGCTTCATATGATCACTATCCTTCAATAAAATTTTTTTTTTTGCATGATCAGTCATATTTTCAAAACAAATGCAAACATTTCACAATTTCTGCCAGGGCATGCAAACTTTTGAACACAACTGTATTTGCCTCCATCTTGTGTAGCTTATACTTGCAACTATAAATGCACAGATGATGCCACTGGTTGGTGCGGCCATGGGCAGAGCCATCCACACAGCTGGGAAGCCTCAACTTAGAACATGATAGGCGGATCGCCTCTGTAGTAAGCTGTTACATATATATATACAGTGGAGGAAAAAAAGTATTTGATCCCCTGCTGATTTTGAACGTTTGTCCACTGACAAAGAAATGATCAGTCTATAATTTTAATGGTAGGTGTATTTTAACAGTGAGAGACAGAATAACAAAAAAATAAAAATAAACAAGAAAAAAGTTATAAATTGATTTGCAGGTCAATGAGGGAAATACTGTATATACTCGAGTTTAAGCAGATCCGAGTATAAGCCGAGGCACCTATTTTACCACAAAATACTGGTAAAACTTAGTGACTCGAGAATAAGCCAAGGGTGGGAAATGTGCTGCCCCCTGTGTCCCTCTTGTGCCCTCTGTGTCCCCCTCTTGTGTGCCCTCTATGCCCCTTTTTTGTGTCCCCCCTCTCTCTCCCCTGTGTCTCTTCAACCCCCCATCCACAACCCCCCCATCCTCAACCCCGCCATCCTCAACCCCTCCTCCTCATCCTAAACCCCCCTCCTCACCATAAACCTCCCTCCTCATCCTAAACCCCCCTCCTCACTTTACCCCTCTAATTACCTCCCCCTTTCACCTCACTTACTTTCCATCTGCAGCTGCTCCTCCACTCTCCTTCCAGCTGCGTCTTGACCCGGCCATTGCTAATGACGTGACCCGCATGTGACGTCACGTCAT
This sequence comes from Discoglossus pictus, assembly GCA_027410445.1. Taxonomy (NCBI): domain Eukaryota; kingdom Metazoa; phylum Chordata; class Amphibia; order Anura; family Alytidae; genus Discoglossus; species Discoglossus pictus. Next base: position 156,093,972 of record CM050167.1, on the reverse strand, counting down.
TAGCATATGCCGGGTCCCGACGCAGACAGAATGAGCGCAGAGGAGTGGAGGAGCAGCTGCAGATGGAAGGTAAGTGAGGGAAAGGGAGAGGGGGAGGTAATTAGAGGGGTAAAGTGAGGAGGGGGGTTTAGGATGAGGAGAGGGGTTTAGGGTTAGGAGGGGGGTTTAGGGTGAGGATGGGGGGGTTGAGGATGAGGATGGGGGGGTTGAGGATGATAAGGTAGGGGGAGGGAAAGAGAGCCACGGGGGAAAAAGGTAGCCACAGGGGGGGAAAGAGAGACCCGGGTGGGAAAGAGAGACATGGGGGGAAAGAGAGACACGGGGTGGTAACTCGAGTATAAGCCGAGGGGGCCCTTTTTAGCCTCCACAAATTTTCTATGCGATTACGTTCTGAAGACTGGCTAGTCCACTCCAAGACCTTAATGTGCTTCTTCTTGAGCCACTCCTATGTTGTTCAGACCGAAGGAGCCTGGCAGTTATTTTGTGTTTCTTCCATTTGCGAATAATCGCACCAACTGTTGTCACCTTCTCACCAAGCTGCTTGGCGATGGTCTTGTAGCTCATTCCAGCATTGTGTCGGTTGACATTCTTGTCCCTGACATCCTTGGACAGCTCTTTGGTCTTGGTCATGGTGGAGAGTTTGAAATCTGATTGATTGATTGCTTTTGTGGACAGGTGTCTTTTATACAGGTAACAAACTGAAAATTAGGAGCACTCCCTTTAAGAGAGTGCTCCTAATCTCAGCTCATTACCTGTATAAAAGACACCTGGGAGCAAGAAATCTTGCTGATTGATAGGGGATCAAATACTTATTTACCTCACTGACGTACTAATCAATTTATAACTTTTTTTACGTGTTTTTCATGTTTTTTTTGTTATTCTGTCTCTCTCTGTTAATACAGGTAACAAACTGAGATTAGTTGGACTCCCTTTAAGAGAGTGCTCCTAATCTCAGCTCGTTACCTGTATAAAAGACACTTGGGAGCAAGAAATCTTGCTGATTGATAGGGAATCAAATACTTATTTCCCTCACCGACCTACAAATCAATTTATAACTTTTTTGACATGTGTTTTTCTTGTTTTTTTAGTTATTCTATCTCTCACTGTTAAAATACACCTATCATTACATTTATAGACTGATCATTTCTTTGTCAGTGGACAAACGTTCAAAATCAGCAGGGGAATTCCCCCCCCCCCCCACCACTATATATATATATATATATATATATATATATATATATATATATATATATACATTTACATTCAAGACAGATAAATTAACCTGGAGTAGATGCATCCTGCTCCCACTGCAGAGGTCCCTCATGGTCTCATCTTGTTGGCTTCATCTCGCCTGCATCCATTGCTTCCCCGGCAGCTCAGTCTACTCGCCCAATGAACCCATGGCCCCTCATCAGAATGCCTTCCCTCTCCCCTCTCCGTCCCTCATCTTCGGGCCCCGTCTCTGGCATGCCTCATTTTCAACTCTCTCCTTGTTTCTGGGCTCCATGGTAGTTTTTTTACTAGTCCATTCCTCCCTCAGTCATTTTCTTGGATGACCAGGCTCGAGAACCTGTCCAGTTCTGATTTCAACCACATTCCGTAGACCAGACCACCTTTCCATCATACTAGTGCATTTTGTACCAACTCATATTAGAAGGGACATAGTCAAAGGAAATTACGTGAACCTAGTCTTGTTCCTCATCCTGTCAATTGATGTTGTTCTTATCCCCAAACTGTGGTGACATTTATGGCCCTTAATTAGGGCTCTGCTATGTTCTTATCTAAACCTGATCTACAGACTCATAGGACATTATTTAAGGTGCATGTCTGTGTCCCATCCTAAACTCTAAACAAATATATTGTCTTTTTCTGATACATCTTTCAGTACTGCCCAAGACAACAAGAAGTATTTGATACCCTTAGATTATAAGTTTGCGAGTTTTCAATCGTGTGTCCATGTCTTGGAAACAAGCACTATGTACATTTGATTATATGCTCAAAAACAGGGCCCTCCATTCTTTATAAGGTGTTAAGTTTGTTTTTTGCCATGTACTAAACCTCTGTACAGCGCTATGGAATATGTTGGCGCGATAAGAATAAAAATAATAATAATAATAACGAGTATTTTTTGAAAGCTTGTCATAATAAATAAATATGTTTGTCCAATAAAAAATGTACCACTACATAGTGCAATACTTTGCAACTAGACTACTGGACAATCACACTCCCTCACTCTTCACACACACATTTATATATATAAAATTATATATATATATATACACACACTTTATAAGTACTTGTTAGCTTGTTAATTATTTGTATCCATGTACATTATTTAAGTACAATTAGCTGTTTTTTTTTAATGGAAGCATTTTGTATGCTGTACAAAAAAATGTATTGCACTTTATTTACTTATTTAATATAGTACACCTTTCCTGCTAGCAGAATTTTTAAGACATCATATATATATTTTTTTGTTTAAAATGTATATTTAGTTTATTTATTTTATTTACTGCCACTGATCTTTTTCTCTCTTATACCACCTTTTTCTCTTTCTTTTCTCTGCAGCGAAAGCTATCTTTTTAATAAGGATGATTGGAATAAATGTGAAAACCCCAAAAACATAGTTCTTTGGAATGTTGTCCTTTTTTCCATCCTACTTGGCTTTGGGACCCTTGAATTTGTTCTGTGTGCCATCCAAATCATTAATGGACTTTTCGGTATTATTTGTGGGGACTGTAGAAAGAAGAACAAAGGTGGACAATGTGAGTCATCATAAAAATTGTAATATTATTAAAATATATTAACTGATTTTATATTGACACTAATTTGATACATATTAGCCCCTTCTCAGCTCTTCCACCATAAATTCCAATCAGCTTTAATCATAACATCACTCATAACCTACTCCTTAAGACCACATTTTTCAAAATTGTATTGTCTTTTTTTTTATTATTATCCGATATTGGTAATGCTATACATGTGTTGAGTTCAATGAGAAAACAGGTTTTTAATGCAATGCAAACAAATGGAGGGTCCTGTTTTTGAGCTTAGAGTCTAACATAATAAGTGCTTTCTCAAGCACCTTGCAAGATTGACAACTTCCAAACTTACAACCAAAAGGGTTTGGTTGTGATACAGGAGGGTGATAGATGTGCTGTGCATATTAAGGTCGAAGGTGATACGCTTATTTAAACAGATAGAGAGCTTTTGTGGGTCTTAAGACAGGAGGATAGTCTAGGGGAGCGAGGCAAGCAGTTCCAAAGAATAGGGACAACATAAGAAAAGTCCTGAAGGCAGGAGTGAGAGGAGGTGATAAGAGAAGGAAAGAAGAAAGTCATTAGCACAATGGAGTGGGGGGAGGGGGGGCTGTATTTTGAGACAAGAGCAGAGAAATTAGGGGCTGCACTATTGTTGAGGGCTTTATACGTTAGGATCGTGATTTTATATTTTATTCTGGAGGCTATGGGAAGCCAGTGGAGTGACTGACAGAGAGGTGATTTTTTTTTTTTTTTTTGATAATTATATATAGGCAATGTTTCTATATAACATAAGCATAAAATACTGTAATTTGTAATGAGACCTTGCATTAAAATGTTAATCTTTCTTTCTGACCTTGACAGAAGGATGACTGGATGAGTTTACTACACTCCGCTACACCACATATGACATCCTTCACTTTGATGTTCCTCCTCTAATGGTGATGGAAGATTATTGCATATTGCCAAACCTGGATGGTCAGTCTCACTGGGAATATAAAGATAGCAACATGTTTAATAGCAGAGCAAGCACATGATAGGTTTTATCAAATAATCGTGTCTGTGTCAGTAGCTCATTTTGCACAAATGTTGTTCCACAGCATGATATCTTCTGTACCAGGGCATTAAAATCTTTCCGTTATGACATTATTGATCTTGACTGCTAAAGCCACAATTGTTAAAACTATTTACTATTTTCTTTAAATCATGCTTTTGTGATTTATTGCATAACTTTACCAGATTTTAGCATTTTTGTCTTAGAAGGGGACTTTTTAGGCAATTTTGTCTTATTTTATCAACCACATGGAAGAGGCTTCACACTACCAGTGTCTAGTGCTGCTCTGCTGTCAGCAAATAGAGAAATACTGTGTGTCTGAGCATCATTATACACTTATTGTTCTGACCCCCCCCCCCCCCCCCCATAAGTGTGGTCTTGGGTTACTGCTGTGAAACATTGCACCCTATGTGAAAGATAACTGGGATGAAGGGTAAGTTCCAGAAGGTGAGAAACTGTTACTCTAGTGGCCTCTTAGAAGTAATTACATTTTAAATGAGAAATACATTGATGGGTATAAAATTAATGATACACTTAGTTAAAACATTTATATAAAATACATTTTAAAAAATGCCTAGAGTCCCTTTAACTACACCTGACTTCAATGGTACATTTTCTACATCATGCAATATACATTTTCTAAAATGTAACTGTCCATTATTGTTTTGTAGTCTATGTTTACTTTTCAATATCACACACGGCGAATAGCATTAACCTTTAATGATCCTGATAAGGAACCTTTTAATAAAGTACTTAGTTAGTGAAAATGTGATTGGCACTTTTTCAGCACTGCTGGGATTAAAGTCTCTGTGCTTGTCTCAATTCTTTTTTGTCTATTTGTTCACTTTGCTTGGTTCACTCCTTCTCAATCATGACCATGGCTTCTTTCTCTTTTTTTTACACATTATAACTCTCCCTGGTATCTCTTTTTCTTTCTCATGTGTACATACTATCTTCATATATTTGCCTATCCCTTTTTTCCATGTCTTTCTCTCAAATTGTCTTGTTATTTTCTGTTCTTTTCTCTCTTACCAGTGTCTCTTACTTTTTTACTCATCTGCTTCTCTTATTACATTTTCCCATCTACTCTTCATCCCATCTCATCACTTCCTTACCTCTTTCCATTTCATTTTAAAATATAAAAATGTATTTTTTTAATTTCAAAACATGTTGCTCTTATAATAAATTAAGAGAAGCTCTATGTAATGGTTAACAATTCAGTAAGTCCCCTACTTACAAGGTTTCATACTTATATGGATGCATTCCAGGTACAACATACTAATAATAATACACAAATACTTCTATAAAACACACCATAACAATTTAACATAATCAATATATGTAGAAAAATTAGTGGTCTATTAAAACAAAACCATTTAATGACAGTTACCTTATTAATGGTAATTTGGACAGTCATCAAACATTCATCCTCATTCATTAGACTTTGAAAGAGCTTGAAAGCAGGATAATAAACTTTTTTATTTGGAAAATTGCCAAGTTATCCTCACTGAAGCACTTAGCAATACACATGAAGCTTACTAAATCTGCCCTATTGTATATAACTTGAATGACTACTATACAATAAGAAAAAAAATATGCATTAAAACGCAGAGTCTGAATACACGCATAAATAATCAGCAACAATTCATAAAGCTAGTTTTTATTTAAAAAAATATTGTGATTGATTCATAATACTTTTTTGAAGGTTGTGTGTATGGAAGTTGTATTTAATGGTGGAGCAGGGCTTGTTAACAGGAAGTGATGAAATCAGACATGATGGAATCTTCTATACATAGACAGAGTCTGATTTTGTGGCTTACACAGCTGTTAAGGTTGTTAATTTTTATATTGAGTTTTTTCTTTAACTATAGTGGTCATTAAAATAAGCTTTGTTTTTGATTAACAATGCATACGTTTTTAGAGCTTTTAGCTATTGATCACTTTCTAGATTAATATGGAAGTATAACTTGAATATGTACACATGCTGTATATTAAATAAAAACTATAATAGCCAAGGAACAAGTTTGATGTTTTCCTTATTCAATGCTAAGCGATATTCAATACCACAGTTAATTTAAAACAAAAGCTTCTCAACCTCCTGCTTAGTTGTTTGACACCACCCATATGAGGTCATCAAGAGGTTGGTAATAAGTCCTAATTGGGGTCAGTGCTAAATGATCAAACACAAGACTTTGTCCAGACGGAAAGGGGTGTTCCTCCTTACAAATTAACGGCCTTATTAAATTGCGATTCAGCCAATTGAAAAGAGCTCTATATAAGCACATAGCATTTTTTTTTTTTACAAAAGTTTTTTGTTACTGAACTTCTATCCAAAAGCAAGGACTTCACTAACTAAAAACTTCTGCCAAAAATATGCTTTGTGCTTATATAGAGCCCTATTGAATTGGCCGAATTGCAATTTAAAAAGGCTGGCAGTTTCCATACTTGTAAATTTGCACTTTTCTGTCTATGGACAGAGGCTATAGCTAACATCAGTGTATCAGCTTGCATCAATATTAGACTTAAGATTATTCTTTATCGAAATCCTTAAAAAAATATCCTCATAGTTTAAAATTTCCTATCAATTTTTTTGTAGTCCTAAGGATAAAGGCCTCTTGGATTATTTTGCTAATAGACCCTAGAAGTTTTATGGTACTATATAGCCATATACATACCCTTTCACTGTGAATATAGTATTTTTGCAAAATGAAATATATTGCAAATTTGATTTATATATTGTAGACTATATGTTGTTGTTCAGTCCTTCAGTCATGCCCGACTCTCTGTGACAATATGGGCACAGCATGACAGGCACATCTGTGTGTGTTTCTGGTTGTGCTCATCCATATTGCTTTCTTGGCAAATATATACATTGTTGGATCTTTACAGTGGTACTTTAAAGGGACATTGGAACAGAAAAGTTTTTTCAAACATTTAAAATAGCACATTTTAAATATTACAAATTGTGTGTTACCTGAACAAAAATATTAAGTCAAACCTGCTTAAACTTAATTGAAACAAACAGGAAATGAAGAGAGCATACTCTAGTCTGTAGATCTCTTTGGCTGGCAGAGGACACTGGAAGGCGAGGGCCTGAGATCTAAGATGGCGGCTGATTCTGGAGGAGGTAGGTGACGAGTAACCACCGGGTCCCACACTCTGATTGAAGAGAGAGATTTGTTTGTAAATAAAAAGCAAAATCTACAGCAACAGAAAGAAAATCAAGGTGATGTGAATGATAATGAATTAATTGATTCACCAGAGAGAGAAAAGCAGTCTGAAACTGCAACAAAAAGTAAAGTAATGGACAAGAAAAAGGAAACCAAGAGCAAGAGATACACAGAGCATGAGAAGAGAAAAATGGGGGACTCAGGTGTTACCATTACTGGAAAAACTCCAGGTACTACAGAGGAACATACAGACCTGCAGAGCATCTCACAGCCTAGGCATGTGCTGAAAGAAAACCCAGAAAGCAGCAAAAATCCTGAAGCAGCAGCCAGTTCTGGTGCACAGGTGGAGGGGAGAGATAATCAGAACTTCCCTGCAGGTCAGTGTTTACCTGAAGCCCTGCAAGCAATCAGCATGAGCTCACCTGCAGCTGGGAGTCAGGCCCTGCAAGCAATCAGCATGAGCTCACCTGCAGCTGGGAGTCAGGCCCTGCAAGCAATCAGCATGAGCTCACCTGCAAATGGGAGTTAGGCCCTGCAAGCAATCAGCATGAGCTCACCTGCAACTGGGAGTCAGGCCCTGCAAGCAATCAGCATGAGCTCACCTGCAGATGGGAGTTAGGCCCTGCAAGCAATCAGCATGAGCTCACCTGCAGCTGGGAGTCAGGCCCCCCAAGCAATCAGTGTGAGCTCACCTGCAGCTGGGAGTCAGGCCCTGCAAACAATCAGCATGAGCTCACCTGCAGCTGGGAGTCAGGCCCTGTAAGCAATCAGCGTGAGCTCACCTGCAGCTGGGAGTGAGGCCCTGCAAGCAATCAGCATGAGCTCACCTGCATCTGGGAGTGAGGCCCTGTAAGCAATCAGCCTGAGCTCACCTGCAGCTGGGAGTCAGGCCCTGCCAGCAATCAGCATGAGCTCACCTGCAGCTGGGAGTCAGGCCCTGCAAGCAATCAGCCTGAGCTCACCTGCAGCTGGGAGTCAGGCCCTGCCAGCAATCAGCATGAGCTCACCTGCAGCTGGGAGTCAGGCCCTGCAAGCCATCAGCATGAGCTCACCGCAGCTGGCAGTTAGGCCCTGCAAGCAATCAGCATGAGCTCACCTGCAACTAGGGCTCAGGCCGTGCAAGCAATCAGAGTGAGCTCACCTGCAACTGGGAGTCAGGCCCTGCAAGCAATCAGCGTGAGCTCACCTGCAGCTGGGAGTCAGGCCCTGCAAGCAATCAGCATCAGCTCACCTGCAACTGGGAGTCAGGCCCTGCAAGCAATCAGCGTGAGCTCACCTGCAGCTGGCAGTTAGGCACTGCAAGCAATCAGCATCAGCATCTTTGCTAAATCTTTTAAATTTGCTAGCTGATGCTTTTGTCAGTTGATTCCCCTGAAAATCCCTGCTAAGATTAGCAGAATTAATTTTGGCCAATCAGGAGAAAGCAGATACATTTGTATCATACTCTGGTTGCTGTGCTGCAAAGAAGCCTGTGATATGTAGACTCTTTCTCTATATATATTTGTGATCTGATTCAGTTGTAAACTCGGACACCACCCAACCATGTGATGCAAGCCAGCACCTTTATTTGAAAGGTCAAACTCTATACCTAGATACATTTCCTCTGCATACCTGGTAATGTCAGTTTCCTCTGGGTGTGGAAAGCTGGTATTTACTCTCCTGCCTATACAATTGTAGATGCACTGCACTTATCTATATAACAAATTTTTTTTTCAGATAATCACAGCCTGTTTCTCATCAAACATTTGAAACCCAGGAAATTTATATATACACCTTTAAAGTAAATCTCTGGTACAGAAATAATGTTGCCTGTCTCCTCCCAAACTGTGTGTATATTGGAAGAGATGGTGGGAGATATTTTTATTGGGGACACCCAAAAAAGTGCTTCAAATGTGATTCCACCAGACACCTGAGTTCTGTTTGTTATAATATCATAGATCTAAATATGACAAAGAAATTGTGTATAATCTCTTCTATGAAGGTGGGCATTCTTTTAGTGATTGCCCTGAAGCGCAACACAATAGAAAAAAAATGTCAAAAGAGCAAGATGGGCAACCTGTTCTGACCCCACAGAAAAAACCTAAACCAGAGACATACACCTTCTATAAGAGATGAGAATGCGGCAACCCCAAGGAAAGAGACAAGTAGTGTTTTACAAACTGATACATCTGCTAATAATGGAAGTGAGCACCTAAGTGCTGATGGAGGCAACTCCAATGGTGAAGAGGAGGAATGGAAATCTATTTAAAAAACTAACAAAGCCACTAAGGACCATGTGACAAGCAAAGGTGTTTCAACTACTGAAAACACAATTCCTAATCCTGATGGAATTACTTTAAAAAATAAATATGATGCACTAGGTGAAAATAGCTGTGGAGATATAATTGATGAATCTGATCAAGATTTACCTGATTATCAGCTGTCTCAGTTGGAAGGGACTACTCCAGGAAATACTTTGGATGTTGCTATGACTGAACTCTCTAATAAAAGGTTTTTACCAGCAGAGACCTCCCCAAAAGGGAAAAGGAAGAGTAAAAAGAAACACTGGACACTATTATCATTATGTGCAAAACAAACACTATTCCAGATTGTCCTCTACCGCTTAGTGTTGCTACAGTAAATGTGAACAGCACAAAGACAAGAAGAACAAGGACTGAGGTGTTTTCAATTCTGAACTCATATAATTTTGAGGTTTTCTTTTTGCAGAAAACAAGATTAAACACTACAAATGATCTGTGTATATATATATATATATATATATATATATATATATATATAGGAAAGGCTTGATTTAGGGTGCATTCTTCTGGTATTTTGGACCTGATAAATGTGTTGGGGTTTAAATTATATTTAAAAGTATCCAGTAAAATTGTTAACATAATGCCAGGAAGGTGTCTCTTGTTGGATAAGAGTATTGGAGACATTAATTACAGATTTATTAACATTTATGGCCATCAAATCTAGAGCTGAAAGAAAAATGTTATTTCCTTTAGTAAGGCCATATCTTCACACTGCAAGAATAGTAGTATTTCGAGGTGATTTTAACTGTGTATCTTCAGCCTTATTAAACTGCGATTCAGCAAATTTAAAAGGGCTTTCTACAAGCACACAGCATATTTTTTTTACTGAAGTTTTTAGTTAGTGAACTTCTATCCAAAAGCACTAACTAAAAACTTCTGTAAAAAAAATGCTATGTGCTTATATAGAGCCCTTTTAAATTTGCCGAATCGCAATTTAATAAGGGTGATTATGTTCAAGACAAAAGTAGACAAGGGATCATATTCTTTGTGATTCACATCTTTTAAATACTATGCACTGAAGCTGATTTAGTGGATGTGTTAAAATCCCAAAACCCTGATATTCCTGGTTACAGCTATATACAAGGTGATGCTAAAAGCTGAATAGCCAACATTTATGTGAAAAAAACTAAATTTAGTGATGTTTTGGTGAGACCTGTAGAATTTTCATACCATGCTCTTGTTGGTGTCACCCTAAATATTGAGGAGTCGGTCTTATCTGGGCCAGGATACTGGAAATGTAATTCTTATATTCTCAAATGTGACAGAATGGTCTCCATGTTTGAAAAGTCTGATAGAGGCAAGACTATCCATTATGGGGATGTATGATAATGCTAGTATATGGTGGGAAGAGACAAAACAAGAAATTAAGAATTTATTTAAGAGAGAGGCCGGTATATCTCACAGTGATAATTATAAAAAAATATCTGTTATGTGGGGTCCAGTTGTGTTATGCTTTCGCTGCACTTCAGAGAGGTCAGGAGCTAAACTCAGAGTAAACCAAATTAAAAGGAGAATGAGAGAACTCCAGTATGACAGGCTATTTTCTCTAACTCATGAGGGTGAATGTGAGGGTCTTTAAAATGTTTTCAATATTTTTTAGCAAAGTAATGAAAGGAAGCAGAAGAAAGTAATGACAGAACTATGGGATGACAAACTATTACACACCCTAAGAAAATCTTTGATTTGGCAAACTCCTTTTACAATGAATTGTTTAATGGGAAAAACATTAATAAAAGTCATATCCAGAGAATATTAAACCAAATAGAGACCCCCTAAAATGGATTCATGTCCACCATGGGGGACCCAATCACAGTACAGGTACAGGTAGCTATTAAGTCTCTGGGTTAGAGGAAAGCTCCAGGTTCTGATGGGCTAACATCAAAATGTTATCAGTTTTTTAGAAAGTTGCTTAACGCAATCATATGTGAAGTATATAATGTTATACTGAATGAAACAGGATTATCATCTTCACAGTCTCAATCATTACTGGTATTAATGTATAAAACATTAAAACATGCTTTACTTCATACAGAGTATAAAATCCTTGCTCAGATTCTGTGTGTTTGGTTGGGTTCTGTGATAAGTCCTGACCAGTCCTGTGGAGACAGATTGCAAACTCCCTCATTACAGTTCAAGAGACTTTTGAGCAAGTGAAAAGTGGAGCTTTATGTGGATTTATGGTGAGTTTAGATCAGGAAAAAGCTTTTGATCGGGTTAATCATTTGTATCTCTTCTCAGTATTCAAAAATATGGAATATCAGAGAAGTTTGTGTCCTGGCTTAAAGTTCTCTATAGAAATACTGAGGGGAGATTAATTATAAATGCCTGGATTGGAGAAAATGTTCCCATAATATCAGGGGTACGTCAGGGATGTCCCCTATTGTATTTTTTTTTCAACTGATCCATTTCTGATTATGATTAAGACCAATAAAAATATCCAGCAATCTCCAATAATCCATATAAAGTGTATTGCTTATGCTGATGATTTATTGGCTTTTGTGAATTCCAGAAATGCATATGATAATTAACTTTTGGAGTATGGACATTTTTCAGAAATCTCAAATTCCCAAACAAGTTACAGTAAAATTGTGGCTTTTTGGATCGGAAAAGCATTAAAAACTTTAATACAGTAGAATCCAAACCGGCACTGGCATCAATTCCCCATTCTAAATAAACTCCCGCTAAACCGGCACTATCCGGAGTTCGAGACTGCAAAAAAAAAAAAGACTAACTTTTTTTTCAAATTATTTTTTCTGGGCCTAAATGGTCCAGTTTAGGTGTTAATGCCCAGTGTATTGGGGGGTTTTATGGGTCTCTTAGACCCTTAAATTCGGGGGCTCTCGATTAACCAGAAGCTACACTTATCCGGCAATAGGGAGTCCCCATAGGTGCTGGATAACGGGGAGTTTACTGTATCCTGGGAATTAAATTTAGTAACCCAGATTCAGGGGAACTAAATTGGGAGGAAAACTAAATACAGGGAGTGCAGAATTATTAGGCAACTTGTGTTTTGGGGATTAATTTTATTATTGAACAACAACCATGTTCTTAATGAACCCAAAAAACTCATTAATATCAAAGCTGAATATTTTTGGAAATAGTTTTTAGTTTGTTTTTAGTTTTAGCTATTTTAGGGGGATATCTGTGTGTGCAGGTGACTATTACTGTGCATAATTATTAGGCAACTTAACAAAAAACAAATATATACCCATTTAAATTATTTATTTTTTACCAGTGAAACCAATATAACATCTCAACATTCACAAATATACATTTCTGACATTCAAAAACAAAACAAAAACAAACCAGTGACCAATATAGCCACCTTTCTTTGCAAGGACACTCAAAAGCCTGCCATCCATGGATTCTGTCAGTGTTTTCATCTGTTCACCATCAACATTGCGTGCAGCAGCAACCACAGCTTCCCAGACACTGTTCAGAGAGGTGTACTGTTTTCCCTCCTTGTAAATCTCACATTTGATGATGGACCACAGGTTCTCAATGGGGTTCAGATCAGGTGAACAAGGAGGCCATGTCATTAGATTTTCTTCTTTTATACCCTTTCTTGCCAGCCACGCTGTGGAGTACTTGGACGCGTGTGATGGAGCATTGTCCTGCATGAAAATCATGTTTTTCTTGAAGGATGCAGACTTCTTCCTGTACCACTGCTTGAAGAAGGTGTCTTGCAGGAACTGGCAGTAGGACTGGGAGTTGAGCTTGACTCCATCCTCAACCCGAAAAGGCCCCACAAGCTCATCTTTGATGATGCCAGCCCAAACCAGTACTCCACCTCCACCTTGCTGGCGTCTGAGTCGGACTGGAGCTCTCTGCCCTTTACCAATCCAGCCACGGGCCCATCCATCTGGCCCATCAAGACTCACTCTCATTTCATCAGTCCATAAAACCTTAGAAAAATCAGTCTTGAGATATTTCTTGGCCCAGTCTTGACGTTTCAGCTTGTGTGTCTTGTTCAGTGGTGGTCGTCTTTCAGCCTTTCTTACCTTGGCCATGTCTCTGAGTATTGCACACCTTGTGCTTTTGGGCACTCCAGTGATGTTGCAGCTCTGAAATATGGCCAAACTGGTGGCAAATGGCATCGTGGCAGCTGCACGCTTGACTTTTCTCAGTTCATGGGCAGTTATTTTGCGCCTTGGTTTTTCCACACGCTTCTTGCGACCCTGTTGACTATTTTGAATGAAACGCTTGATTGTTTCGATGATCACGCTTCAGAAGCTTTGCAATTTTAAGAGTGCTGCATCCCTCTGCAAGATATCTCACTATTTTTGACTTTTCTGAGCCTGTCAAGTCCTTCTTTTGACCCATTTTGCCAAAGGAAAGGAAGTTGCCTAATAATTATGCACACCTGATATAGGGTGTTGATGTCATTAGACCACCCCCCTTCTCATTACAGAGATGCACATCACCTAATATGCTTAATTGATAGTAGGCTTTCGAGCCTATACAGCTTGGAGTAAGACAACATGCATAAAGAGGATGATGTGGTCAAAATACTCATTTGCCTAATAATTCTGCACTCCCTGTATATGTAAAACAAAGGTCATGAGATGGAAGCAATGGAAGCTATCATTTGACAATAGTGTTCGGATTTGTGTTTCCACCTCCTGAGAAAGCTGTGATAAGCCTAAGTAATGTTTGCTTCCAGATGCTTTGGGGAAATAAGTTACATCTGGTGAGAGATAATTTTCAATTCAGAGTCAGATGACTGGTGTCCTCAAGAATCCCCACTACAGGATTTAAGGGAGCGAGAGGGATTCATTGCTGGTGAATGTATAGGAATGCTATTGATATATTGCTTCCCTTCAGCCCATTGGGCCAATAGTGGATAGAGATTGTAGGAACAGTAAACTACTGCAGTTGTTTGTATATACTTACCCTAGCTCAATGGGCTGCTAGAAGCTATAGTAAGCTAAAGCAGCTGTGTTTTATTCGTTCTTATTTAATTTAAATAATTGTAATTTACACCAGGGGATGGGGTGTATGGAGGACCCATTAACTGAAATATATAAAAACTCACCACTTTATTTTGAAAAAGGTATACTTGTTTGATCAAATGTACTTGAAAATTCTTGAGAAATTTATTTTTAAGTGCTGAAATTATGCCCGATTGAGAGAGGCAACATAGCATTAGTTCTGTGTGCAGACCACAATAGTGCTAAAGTGTCAACAAAATAAAACGTAGCAGACCATTAGAATGCTGCAGTTTCTTCAGAACATGGCAGCTATTGGAGACAAACAACATCAAATATCATAGTTGTGGTAATTGCGAGTTTGTCGGTAATGCTATGTTAAATGCTACGACAAACTCGCAATTACCACAACTATTGAGCCACAAGTTGCGCAATGCGTGGTGTGAGCAGCGGGTGACACCCATGCGTATGCGCATTGGGCAGGGGCGCGCGCTGGTGCGCATGCACTTTGCGCCCGGGCATGCAAGCACATTGCGCACAGGCGCGCCTGCACATTGCGTCCCAGGGGCGAGAGGGAGCGGGGGAGTAAGGAGATATTGGGGAGGGGGGGGAATGGGGAGGGAGAAAGGAGACACTGGGGAGGGGATGAAGAAAGGAGACACTGGGGAGGGGATGGGGAGGGAGAAAGGAGATACTGAGGTGTGGAGGTGTTGGGGTGGGAGAAAGGAGAAACAGGGGAAGTAGAGGGGGGGAGAAAAGAGACACAGGGGAGGGAGGGGGAAAGAAAGGAGAAACAGGGGAGGGAGATGGGGAGAAAGGAGACAGTGGGGAGGGGCAGGGATTGGGAGGGAGAAAGGAGACACTGTGGAGGGGAGGGGATGGAGAAAGGAGACACTGGGGAGGGGATGGGAAAGATAAAGGAGACACTGGGGAGGGGAAGGCATGAGGAGGAAGAAAGGAGACACTGGGGAGGAGTAGGGTGAAAGGAGACACTGGGGAGGGGAGAGGGAGGGGGAAAGGAGACACTGGGGAGGGGATGGGGAGGGAGAAATTAGACACTGGGGAGGAGAGGGGGAGGGAGAAAGAAGACACAGGGGAGTGAGGGGGTGGGGAAAGGGGACACGAGGGAGGGGGAGATAGGATACACAGGGGAGGAAGGGGAGATAGGAGACACAGGGGAGGGAGGGAGAGAAAGGAGACACAGGGGAGGGAGAGGGGAGGAGAAAGGAGACACAGGGGAGGGAGAGGGGGAGAAAGGAGACACTGGGAGAGGCAGGGATTGGGAGGGAGTAAGGAGACACTGTGGAGGGGATGGAGAAAGGAGACACTGGGGAGAGGAGGGGATGGGGAAGGACAAATGAGACACTTCGGAAGGATAGGCACGAGGAGGGAGAAAGGAGACACTGGGGTGGGGAGGGGGAGGGAGAAAGGAGACACTGGGAGAGGGGAGAGGGAGGGAAAAAGGAGACACTGGGGAAGGGAGAGGGAGAAAGGAGACACAGGGGAGGGGAGGGAGAAAGGAGACACTGGGGAGGGGAGAGGGAGGGAGAAATTAGACACTGGGGAGGAGAGGGGGAGGGAGAAAGGAGACACAGGGGAGGGAGGGGGTGGGGAAAGGGGACACAAGGGAGGGAGGGGGAGATAGGAGACACAGGGGAGAAAGGGGGAGATAGGAGACACAAGTGAGGGAGGGAGAGAAAGGAGACACAGGGGAGGGAGAGGGGAGGAGAAAGGAGACACAGGGAGGGAGAGGGGGGTAAAGAGACAAGGGGAGGAACAGGGGTGAAAGAGACACAGGGGAGTAAGAGAGGAGAAAGAGGTGGGGGAAGAGACAAAGGAGGGGGAAGAGACAAAGGAGGGGGAAAGAGATACAGGGGAGGGGCAGGGGCAAAGGACACACAGGAGAGGAAGAGGGGGTAAGGAGGCACAGGGGAGGAAGAGGGGTGAAGGAGACATGGGGGGAGGAGACACAGGGGAGGGAGAGGGGGGGGGAGAGTAACAGGGGAGGGGAAAGAGACACAGAGGAGGGAGGGGGCGAGCGAAAGAGATACAGGGAAGGGAGGAACAGACTCAGGAGAGAGGGGGGAGAAACACAGTGGAGGCAGAGTAACGCTTGGAAAGTCATGGGCTTGCAAATGCGCACAGCGCATGCTGCGGCCTGCAATGAGCAACAAAGCCGCTCACTGTGGGGCCTGCGATGAGCGCCAAAGGTGCTCATTGCGAGGCCCGTAAAGTAAAGTGGGGGGAGGGGCTTGCAATGAGCACCAAAGTTGCTCATCGCAAAGCCAGTAAAGTAGAGAGGGGGAAAGGCTCGCAAGATACAGGGCAAACAAAAGATTGCAAGGCTTCACATTTTTTTGCAGTCATTTTTGCCGAGCAAGTCGCTAGTTACCACATAATGATGGAGAAATGTTACTTATTGTGAATTCCGTTTCCTTCACATCTTCCATGGTAGCTAAAAACTAGAGACATAGGTCATGCTGTCCGAGGGTATGAACTAAAAACAGTAGCACCCACACTAATAACTGGTCATCCCATCCCTACATCCCTTCTGTGTTTATTACATAATTAGCTCAGGTATTCAAAATTCTTTAAAATATTTAATCAGGAAGGAAAATCAGTATACTAACATTGAAAACTTTAAGAAAACAAAATTAACGTAAGTAAATATTCTCCCCCTTCTGGATCACTACCTTGTCGTGGAGAAGGGGCTTGTGTAATTCAAAGAAGCTGTGAGCAATACCATGTAGGGTCACCCATGACGGGCATGTCATAGCAGACAAATTACAGTTGACTGGAGAAGGAACTGACAACCTACTCCAGTATATTTGCCAAGATAAGCAAAACCAGAGACACGGCGAATGTATCTGGTGTGCTGAGGTCCATAGGGTCACAGAGAGTCAGACACGACTGAATAACTAAACATCATCAAAGATTCTCCACTTCATTGAAGTATTCTAGGCAGCCAAAACTATTTTCAATTATAAAAGAATGAAAGTTCTCTTTGGTAGTTCTTTAAATGCTGCGGGTCCTTTGAGGGATTTACTATTTAGGGGAAAAGGGAGTTCTTTAAGGTTTGAGCAAGTAAGGTAGGAATTGGGGAGTGAGCGGGGAGGCGGAAAGCAATTGCAAAGTCATTATTACTCACGCTATTTTCTTTTAAAATCTGCCATTTTAGGAGTTGTGCAAGCCAAGTAATTTACAGTGTTTGGAATTAAATAGATTTTTGGATCTCAAGCAACTTACTGATGGGAAAAATTTGCCATATTTAGCATCTATGGTTTGCTGTAGTCAATGATTCTGCGTTGGGGAAATAGAATAGCTAGGGAGATTTATTTTGCACTTAAACACTGTGGGCCTCATTCTATTATCGGCCGTAGGAGATGCGGGGCCGCAAGGACCGGCCGCAGACTATTTGCCTATTCTATTCCCTTCCGGCCGAGGGCTCCGGCAGGCTTGCGGACGGCGCCTTGTTATCCCTTGCAGCCGCACGCGCCGGAGGAAAGCCTTTGATCTTAAATGGCCGCAAGAGTTTCGGCCGCAAGAAAATCCCGGTTGCTATTCAATTGCTCCGGGAACCCTCTCTGCAAGGCTAAAACCGAGCCGCAGCTTACTTTCAGCAAAAAGGTCCCGCAAGCACACAATTAAGCACATAATAAAGCCATCCTGCACTCTGAGGAGACGATAAAGTGATTGGAGGTGTTAGCATTCATAGCACAACATTCCCCTACACTCAAATACGTAAATATATATATTTTTTAATTCATGTCAAATATCCGTGGACAAAGTCCCGAGGGCTTGGAGCACCTCAGACCTGCCCAGGCTGCGGGCCGGAAAATAAACAGTTAATGAAATATCGGATTTGGGCTGATGTGCAAGCTTGAGAGGGGGTTGCTATTAATCCTCATGTCCCCCATTATGATCCCTAGCATTTACAGAGCTTTACAGTGCCGTCTTGAATTTATATTTGCTTTTAAAGTTTGAGCTTGTGGCCGGTTGCAAGATATGCGGCCGGCCGTAAGGGGAATATCCTTGCGGCGCCGTCTATTTGAATTGCAAGGTAAACGGAGCCCCGCAAGGAATCGCAGCTTTGCGGCCGTTTTACGGCCGATAATAGAATAAGGCCCTGTTTAATTTGTGATATAGTGGAATTGAAAATGTCTATTTATTTGTAATTAATGAGCATGAGTAAAAGTAATGCTAACTTTTGAGGCTTGCATATATTTTTAAAAACTGAAAAATCACCAGTCACATATTGATTAAGCTACTTAATAAATTTGCCTCCCAAGACTTAAGAATTTTAGGAGGCAACCTTACTTTAACTCTTCAACCAAAAATAGATAGATCCAGTGACACACAGAACACAAGATATTCTCAAAAAACACAAAAAAATCAATACTTGGTAGTTGACGGTTGGAGAGGTCATCACCCTGTAGACAGAAAGTACACCTATTTTTCTCCCAAACACTGCTCCAGGATAGATGCCACACTGATTAATTCAGGTTTATTTGACCATTCTAAAAATGCCCAGATGCTCCCCTGCTTATGGTCTGACCATGCGGCGGTGATAATCAATATAGATCTGGGTTCAACCTCAAATCCCACTTTAACTGGATGCTTAATAAATCACTCATGGCGAGCCCTGAAATACAAAATCAAATTATGAAAGAATTAGAACTATACTTCACTATCAATGATGTACCAGAAACAAACATCAGTTGGCTATGGATTGCACATAAAGCATTTATCAGAGGATCCTTAATTAGAATAGGGTCCACCTACAAATAAAAAAAAAAAAACTTAAAGAAACCAAATTACTTAAGGACCTTCATATCTTAGAAAGATGGAACCAAACAAAATACTCAGTCGAAATGAAACAAAAAATTGATAAAACCATACTAGAACTAGACAATATTGCAGTGCCTTTCAAAAGTATTCACCCCCCCTTGACTTGTTACCTGTTTTGTTACATTATAGCCTTAAGATCAAGGTTTTGTTAATCTGAATTTTATGTGATGGATCAGAACACAATAGTCTAAGTTGGTGAAGTGAAATGAGAACAGTATATACATAAAACTATTTTTTTAGAAATTGTAATAGCGGCCTGGCGTCAAGGATTATGGATTACAGAATTATCAGCTCTAATATAGAATTGAGCTGTCACATATAGGTGCACTCTGTTTGTGCATTCTGTTATACAAACACATGATGGCGATAGCCTGGACTAAGTACAGTCTAATTCAGAGAATTAGCAGAAGACCATATATGGTTTTCTTGAACCATGGGTGTGTGACCGGATCTCTCTAGTTTACCATGTGGCCGGAAGAATCCTTTGTGTGGACAGCTGACCAGTGAAGAGGACTTTGTGAAGGACATGTGACCTAATTGACCAATAAGAAGTAAAGATCATGAGTATGGGGGTGGGATTAATATTATTTAAGTAGAGTTCGAAGTGGGGCTCTGTCTCTCTCTTGGTCTCTCTGCTTGCTGGCTCTATTAACATCTACAACTCTCTGGAGCTCTTCTCTCTTCACTACACTGTGGAGGCTTTGTAAAGTATCATACTTCACACACACACACATGGACATAATTGGTATTGATTAGAATGCATTTCTGCTAGGTTAAGAGATGTTGTTTCCGTAGTATTATCATATATTATTAATGTATTTGTATTAATTATTGTGTTCTAATAAATGCACATTTTGTAACCATAAATCTGTAACACCTCTTGAATATATATTTATGTATTTGTTTTTCAGTAGAAAACAAGAATCTCATAGGATGAGATTAGAATAATTATTATAATCATAATTAATATGATTATGAATAATAATATTGTAATTAATTAATTTAACCGTTTTTATAACAGAAATAGAAAACAGAAAAGTGTCATGTGCTTATGTATTCACTTCCTTTGTTATGAAGCCCATAAAAAGCTCTGGTGCAACCAATTACCTTCAGAAGTCACATAATTAGTGAAATGATGTCCACCTGTGTGCAATCTAAGTGTCACATGATCTGTCATTACATATACACACCATTTTTGAAAGACCCCAGAGGCTGCAACACCTAAGAAGGAGGAACTCTCCAAACCAGTAAGGGACAATGTTGTTGAGAAGTACATGTCAGGGTTAGGTTATAAAAAAAAATATCTAAATCTTTGATGATCACCAGGAGCACCATCACATCTATCATAACCAAATGGAAAGAACATGGCACAACAGCAAACCTGCCAAGAGACGGCCTCCCACCAAAACTCATGGACCGGGTCAGCACAGAGACCTAAGATAACCATGGAGAAGCTGCAGAGTTCCACAGCAGAGACTGGAGCATCTGTACATAGGATGACAATAAGCCGTACGCTCCATAGAGTTGGGCTTTATGGCAGAGTGGCCAGAAGAAAGTCATTACTTTCAGCAAAAAACAAAATGGCATGCTTTGAGTTTGTGAAAAGGCATGTGGGAGACTCCCAAAATGTACGGAGGAAGGTGCTCTGGTCTGATGAGACTAAAATTGAACTTTTCGGCCATCAAAGAAAACGCTATGTCTGGCGCAAACCCAACACATCACATCACCCAAAGAACACCATCCCCAGTGAAAAATGGTGGTGGCAGCATTATGCTGTGGGGATGTTTTTCAGCAGCCGGGACTGGGAAACTGGTCAGAGTTGAGGGAAACATGGATGGTGCTAAATACAGGGATATTCTTAAGCAAAACCTGTACCACTCTGTGCGTGATTTGAGGCTAGGACGGAGGTTCACCTTTCAGCAGGACAATGATCCCCAAAACACTGCTAAAGCAACACTTGAGTGGTTTAAGGGAAAACATTTAAATGTGTTGGAATGACCTAGTCAAAGCCCAGACCTCAGTCCAATAGAAAATCTGTGGTCAGACTTAAAGATTGCTGTTCACAAGTGCAAACCATCCAACTTGAAGGAGCTGGAGCAGTTTTGCAAGGAGGAATGGGCAACAATCCCAGTGGTAAGGTGTGGCAAGCTCAAAGAGACTTATCCAAAGCGATTTGGAGCTGTGATTGCCGCAAAAGTGGCTCTACAAAGTTTTGACTTTAGGGGGGTGAATAGTTATGCACATTGACTTTTCTGTTATTTTGTCCTATTTCTTGTTTGCTTCACAATAAAATAAAATAAAACATCTTCAAAGTTGAGGACATGTTTTGTAAATTAAATGATGCAAATCCTCAAACAATCCATGTTTATTCCAGGTTGCGAGGCAACAAAACACGAAACATGCCTAGGGGGGTGAATACTTTTGCAAGGCACTGTATATCTGAAAAAAACAGAAAAGGCAATCAGGAAGACTGAACACAATTTTTTTAAACAAGCATAAAAAACTCACAACTTAGATCAACACATAGCCAAAATCAAATATACCAAATCAGAACTCAGGGGGGGCAAAAAATCTTGAGTTAAAATAAGATACAAGAAGAATTTTGCAACTTTTATCAGAAAGTTTATTCATCTCATTCTAAAACAAACAACTTTTCAATAAAATATTTTCTAAACAAATATGACCTTCCATCCATATCAGACCAGGACCTAGACAAACTAAATGCTAACTCCTATATAGAGGAAATATCTGATACTATCACCAACTTACAACTGAGTAAATCCCTGGGTCCAGACGGCTTCTACAATATTTACTATAAATCCTTCAGCAAAACATGATCCCATACTTAAATAGATTTTACAATGCTATTCTGCAAGGGGAGAAAATGCTGCCAGAATTTAATCAGGCAAATATGGTATTTTTCCCCAAGCCTGGGCGAGACCCCCTAGAGGTAACAAATTTTCACCCGATATCATTACTAAATGTTGACGTAAAAATATTGCTGAAGCTTATGGCAAATAGGTTTTCTAAATTTCTCCCTAGATTGATACACAAGGATTTGGTGGGCTTTGTGCCTTACAGACAGGTGGGGGATAACATTAGGAGGCTATTAAACATATTTCATCTAGCAAAATCCACCAACCCCCCCCTTTGTACAATAACATTAGACCTCGAAAAGGCATTTGATTCCTTAGAGTGGAATTATTTACAAAAAGTTTTGTCCCGGATAGGTATCAAAGGAAATGTTATATATCTTATCAATACAAAACGTCAGGAGAGAATAGAGATTGTTTTAACATACAAAGAGGGACAAGACAGAGGTGCCCTCTAACTCCTCTCCTATTTGCACTGGCCATCGAACCTCTGGAGCAGGCCATTCGATCCACTTCACGAATACAGGGTGTTCAAGTTGGTTTACAGCAACTGAAATGTTTTTTGTTCACCGACGACATCCATTGCACCTTGACTGACCCGGTGACTTTAGTACCAACTATGATGGACATATTGGACCTATTTTGGGCAGATTTCAGGGCTTAGGGTCAATTTTGTAAAAACAGAGGCAATAGGATCATTAATTCTGCAGCAAACACTAGATACTGTATCTTAAAGAACACTTACCCATTTTCTTGGCCTAAAGACCAGATAACGTACTTAGGAATCAATGTGACCCCTGACCTGTCTGATTTGTACAATGCTAACTACACACCTTTGATAAAGACCCTTATGTCAGACATCAATAAATGGAACAAATTTCCCCTTGTTGGACCGGCTGTATAAATGAAATTAAAATGAATGTTTTGCCACGTATATCATATATATTTTGGTCACTACCTATTCCTATAAGATTTAGAGAGCTCGACAAATTCCAAAAACACATGCTTAGATTGATTCGGAAAAAAAAAATGAGGATAGCCAGATCACTCCTTTTTTCAAACAAAAAAGTAGGAGGATTATCATGTCCATCTTGAAAATGTACTTTAGAGCGGCACAAATATCCTTTCTCCCCCAAGCTCACTCTATGGAACACTGACCCACATGGGTATTTATTGAAAATCAACAAATGTCACCTCATAAATGGGAATCTCTTGTCTGGAATCCCTCATTACCATCCAACAATACTAGACACAGTAACCCCATGATTAGAATTTCATTATCCAATTGGAATAGGACTAATTCAAAACATAATTTTGCAACCAAATTAACAAATTTAACCCCCACCGTAGTTTCCCCAACAATATGGGATAATTTTAGAGTAGAGTCTAAAAATTGGTAGGCAATGAACCAACTAGATAAACTGGAAACATGGATATTAAATGACCAAATTCTATCATTTTACCAATTCAGAGCTAATTTTAATATTCCTTCAAGAGAACATTACAATTTTTATAAAATT
Organism: Discoglossus pictus; assembly: GCA_027410445.1. Taxonomy (NCBI): domain Eukaryota; kingdom Metazoa; phylum Chordata; class Amphibia; order Anura; family Alytidae; genus Discoglossus; species Discoglossus pictus. Next base: position 156,070,520 of record CM050167.1, on the reverse strand, counting down.
AGGTCACTTTGTCACAACATTGTTTTAAACTTGGGGCAAACCACAAACCAGCTGGATATCCCTCATTTGTAACAAAGCACTGGGATTGACATAAATGGGAGAATATGTGTACATACTTACTAAAAGGATCACTCAACTACAGTTTACAATAAACATTCTACATAGAGTTTATCTTACTCCAGAGAAGCTTCACAAACTTAATCCCCAAATACCACCTAGCTGCTATAGACTCTGTCAATCAACAGGTACTTTCATACACACTTGGTGGGAGTGCCCAATTGCCCAAAATATGTAAACCAAATCTATAGAATTAGCCCCAGTAACTCTGAAGAAAAATATCCATGCATCAGTAGACTTATGCTTCTTCTGCAATTATACTCCTTTGGTTTCCAAAAACCATAATAAATTACTTAAATATTTAATGCTGGCTACTAAAAGCCATATCGACAAAAAATGGAGAACCCCAACACTTAACATTCAAGAAGTTATAAATAAATTAAACATAGTAATGATTAATGATAGAATGACCCACTTATCTTTAAACACTTACCCTTTATTCCCTGAAATTTGGGTCCCCTTGCTTAATTCCCCACATACAATTACAATTGTATAATAATTTGATGCCCCACCTTTCCTCCAAGCTTCCTCCTTTTTACTTCACCACAAAAGTGGTTAGTCTCTGCTCTCAGATGTCGACTCCAGGGGCGGAACAGGTAAGCAGTAGAAGAGTAACTTTCGGCTCTTTGCTTGATGAAAATGAAAATGTTATATCTGTCGACTTTAAGAGAACTGCTATTCAGAACTCGCTCAAGGGAACCCCCTCCCTTTTGTTTGTTTAGAGCTTTTTACCGTACGCTCTTAATTGAATACTTAAAGCTGTAAAGTGCTAATATTTATTAAGTTATATCTTGATTTTGTTTAAATAGAAAACGGAAAATGTGGTAAGAGTATTGCAGACTCGCTAGAAAAGAATGAAAACACTCATAACTTCATATCACAGATTTTTATTTACAAATGTATAATAACATGAACATGTAATTTTGAATGTTTTACAAAATGTTTGCAACAATAAAAGATTATTGATCGAAAAATCATTAATCCTCTTTAAATAAGGGTCATCAAGATAAAGGGTGGGAGAAATTGTCTGTCTTCTCAAGTGTACAGCTACCACAGTGTGATATATCTTGTAAACTAATATGTTACATAGTTACATAGTAATTGAGGTTGAAAAAATACTTTTAGTCCATTAAGTTCAACCTTTTTAGATCTTCTCTGATCCAGAGGAAGGCAAAAAGAAAAAACAAACAGTGAAACTTTGCCAATTGCCTCAAAAGGGGAAATAATATATACAATTCCTTCCTGACCCCAGATACTGGCAATCAGACTCCTAACTGGATCAATACTCCCTCTCTAATTATCCAGGATAACCCTAAATGCCATTCTATTGAAACATATATCCAATCCCTTTTTAAAGTTATCTATCAAATCCGCTGTCGCCACCTCCTTTGGTGGAGAATTCCACAGATTAACCACTCTTACTGTGAAGTCCTCTTGTCAGTTGAAAACCTCTTGGCACAAAAAACTCACTTGACACAGCCTTGTATTGACCCTGGATATATTTATATATGGTAATCATATCCCCTCTAAGACGCCTTCTAGAGAAAATAAGTTTAATTTGGTTAGTCTTTCTTCATAACTTAGGCCCTCGATTCCCCTCGTTTTGTAGCCCTTGTCTGTACTTTTTCCAGCTCTAAAATGTCCTTTTTATGAAGTGGTGCCCAAAATTGTACTCCATATTCCAAATGAGGGCGTACTAGGGATTTGTATAGTGGCATAACTATATTTGCTTCCCTTGCTTCTATACCCTTCTTAATACATGCTAATATTTTACTTGCCTTTGCAGCTGCTGCTTGGCATTGAGCACTGTTACCTAGGTGGTTATCCACAATCACTCCCAAATCCCTATCTGATACCCCTAGATTTGCTCTATTTAGGTTATAAATTGCATGGGTATTTTTCCTTCCAAATGCATAATTTTACATTTATTAGTAATAAATCTTATCTGCCATTTAGTTGCCAATTTCTCTAATTTATGCAAATACCTTTGGAGGGAAAGTACATAGTTTTCTGGTTTAATTAACTTGCACAACTTAGTGTCATCAAACATGGAGACAATACTTTCCAGTCCTACTTCTAAGTCATTAATAAATATGTTAAAAAGGAAAGGACCTAATACTGAACCCTGAGGAACCCCACTTACCACATTAGTCCAATCTGAGTATGTTCCATTAAGAACAACCCTTTGCTTCCTGTCTTTTAGCCAGCTCTCAACACATGAGCAGATATTTACTGCAATTCCTGTATCCCTTAGTTTGCTCAATTGTCTCCCATGTAGCACTGTATCAAAAGCCTTTGCAAAATCCAAAAAGACTACATCCACTAAGTTGCCTTGATCCAAGTTCCTACTAATCTCTTCATAGAAAAAAAATAAGTTTGTTTGACATGACCTATCCTTCATAAATCTGTGTTGATTCCTACTTATAATCTTGTTTAAACAGACATAATATTGTTTACTATCCCTTATAAACTCTTTTAAAAGCTTTCCCAATACAGAAGTGAGACTTACAGGTCTGTATTTTCCTGGATTTATTCTTTCTCCCTTTTTAAATATAGGTATCACCTCTGCTTTTCTCCAGTCATCTGGTAGAGACCTTATTTTGAGTGAATCTTGAAAAATTAGATACAATTGTTTGGCTATTACAGAGCCCAGTTCCCTCAGTACCCTTGTATGTATTCCATCAGGACCTGGGGCTTTATTAACATTTATTTTTTCCAACCTCTTTTGGATTTCTTCCTGCGTTAACCAATTATTTGGTGAAGGTAGTGTAGCCCCATTATGTTGCATTTTCCCAACCACTGGTACCTCCCCTGTGTATACCGAAGAAAATAACCTTTTTAGCTCATCTGCCTTTTCCTGGTCACTATGTAATCTCCCATAAATTACTGCACGTCACTAGAACTCATTGTTTAGGAGCTAGCTCTATTGTAATAAATAGCTGAAAATTGGTGACTGGTCAACTTTTCCTTGATGCTTTTCAAGGAATGTTACCTTTGGTAATAAGATGCAAATTTATTCCAGATAGCCCACTTGAAATACTTATATTTGTGTTGCCTTTTAATGAGAACTTCTGCTTAGAACCTAAGGGTTAAACCTTAAAAATGATTTGAGAATGCATTTGTAACACTAACTTGTCCCTGGAAATGATAAAGAATGGTTCCACACATCTTAAAGCTTGTGATTTGCCAATTTATTTTGCAAATATAATAACTACAAGAAAACAATAATGTCAATAATGTAATGTCAGTGCTCAGACCAGATAAAGAGGTCAAACCTAGTCACTATAAATAAAATATTTGGCCAATAAAACAAGTATTACTATATACGACAATATTCACTTGTCATAACTATATATGTATATATACAGTTGCAAGCAAAAGTATGTGAACCCTTTGTAATGATATGGATTTCTGCACAAATTGGTCATAAAATGTGATCTGATCTTCATCTAAGTCAATAAACAATAGACAATCACACTCTGCTTAAACTAATAACACACAAAGAATTAAATGTTACCATGTTGTTATTGAACATACAATGTAAACATTCACAGTGCAGGTGGAAAAAGTATGTGAACCCCTAGACTAATGACATCTCCAAAAGCTAATTGGAGTGAGGTGTCAGCCAACTGGAGTCCAATCAATGAGATGAGATTGAAGGTGTTGGTTACAGCTGCCCTGTCCTATAAAAAACACATACCATTTCTGGGTTTGTTTTTCACAAGAAGCATTGCCTGATGTAAATGATGCCTCACACAAAAGAGCTCTCAGAAGACCTACGATTAAGAATTGTTGACTTGCATAAAGCTGGAAAGGGTTATAAAAGTATCTCCAAAAGCCTTGCTGTTCATCAGTCCACGGTAAGACAAATTGTCTATAAATGGAGAAAGTTCAGCACTGCTGCTACTCTCCCTAGGAGTGGCCGTCCTGTAAAGATGACTGCAAGAGCACAGCGCAGACTGCTCAATGAGGTGAAGAAGAATCCTAGAGTGTCAGCTAAAGACTTACAAAAGTCTCTGGCACATGCTAACATCCCTGTTAGCGAATCTACGATATGTAAAACACTAAACAAGAATGGATTTCATGGGAGGATACCACAGAGGAAGCCACTGCTATCCAAGCAAAACATTGCTGCACGTTTACAGTTTGCACAAGAGCACCTGGATGTTCCACAGCAGTACTGGCAAAATATTCTGTGGACAGATGAAACTAAAGTTGAGTTGTTTGGAAGAAACACACAACACTATATGTGGAGAAAAAGAGGCACAGCACACCAACATCAAAACCTCATCCCAACTGTGAAGTACGGTGGTGGGAGCATCATGGTTTGGGGCTGCTTTGCTGCGTCAGGGCCTGGACGGATTGCTATCATCGAAGGAAAAATTAATTCCCAAGTTTATGAAGACATTTTGCAGGAGAACTTAAGACCATCTGTCCACCAGCTGAAGCTCAACAGAAGATGGGTGTTACAACAGGACAACGACCCAAAGCATAGAAGTAAATCAACAACAGAATGGGTTAAACAGAAGAAAATACGCCTTCTGAAGTGGCCCAGTCAGAGTCCTGACCTCAACCCGATTGAGATGTTGTGGCATGACCTCAAGAAAGCGATTCACACCAGACATCCCAAGAATATTGCTGAACTGAAACAGTTCTGTAAAGAGAAATGGTCAAGAATTACTCCTGACCGTTGTGCACATCTGATCTGCAACTACAGGAAACGTTTGGTTGTAGTTATTGCTGCCAAAGGAGGTTCAACCAGTTATTAAATCCAAGGGTTCACATACTTTTTCCACCTGCACTGTGAATGTTTACATGGTGTGTTGAATAAAAACATGGCAACATTTAATATTTTGTGTGTTATTTGTTTAAGCAGACTGTGATTGTCTATTGTTGTGACCTAGATGAAGATCAGATCACATTTTTTGACCAATTTGTGCAGAAATCCATATCATTCAAAAGGGTTCACATACTTTTGCTTGCAACTGTTTTGCTTCAGACTTGATAAAGGGATGTCAACACTCTCGAAAGCTTGTCATTTATTTATGATTATGTGTGTCCAATAAAAAAGGTATCACTATATACTGCAAAACTCTTATTATTTATCTATATATATATATATATATATATATATATATATATATATATATATATATAGCACTTCAGTAGTCCTTTAATATGGCCGTTCCAGTGTATGTCATGTGCATTGTGTTAGGGTATGCACTAAATTGTACATGGTTGTGCAGGAGTGTCCTACTGTGAATTTTACATAAAGCTTGTTTAAAAAAAAAGCAAACAAAATGCTCAGTGCAAAATGTCTGACAGAGGGTGTGACACACTGAGGAGACAAATAGATTAGATATAAATGTATATATTACAAAATAAGGGAAGCATTTTTTATGGAGCAAAAGAAAACAATTTTGGGGAGTTGAGAAAAGAAATATATAATTCAACAGGGACAATACTGTAGCACAATAAGATGAATCTGACGGAGGAAATGTAGATGTTTTAGAGGAATGAGGGCACATTTAGATAAAAAATATATATTGACAAAAAGTCTGCTTTCCTGGGCTTCAAGTATACTATGTAATAAATCAGGCTCAGTCTTTATGATCTGGGGCTGGCTGGTTACCTCCCAGAGCACATTTGTGATCCAGAATAAAATGAAATACTGTGTGTGACATACTCCATTTTACCTATTCTCTGATTTAAACAGAGCACATTTTGACTGCAGACAAGTTCCTAAGTTAACTCACTGATTACAGTATTAGGTTTTCCTTCTTGATCAGCATTAATTCTAGGACTGGCTGCTGAGAACCACTGCACTAAACACAATCTCTATCTCATTACATTAAATATTTGTGTATATTTTATGTTGTTAAAATAACAGTTTCTTTTATAACTTCTGAAATATTAGCTTATTTATAAATGGTTTATATAAAACGTAATTGTGTGACATGAGTATACTGGCACACAGGTATAGGTGATTGCAAGAAAATAAAATATTATGAAACTCTTTGTGTTAGAATTACTATTTTATTTGAATAAAAATACGTTAACAAACTAAATGTACAATATAGTGACTATAGTATTATGTAACCTATCTGACAAGGTTATATAACCCTTTAGACCTGACTGGGATACATTAATAGAATTAAATCAATCTGTCAGCTCCTTATTATCATGTAAAGCTCTCTTAGGCAACACACTGTATAAACACTATTCTCATTAGTTTTTAATTAAACAAAAAAACTGAAGTAATCATTTCTACATAAATATTGCAGAAAAACTGACTCGTGGTATTCTGCCTGTCATCTTTTTCTTTAGCAAACAGCTCTCACCTATTTCAAAGCTCCTGTGGCTTTTGGTTTTAAGGGTGGGTTCACAAGTCAGCAAAGAGAGATTATCTGGCTAAACTTCTCTCATCTGACTGCATTTTTAAATTGTCTTAACTAAGCTCGCTTCTGTTGCTTCTGCTCTTCTCATTCTGCAAATACAAACTTCCCATGTGTTTAAAGTTTCCTCTGACAGCAGGATATTGATCACTGAATACTCAAATGATAGTTTCCACAGCAGCATAATTGTACAGTATATACAGCAAACTTCTGCACCCACGGAGATTGCCATATGCCGGATAAGTGTAGTTTCTGATTGCTTGAGAGTCAATATTAAAATAGGCCTTACTAAGACTATACCTCCTAGAAAACCATACACAATGTATTGATATTGAAATACAGTAAATAAAAGCAAATTAAATCAAATAAAGACAGACTTCACTTCAACACAGTTTTATTACACTGCAAAAAAGTCCTTTTTTTTAATGCAGTATGCATATTACTTAAATGACAGTCATTAAACTAGCGAACCTCTCTAACATAACATTTTTTTCACTTCAATTAACTTCATTTAACTAAAAAAGAGAGTTTACTGCATAGACATCACATCAGGATCATCAGGATCTCAAGCAGCTTCATCCCCTGCTAGGACTCCTTCCCGAGCAGAAAACCAGCCATCATCAGGATCTGCTAGCTGAAACACAATCAGGAGAAGTGAACGTGATTAGTTTTGGATCTTCATCTGTGGATGATGTTGTTCTGGTACACTTGGGCGCAGCTTTCTGCATAAATGAACAAATATCACCTTGCTGTGAGGCCTAACGCCTCTCATTTAAAGTCAGGTTTTGCATGATGTGCAGAAGGGTTGCTGTTCTGCATAAGCTATTACAGTTTCAAATGCTGCGGTAGCTCTCTGCCAGGATACTTTTTCCACCTCACACCCATCGTCATAATCACTTTCTTGCTCCGTTGCAACATTCTTTTTTCCACGATTCATACCTTCTATGATTTCTTCAGAGTTTAGTATATGAGTGACTGGATTAGCTTCATCCATAGCAAACCAATCGTCGAGTTCATCTCGATACAAATTAATTTTGTCGTTAGCAGAGTCAACTATCTCACATATTTCATCATAAACTCTGATATTGACAGCTGAACAATCGATTTGAACCTTCTCAAAGTCGGCGGAGGAGGAGGATTCCGCAGGCATGACAGCTGGACACATTTCTCCAACATTTCTGTAATAATCCCAAGCACACCTGACAGTGTAGATAGCAGCTTTGAGATTATATTTCTTTTGGAACTCTATAATTGTCCCATTAAAATTAGTGACTTTCCACATGAAGTCACGCCTGTAGAACATTTTTACATTTTGTATCACTCCTTAATCCATTGGTTGGATCAGACTTGTGACGTTTGCTGGAAGATAACGTACAAAAATGTTGCCAAGAATGAGCTTTTCAGTGGGAGGAAGAAGGAACAACATAACCTTACTATTCTCTCGGATTCCTTTCTTTCGTAATTTTTTTTAACATTGAGAATAAACGAATGATGAAACCACTTGTTAAAAATGTCTGCGTTCATCCAACTGTTACTATGTGCATGGTAATCTACAGGGAGGTGAGTCATTCCTTTAAAGAACCTTGGTTTAGCAAATTTGCCAATCACACACAACTTAAGCTTATGATTTCCTGATGCATTTGCACAAACGAGCACAGTTATACGCTCTTTATTTTGCTTGACCTACCTTCTCACTACCACTAGCCAATGTAGAATTGGGCAGACACTTCCACGTGAATCCAGTCTCATCAGCATTATAAATCTGCTCAGGAGTCAAGTGATTTTCTGCTACCAATTGACTAAACGCGTCACAAAATGAAGCTGCAGCTTTCGGATGCTATAACGAACCTTGAATCAGGTGAGCCAGCCACTTAAAAATGAACATTTACCTTCAATATTTATTTTCTCATGAAATTCTCTCGCTTTTCCCTGCAACATGGGTCCAGACATACAACCACCCTCAGACCTTTTTAGCGAAAACCATTCATAAAGGGCCTGGTTAAAGCTTTTCCATTTTCGGTGCATGAAGAGTATGACGCTTCTCCGCACTCTTGTCACTTTGCCTTAAGATAAAACTTCTTTATCTTCTCAGACTGAGCCTTAATCTTGAACCAATTAAATTCCTTCATGAGCACTGCACGAGTGTCACCTTTTTTAAGCCTGTTGCATATTTCCATCTTCTGTTTGAGGTTAAGCATAACTTGTTTAGGCTTCCCTGGGCCTTGTTTCATCATTTTTGGGGCTGCAAGACAGTTTCTGGTTGATTTACAAAGGACAATTTGCAAAAGAAAACAAAACAAAAAAACAAATTCACCAATTTGGCCTTATCAGATCAAAAAGTTACAGACGAGCTGAACCAATGAAGACATGTATACTGTATAAGTAAGCTATGAGGATAATACAACGTACATCTACCAACAAATTGACAATTATGAACTATTACAAGCTATTAAAAAACTATTAAAAAATATATTCCCCAAAACTGAGATAGTAATTAATAAAATTAGAAGCAAAGAATCTACCTTCTGGTAATTATGTGTAGTGTACAATGTCCACAAGCACATTGCCACTTTAAATGATTAAAATACTGACTCACAATGCAAGGTCAATTAGTGTCCTGATCTTCAGTGGTCTGTCCGGTTATCTGAGATTCCGGCGCAGAATAAATCCCGGATGCATGGGATACCGGTTTCGCTGCAAAGATGCCAGTTGCTTGAGAGTTTCCTGTTGGGTGGGGAATACTGCTGGGTGCCAGTTGCGTGAGAGTACCGGTTGCTTCAGTACCGGATAACCAGGAGTCTACTGTAAAAGTAGTAAATTAACCTGGCGGTATTATTATGTCAGTATTTAGTATGTTAACGCGGTACATTCCAAAATAATGACATAATCATACCGCGTTTAGACACCATTGCCCCTTCCCCCTCTCCTCCTCCCTTTGCCCTTATCCTCCCCCTCCATTTTCCCCTCTCCCCCTTATCCACCACTTTGCCCCTTATTATCCCCATCCCCCCTTATCCTCCTCCACCTCCCCCTTCATCCTCCTCCCTTTCCCCCTCCTCCTCCTCATTTTCCCCCTCATCCTCTTCCTTTTCCCCCACATCATCCTCTCCCCTTATCCTCCTCCCTTTCCCCCCTCATCCTCCTCCTTACCCCCTCATCCTCCTTTTCCCCCCTCATCCTCCTTTTCCCCCTCATCCCCTCCAATCCCCCTTTCCCCCCTCATCCTCCTCTTTCCCCCTCATCCTCCTCTTCCCCCTCATCCCCCTTTCCCTTATCCCCCTTTTCCCCCTCATCCTCCTTTCCCCCCCTACTTCCCATCCTCCTACTCCCCATCCTTCTCCTCCCCATCCTCCTCCTCCCCATCCTCCTCCTTTCCATCCTCCTCCATCCTTCCTCCTTCCCCCCTCTTGTCTCTCTTCTTTCTTCACTCCTCTCTTCTGTCTTCTTACTAGCCTTTCCCCCCCTACTTCCCATCCTCCTACTCCCCATCCTTCTCCTCCCCATCCTCCTCCTCCCCATCCTCCTCCTTTCCATCCTCCTCCATCCTTCCTCCTTCCCCCCTCTTGTCTCTCTTCTTTCTTCACTCCTCTCTTCTGTCTTCTTACTAGCCTCCGATCAGCTGCTGCTGCTGATTGGAGCCCTGCAGCGCCTCTTATGCCTTTCTCTGGAACCGGCAAATGCTAATGACGTGATGCACTTGTGACGTCACTAGCATATACCGGTTCCAGAGAAAGGCATAAGACACGCTGCAGGGCTCCGATCAGCAGCAGGAGCTGATCGGAGGCTAGTAAGAAGACAGAGAGGAGAGAAGAGAGGGGGGAAGGAGGGAGGGGGAAGGATGGAGGAGGAGAATGGGGAAGAGAAGGATGGGAAGGAGGGAGGAGGAGGAAGGGGGCCCAGACAAACTCGGCAGCACTGGGCCCCCTCCAGATCCTCCATGCAGTAACCCCGAGTGTGGCTCGGGGTTACCAATTTAGGAAGAGCAAATTAACCCTAAGCCACGCCTATTAAGCCGCGCTCAGGATTACTGCTAAGAAGGTTAAAAGACATATTATTTTTTTTATCAAACTTTGAAAATATGTTGTTTATTTTAAATTTTACATTTTAGACCACAGGGATACTCAGGGCTATGTGAGTTTGAAGAGCTCATATGATAAAAGCTTTTACTGGTGTTAAAAGTTATTTTTAATTTTCTTCAAATGGACTATAGGAGTTAGCTAAGATATATAGCAGAAGATGGAAAGGAAATTACCACACCACACACCATAAAAAGCATCTGCCTCATTATATTTATGCTCTACTCAAACATGATACATCACACTGTAGTTTATGCAGCATTTACATTGGAATATAAAGGCAAATCTGCAATATCAACCTCAATAAACAACCATGCAATACTTAGCAATAATGTTGATCAGGAAAAAAGGGAACCAAATTAGCCCATAAAATATGGGAAGAAAACTTATTTATCACAATAATAGTGATCAAACAGTGACACCCAGTGTCTGAGAGGAGAGATATTGTCAGCTGCAACAGCAGTGACTTAGAGTATGATAAATAGTAGATGATTACAAGCTTGTACTGTATATATGAATAGGCATTTTTTTTTTACTTTAAGGGACATAACAAAGATTCCAAAAAGTATAATTTAAATATATATAATAGTGTACTTTATAATTTGAATATTATTAAAAATATTTTCTAATCAGTCTTTCTGATCTACCCACCAAGCACAGTATTATATCTTTTTTGGGGGTGAATACTGTCAATAATTGCTAATTATCACTATAGTTTTTTTTCTGGATTGTTTTCAGTCTAAAGCTGTATGGCATTCAGAAGTACATTCAAAGCCTGCGGTATAATTAGCCTAATTAATCTATCTGGTCCCTGGGATTTGCACATGCTCTTTCTTGACAATTTTGTGTGGCTTTAGACTAGAAACAATATAGACTGACGTACAAGGGTTAAAGAATAATTAATAAAGAGATATGAGCCTCAAACCCTTCTGAGCAGAAATACGTTTGTTAACGTATTTTTACGCATGCAAATGTACACACAAATATCCTGTTTTGTGCTGTACCTAGTACAGTGAAAGAGAGCCCCATCCACCATCAGTCCAGATGTCTTAAGGGAGCACTAGACAAAATACCAGAGGCTTACACAGCTTTGCTTCCTGTCAGAAGTAGTAGTCCTGGCTGAGACTCAAAGTAGAATTGGTGAAGCTGTGTACTTGGAGATACCTAAATAATGTGTATGGTGGTCAATGTTTATTTACTTTCATCACATCAAAGGGTAACGTACTCGTTATAGAGATACTGTATTTGGGAGAATGTATGCCAACTGTCTAGTATTTTTTAAAGCCCTCTGTTCTCATTTCGGAAGAGAACGCTGGGTTTGAGTAGATTGAAGTAAGAGATGAGGGGTCAGAGATCAAGTTCAATTTTGCAGTTTATCCCACACATCAATAAAGGATTGTACTGGGACTTTTCCAAATTTTGAAGGTGACGGAAGCATTTATAAGAAATAGATGTCTGTCATCTTGGCACAAGCCACTTTCCTTAACAATGAAATCTAACCTTAGTTTTTTCAAATATTTAGCTTCTTAACAGTTATAATTAATTTAGTTATTTATGCGGTGGGATTGTTTTAAGCTCTAAATAAGAAATAGTGCCATTTTTCCATTTAGGCCCACATGTCACTGAGATGGGTAAAAAGCGAAGGTTAGGATGTCTATTCAGTCGCTAACATTAAGTGGAGAATAGAATATTGTGTCCACCAGGATAACCATCAGATCATAGGCTTATTCTACTGTCTTATACTCTGTATGCCATATCTTCTGGCCCTTTATAAAATGATCGCTTTGGACAGCTAGTACAGCGGTAGTGCAGAAACCAATTGCTTTAAGAGAAACTAGTAAATACTACTAAGTACATCAGTCAAGTTGCAAAAATATTTGCCAGAATTTTCATGTCTGAATTAATTAGGTATACGTATATTGTTATTTATATCTTTGCAGGGTCACGTCCTGTTTAAAACTCCAAAATATCCGGCTTATAACCATGTCCTTTTAGGCTTTTTAATAAATACAATCAGTTAACATATCTGAAGAAACTTCAATTATACATTTCTGCTTCCCAATGGAAAGTTTTTTAAAACATATATATATATATATATTTTTTTTTTTTTCTAATCAGTTTTATTAACTAGCAATAATGCCAAAATACAAATAGTATAACAATTTAGAAAGGAGTAATAGAATAGGTTTAAGAAACATTCAAACAGAAAAAAAGGGGGGGGGGGGAGTCAACTGGGTTAACTAGAAAGTGTGTCTCAGATATCTGTTAGCAAAGAGTTGAAGGCTTACCTCCAACCTCTACATCCGAGGGGACCCTCAGCAGACAAGTCGAGTATCAATTTAGTCATCCATATTTATTTTAGGGAATTGAAATACTGTGTGAGTAGGCTAACCAAGGTTTCCATATTTCAAAAAAGAGCGGTAAGGAGTTTTCAAGAATGTGCGAGAGTCACCCATTGATTAGGAGATTGGTCATATCTAAATTAAACTTTCGCAGATGGAGGGAAAGGGATTTCCATTGTCGTGCAATGTGACTTTTAGTGGTGAGCATTATGAACCTCAAAAGTTTGTTTTGAATTATAGTTAATGAGGGAATATATATAAGAAACTAACCTCGACCGTGGGATTAATCTGTTGAAATAATATATCTGAGGCAAGCTCATACACTTCTTGACATTAAAGGATAACTTGAGGGCATTCCCACCATGTGTGGAAGAAAGAACCATTTATCCCACATTCTCTAAAGCAGGAGTGGAGGCCAGTTTCCTTCTAAAGAGCTTGTCAGGAGTATAGTAGGACCTATGTAGAACTTGTATTGCAGTTTCAAGGACACTATAGTTAAGAGAGCCTTTTGTTAGATTAACCCAAGAGGTCTCCCAGGTATCTTGGGTCCAAGTGCAATTCAAGTCTCTTTCCCAGTTGCATACATATTTAAGTTTTGGTTGATTTAAATCAGTCATATATAAGACTAAGTATGCTTTTTGTAAGAGGGGCCTTGCCACATATTTTCATAAGCCAAGATGACATTAGCACACCTAGTGTTAGTTCATGAGTGGATGAAGTGTTTAAAGTTTTGGTAGGTATAGTGTTCTAGTCGAGAGAAATGGTGAAAAGTGTTTAGTTGATCAAATGTAAGGGCTTGATTGTCTTTATAACAGGAAAGCTGCTTGAAGATGGCTAGAGGATTTCCACCAATTGAGGGAAAGAGACAAGATCGTAATTGTAAGCTTTGGATGAGGAATTAGCACGGTAAGGAAGGAGTATTTAGGCGTGAAGCCATGAGAGCAATTAGCCCATTGCCAAATATTAAGCAAGAGTTTTGTGAAGGGGTAAGGCCACATCCCCAACAACAGATGAGGATTAGGGAGCCAAGGGATAGTATCCCAAGTATAGGGACATATTTTTTATATTGTTTTTAAACATACAGATTATAGACATAAAAATAATACGTAGCAATAAAAGAAAACAGCACATAATAGTTAAATCTCGATTTGAACAACATGACACAACTTATAAATCTATGTTTATTTTAATATTACAGAAAAGTGCAATAATATTACCAAAATCATATTAAATCTAAATTATTATACTCTGATCATGGTTTCCAAACACTGAGAAATTGCTCCAACGTAGAATATTTGCAAAACTTTTTTTCTTGATGTTTGTTTTTGAAGCCACTGAGAAGCTATAACAGTTCTAGCCACAGTTAATATTTGTATAATTATTTTTGTCTATTGAAAGGCCCATTTAGTAGCCTTATTACTTATTATGGTTTAGAACTGTTTGGATCTAAAAATCATATTATGTTTTTACTTCTTTAAAATTCATTATTATCACCATTTCTTATGATATGATCATGAAATACCTTTTCTTGCCATCTCTGGCCTGAGTCTTTGGAGGTATCCCACTAGGTGTTCATGCTTAACATGATATAAACGATATACCTTTAATTCTTACATTTTTTCGATGAGAGCAGTTCTGTTAAACCTTCTGAAAGGCTCACTAGTCACTCAGTTCTCTGAAGAATTTCTTCTTTGAAACATGTCAACAAGGATTGGGAGGCTAACACTTCAGCCATCTATGATTTCAGAATGGCAATATGAATGCCTAATTGGGCTTTATTTATTATTGTGTTTTCTAGTCTTCTATCTTGATAGTGTTAATAGATTAAGCCAGCATAGCTTCCAAATCTCTTCTCTTGAGGGTTTCTTTCCACAGAATTAAGAGACCTCATATATCTCCATGTCAGAATGAACATATGGCTTAACTTGCCCTTTAGCTACGAAAGGGGTTCTAGTCTTCCAGACTGCTTAATTGTCCCTTTAGTGCTTATGCTTCTAAAGAAATATAATGGAGAGACAGTCCAGTAGGTAGCATTAGATAAACAACGACTTGGCAGGGAAATGTCGCTTTGTAGAGTTTTCTGAGTCTAAGAAGTAATAATTCTCTGAGCTAATAACCCTGCTGGGGATGTGATCAACCTAACTAGCAGATATATCTAAAACTATTATTTTATGTTTTTTAGGGTCAGATAAAAGTATAGTAATAATTCCCTGAAGATGTTGAATGACACTTACTACATTGATATTTGCTCCAGGAAGATAACCTGAAGCAGTGAATATTGGGTCAAAGGTATCTCCATGTTGGAAGAATAGGACAGTCACCAATAACTTATACTGTATAACGGAGAGATGTACAGGGTGCTAAGGGAGAAGGGTATGCATTACTAGGGAGTGATAGTAACTGAATACCAGGGAGTGTTAGTAACTGAACACTTTAGATTGTAAGTTTGTGAGTTTTTAATCTTAAAAGGTGCTGTGAAAAAAAGGACCTTGTATGTAAGATTTTAAACTCAAAAACAGGGCCCTCTACTTGTTGTCATTTTTTTTAACAGTGTATGTATTTTTTCTTTGTACTTAAGCCCTGTATAGTGCTATCGAATATGTTGGTGTGTTACAAAAAATGGTAATAATAATTAATAATAATAACTGAAGATACGGCTCTTAACACTTGTGTTAAGCTTTTGTTAAGCATCCAGTATCAAGCTTTGAAGAATCAGGTTCTTTTCCAGTCCCCTGCAGTAAGGGAAATAGTAATGTATTGGGTAATATGGAAAGGTAGTAACACACATGTAATTGCACTAGTAGATAACTAAAATTCTAAAGCACTATTTCATGGCACATTGTGTCCCTGACATAATGTTCTGGCTTATAGTGTAACTCATTGCAAGAAAGTATGCCTTGTGCATAATGCCAGCTCTCCGGAGTAAATCTGCATTGTGGGTTGCTGCAGCGACTGCTAAACCATGTCATGTGGTGACGAAAGCTGTCACCTAAATCTTTCTGCGCTTCTTGTCAAGCAAGTTTGAAATACTGTGAAATAAATAAATTTTAAATGGGAAATTGCAGTACTTAAGGCTATAAATTCAATTGGTTTGAGGAGCAGTGTTAAAATATGATGCTTACTTTGGTTGGCAGTCACGCCCCATAAACTGTTTTTTTTTCAAATAGTTATTGGAGCAAGAAAAAATAAATTTTTATGTAGAAAACAAAACATTTGTTTTATGCATAACATCTAAATGTTAGACTAAACTAAATTAGCTAGTAGATTTAGAACTATAGGGCCACTATCATTTGGATGTAATGCTTGGAATAAAGAGTCATTGCCACAAAATAGTATTGAATGCAAAACAGTACATATTCAGTTTTAAAACGGTCCCTAACTAGTATTTGCTGCCTTTTTACTGTAAAGGATAAAACAGAATTATTGAAACCATAATCTCAATATATTTTGCATAACAATGTGATTAAAGGGAATATGCTTACCGTACATTAAATTGACTATGAAACAATATCCTGTCCCCTTTTATTTAATCATTCATGCATCACCTTCTGGACCTCTGAAACCAGTGTTATATAGTCTGCTTTGACTTATTAGTTTTCAGAATACATTCATAAATAAAACACTAGTTCAGGCTCTGTCAAAAGATACAGACTGGAATGACAGTAAACAGGAACCCATGACAATCTGGATAGCCTGGGAAAGCAGGAAACTGGAGGCACAGGTACAAAGATGACACTAGTAGCACCACAATGCTGGTAGGACAGACGGCACAGGTAGCATGGAAATGCTTGTAGCCAGAAAGTGATCAGAAACACTATAACCACAAATATGGAGTTGAAATTCTTGTGCTTTTTGCAGTAGTGATCAAACTGGAAAAAAAATGAATTGATTTTCTAATTTGTCTCTTGATTCATCACTTCCTCAAATTATAGAGAAAAATATCCCCAGCCTTGGAATCCAACTTGATGGTATAGTTAATTTAGCCAGTGGGCTCAAAGTAACAGAAAAGGTTGAAGTCTGTACTAGACAACTGCCTATCCACCTCAGTGGTGCTAATCTGTATCAGTGATATGATATTCTCATAAAGGAGTTTCTTCTTCTGATTTTTGAAGTCCTTTTTTGTCATGAAAAACACACTGTGTATATGTTTTACAAAGAGAACATAAACTTTTTATTGCACATTGAGAGTTTTTAAGCAATCAATTAAAACTTCTAATCAAGTAAACACTCACTGCGTCTCCTTTCAAACTGTCATTCCCAACAGATAAACACTCTTACACAATTATACAGTCCTAACTACCACAATGGCCGATACAGTTCATGAGACAAGCACATGAAGGGAGTGATAGATGTGACAACCACTCTCCCTTCCAGTCCAAATTTGTAGGAGATGATCATGCTGGATGATCTCTAACAGTTATAGGTCCTCCTTCCTGGACAGTCTATCAACATTCTGATTGACACCTCCCCTGCAATACTTTATAAACTCCCTCCTATACAAGCAGACATTATTTCTTGCTGGCCTCAATATGTGTCCTCTCGAGCTAACAATTCCTAATCAAATTGGCATTTGGGTGTTCTTATCCTTGGTGATCTACCTGGCTGAGTGCTGTCCAAAATCCGTATGTGACTGCATTAGTGTGAAACAAGAAGGGCTAGGTTTAGTCCAGGGTGGCCAGTACAGGGAAGCAGGTGAGCAGGGCCCTGAACAGTTCAGGGTCCGGCTGATGATATAGGGCCTTTTCTTGTGCGTCAGTTCAGTCAGAGGCTTTGAGATGGCTCTGTAATTAGAAGAAAATTTGCAGTAAAACCTTGTGGTGCCTTGGAAAGCCATTACCTGGTTTTTCATTTGGGGAAGGAGTGAGGTAGCTATTCCCTCCACATTAGCAGCTTCAAGCAAAATGTTCTTGCTTCTTACCCTGCACCCTAGATATTGTACGTCTGCACCTACCCACTGCGATTTGTAAGGTTTAATGGCGAGTCCTGCCTGCTTTATCCTGTCTAGAATCCTATCAATATTCTTGAGATGATTCTTCCAGGATGTCCTAAATATAGCAAAATTATCTAAGTAGTCCTGGGCAAAAGTTTGGTAGCCCTCTAATAGGTGATTTATCAGACTCTTAAAAGTAGAGGGATGATCTTCATTCTAAAGGGCTTCATGGTAAACTCATAGTTTGAAGGGAGTGATGAACGCTAAGAGAATATCCTTTCAAGAGATCCATGGTGGTCAAATATGTAGCCATTCCTAACCCGTTGAGTAACTTGTCCATTCAGGGCTTAGGGTAAGCATCAGTTTTAATTTTATCGTTGAGCTTATTATAATCCACAAACTAGTACAACATGAGAAGCCCAGGGACTACTTGATGGCTCAATACTCTCTCAACTCATGCCCTCCCACATACCCTAATCACACCCACCCACCTATGATTTGTGTTAATTTATAGTTCAGGTTTAGCTCTATCATCTCCATTTTTCACAGCTGATACACCCTCAAATGTAATCACTAATTAAACCTCTACTTTCTTTTCAGTTACTTGCAAAGTCCATGTTTCTTACTTTTAATCACTTCTCCTTTTGTTTCATTAATCCCTTTATTTTGTAAGTTTGGTAGTTTTCAATCTTGTAGGATGCCTTGAAAAAAGCACCAAGTATGTAAAATTTTAAACTCAAAATCAAAGTCCTCTACTTTTTGTCATGTGTTTAATATTGTATTTTTTATTTTTGTTACCCTTTATACATAACCTCTGTACAAGGTTATGGAATATATTGTAGCGTTGCAAAAAACGTTATTAATAATAATAATAATAATAATAATAATAATAATAAGGTGCACTAAGGAGGGGTTTGGGTTTTTAGAGCACTTGGCTGACTTCTCACTTCGGTACAATCTCTACAGTAGGGATGGATTGCACCTTAATGATGAGGGAGATTTTGTACTAGGGGATAGGATGGTAGAAAGGCTGGAGGAGTTTTTAAACTAGTAGTTGGGGGGGGAGGGACTAGATATAAGTAATGGGGTAGAAAGTGTAGAGGGTATAAGGGATGAATTAACAACTCATAGGGGAGGAGATGGGGGGAGGGGTAGTATAGTCAATAGGGAGGTAGTACTAAGTAATTCAAGTACAGTGGCAGGCACTTCAGAACTACAGACTCATAACATAAGGTGTATGCTTGCTAATGCCAGAAGCTTGCCAGGAAAAATGGGAGAGTTTGAATTATTAGCAATTAATGAAAATTGGGATTTAAAAGGCATTACTGAAAAGTGGTGGGATGAATCTCATGACTGGACCGTTAATCTGGATGGTTATAACCTATTTAGGAAAGATAGAGGCAATGGTAAACGAGGAGGAGGGATTTGTCAGTATGTTAAGCCTCAATTTAAGCCTATAGTCAAGAGAAGATATTTATGGTGGACATAGTGATAAAGCTGAATGTTTGTGGGTAGAGTTAAATAGCGGAGCAGCAAATTCCAAAAGAATATTAGTAGGAGTATGCTATAAACCCCCAAATATAGCTGAAAGTGAGGAAATACAATTATTGTTACAGATTGAAAATGCAGCTAGGCATGGTCAAGTTCTAATAATGGGAGATTTTAATTACCCTGAAATAAACTAGATAAATAAGACCAGCAGTTCATCTAAGGGGAGCAGGTTCTTGAGTACACTCAGGGATCATTATCTGGCCCAGGTTGTACAAGAGCCTACTAGAAATGAAGCTATCTTAGATTTACTCATCACAAATAATATTGATATAGTATCTAATGTTGGAATAGGGCAACTTTTGGGAAACAGTGATCACATCACAGTCTTGTTTGAGATCGAATTAAAAAAAGTTTTTTTAAGGGGCCAACAAAAACTCTTAATTTTAAAAGGGCAGATTTTAACGGTCTTAGGGCAGCAATACATTCGTTGAGAGAGGACATATATTCTACCTGCTGCTGATTTAATAGGGAAATAGATAGCCAGGCTGTGTATTTAGCTTTCACTACACACCTGAAGGACTCATTTGATATCTGCTGCAAGGACAGCAACCCAAAAAACCTTTTTAGCGCTAGAAAATCATTTATTTTATTTTATTATTTATTATTTTTCTGTGTAATCTAATTGCATATGCCTGCCTGCTAGCGTGTGTGTGAGGCCTATTGCATCTACTCTGCCAACTTTTGCCAGTGCACAGTGACACTCATATCTGGTGCAACCAAAGTGTACAGTGACATAAAACAACCCTTTTTTTCCTGTAATCGATTGAATATCAGCTGCCTGCCTACAGGCGTGTGAGTGAGGCCTATTGCATCTACTCTGCCAACTTTTGCCAGTTCACACTGACACTCATATCTGGTGCAACCGTAGTGTACAGTGACATAAAACAACCCTTTTTTTCATTAATCGATTGAATATCAGTTGCCTGCCTACAGGTGTGTGTGTGTGAGGCCTATTGCATCTACTCTGCCAACTTTTGCCAGTGCACAGTGACACTCATATCTGGTGCAACCGTAGTGTACAGCGACATAAAACAACCCTTTTGTGACTTTAATCGATTGAATATCAGTTGCCTGCCTACAGGCGTGTGTGTGAGGCCTATTGCATCTACTCTGACAACTTTTTCCAGTGCACAGTGACACTCATATCTGGTGCAACCTAATGTACAGTGACATTTAAGAACCCTTTTTTGACTGTAATCGATTGAATATCAGTTGCCTGCCTACAGGCGTGTGAGTGAGGCCTATTGCATCTACTGTGCCAACTTTTGCCAGTGCACAGTGACACTCATATCTAGTGCAACCGTAGTGTACAGTGAAATAAAATAACCCTTTTTTGACTGTAATCGATTGAATATCAGTTGCCTGCCTACAGGCGTGTGTGTGAGGCCTATTGCATCTACTCTGCCAACTTTTGCCAGTGCACAGTGATACGTCATATCTGGTGCAACCGTACTGTACAGTGTCATAAAACAACCCTTTTTTTTCAGTAATCGATTGAATATCAGTTGCCTGCCTACAGGCGTGTGTGTGAGGCCTATTGCATCTACTCTGCCAACTTTTGCCAGTGCACAGTGACACTCATATCTGGTGCAACCGTAGTGTACAGTGACATAAAACAACCCTTTTTCTTCTGTAATCGATTGAATATCAGTTGCCTGCCTACAGGAGTGTGTGTGAGGCCTATTGCATCTACTCTGCCAACTTTTGCCAGTGCACAGTGACACTCATATCTGGTGCAACCGTAGTGTACAGTGACATAAAACAACCCTTTTTTTTCTGTAATCGATTGAATATCAGTTGCCTGCCTACAGACGTGTGTGTGAGGCCTATTGCATCTACTCTGCCAACTTTTGCCAGTGCACAGTGACACTCATATCTGATGCAACCGTAGTGTACAGTGACATAAAACAAGCCTTTTTTTTCTGTAATCGATTGAATATCAGTTGCCTGCCTACAGGCGTGTGTGTGAGGCCTATTGCATCTACTCTGCCAACTTTTGCCAGTGCACAGTGACACTCATATCTAGTGCAACCGTAGTGTACAGTGACATAAAACAACACTTTTTTGACTGTAATCGATTGAATATCAGTTGCCTGCCTACAGGCGTGTGTGTGAGGCCTATTGCATCTACTCTGCCAACTTTTGCCAGTGCACAGTGACACTCATATCTAGTGCAACCGTAGTGTACAGTGACATAAAACAACCCTTTTTTGACTGTAATTGATTGAATATCAGTTGCCTGCCTACAGGCGTGTGTGTGAGGCCTATTGCATCTACTCTGCCAACTTTTGCCAGTGCACAGTGACACTCATATCTAGTGCAACCGTAGTGTACAGTGACATAAAACAACCCTTTTTTGACTGTAATCGATAAAATATCAGTTGCCTGCCTACAGGCGTGTGTGTGAGGCCTATTGCATCTACTCTGCCAACTTTTGCCAGTGCACAGTGACACTCATATCTAGTGCAACCGTAGTGTACAGTGACATAAAACAACACTTTTTTGACTGTAATCAATTGAATATCAGTTGCCTGCCTACAGGCGTGAGTGTGAGGCCTATTGCATCTACTCCGCCAACTTTTGCCAGTGCACAGTGACACTCATATCTGGTGCAACCGTAGTGTACAGTGACATAAAACAACCCTTTTTTGACTGTAATCGATTGAATATCAGTTGCCTGCCTACAGGCGTGTGAGTGAGGCCTATTACATCTACTCTGCCAACTTTTGCCAGTGCACAGTGACACTCATATCTGGTGCAACCGTAGTGTACAGTGACATAAAACAAGCCTTTTTTGACTGTAATCGATTGAATATCAGTTGCCTGCCTACAGGCGTGTGTGTGAGGCCTATTGCATCTACTCTGCCAACTTTTGCCAGTGCACAGTGATACGTCATATCTGGTGCAACCGTAGTGTACAGTGACATAAAACAACCCTTTTTTTCCAGTAATCGATTGAATATCAGTTGCCTGCCTACAGGTGTGTGTGTGAGGCCTATTGCATCTACTCTGCTAACTTTTGCCAGTGCACAGTGACACTCATATCTAGTGCAACCGTAGTGTACAGTGACATAAAACAACCCTTTTTTTTCTGTAATCGATTGAATATCAGTTGCCTGCCTACAGGCGTGTGTGTGAGGCCTATTGCATCTACTCTGCCAACTTTTGCCAGTGCACAGTGACACTCATATCTAATGCAACCGTAGTGTACAGTGACATAAAACAACCCTTTTTTTCTGTAATCGATTGAATATCAGTTGCCTGCCTACAGGCGTGTGTGTGAGGCCTATTGCATCTACTCTGCCAACTTTTGCCAGTGCACAGTGACACTCATATCTAGTGCAGCCGTAGCGTACAGTGACATAAAACAACCCTTTTTTTTCTGTAATCGATTGAATATCAGTTGCCTGCCTACAGGTGTGTGTGTGTGAGGCCTATTGCATCTACTCTGCCAACTTTTTCCAGTTCACAGTGACACTCATATCTGGTGCATCCTAGTGTACAGTGACATTTAAGAACCCTTTTTTGACTGTAATCGATTGAATATCAGTTGCCTGCCTACAGGCGTGTGAGTGAGGCCTATTGCAGCTACTCTGCCAACTTTTGCCAGTGCACAGTGACACTCATATCTGGTGCAACCGTAGTGTACAGTGACATAAAACAAGCCTTTTTTGACTGTAATTGATTGAATATCAGTTGCCTGCCTACAGGCGTGTGTGTGAGGCCTATTGCATCTACTCTGCCAACTTTTGCCAGTGCACAGTGACACTCATATATGATGCAACCGTAGTGTACAGTGACATAAAACAACCCTTTTTTTCTGTAATCGATTGAATATCAGTTGCCTGCCTACAGGCGTGTGTGTGAGGCCTATTGCATCTACTCTGCCAACTTTTGCCAGTGCACAGTGAAACTCATATCTAGTGCAACCGTAGTGTACAGTGACATAAAACAACACTTTTTTGACTGTAATCGATTGAATATCAGTTGCCTGCCTACAGGCGTGTGTGTGAAGCCTTTTGCATCTACTCTGCCAACTTTTGCCAGTGCACAATGACACTCATATCTAGTGCAACTGTAGTGTACAGTGACATAAAACAACCCTTTTTTGACTGTAATCGATTGAATATCAGTTGCCTGCCTACAGGCGTGTGTGTGAGGCCTATTGCATCTACTCTGCCAACTTTTGCCAGTGCACAGTGACACTCATATCTAGTGCAACCGTAGTGTACAGTGAAATAAAAGAACCCTTTTTTGACTGTAATCAATTGAATATCAGTTGCCTGCCTACAGGCGATTGTGTGAGGCCTATTGCATCTACTCTGCCAACTTTTGCCAGTTCACAGTGACACTCATATCTAGTGCAACCGTAGTGTACAGTGACATAAAACAACACTTTTTTGACTGTAATCGATTGAATATCAGTTGCCTGCCTACAGGCTTGTGTGTGAAGCCTATTGCATCTACTCTGCCAACTTTTGCCAGTGCACAGTGACACTCATATCTAGTGCAACCGTAGTGTACAGTGACATAAAACAACCCTTTTTTGACTGTAATTGATTGAATATCAGTTGCCTGCCTACAGGCGTGTGTGTGAGGCCTATTGCATCTACTCTGCCAACTTTTTCCAGTGCACAGTGACACTCATGTCTAGTGCAACCCTAGTGTACAGTGACATAAAACAACCCTTTTTTGACTGTAATCGATTGAATATCAGTTGCCTGCCTACAGGCGTGTGTGTGAGGCCTATTGCATCTACTCTGCTAACTTTTGGCAGTGCACAGTGACACTCATATCTAGTGCAACCGTAGTGTACAGTGACATAAAACAACCCTTTTTTGGCTGTAATCGATTGAATATCAGTTGCCTGCCTTCAGGCGTGTGTGTGAGGCCTATTGCATCTACTCTGTCAACTTTTGCCAGTGCACAGTGACACTCATATCTAGTGCAACCGTAGTGTACAGTGAAATAAAAGAACCCTTTTTTGACTGTAATCGATTGAATATCAGTTGCCTGCCTACAGGCGTGTGTGTGAGGCCTATTGCATCTACTCTGCCAACTTTTGCCAGTGCACAGCGACACTCATATCTGGTGCAACCGTAGTGTACAGTGACATAAAACAACCCTTTTTTGACTGTAATCGATTGAATATCAGTTGCCTGCCTACAGGCATGTGTGTGAGGCCTATTGCATCTACTCTGCCAACCTTTGCCAGTGCACAGTGACACTCATATCTGGTGCAACCGTAGTGTACAGTGACATAAAACAACCTTTTTTTTTCTGTAATCGATTGAATATCAGTTGCCTGCCTACAGGCGTGTGTGTGAGGCCTATTGCATCTACTCTGTCAACTTTTGCCAGTGCACAGTAAAACTCATATCTGGTGTCACAGTAGCTTGCACGCATAGAACCACTAATCGTAAAAATAATGACAGGTAGAGGCAGGCCACCCCGCAGGGGCCGTCGTGGTCGTGGTTTCTGTGATTCCCTTTGGCCCTAGAATAATGCCCAGTTTTCAGAGGCAATGTACCCTGAACTTGAAAAGTTCTGAGGACATGGTTGACTGGCTAACACAGGACACCCAATCTTCTACAGCTTCCGCTCGGAACCTAGACGCACCATCCTCCTCAAGCTTACCTCTCCAGTTACCACTCGCCCGCCTGCCGCCACCACCAACACAAGCACCACAGCCGCTTCACTTGATCCGTCAGCAGAGTTGTTTACACATCCATGGAAGAAATGAGTGATGCACAAACATTAGTGCAAGAGGATGTAGATAACAGTGATATGTCCCAGTCAGGCAGCATTACACACATGGACGTACGGGCTGATGATGATGATGATGTTGTACCCGGTGCTGCTTCCTTTGTTTAATTGTCAGATACAAGTGAAGCGGTTGATGATGACGATGCGTCCGTGGATGTCACGTGGTTGCCCGCTATAAGAGAAGAAGAACAGGAGGAAAGTTCAGATGGGGAGACAGAGAGGAGGAGGAGACGAGTTGGAAGCAGCTGGAGGTCGTCGAAAGTAGCTAGTGGCACAGTCAGACAGCATGCATCGGCACCCGGGGTCAGCCAGACAGCACTCCAGTCAAAGCATGCTGTTGCCACCACCAGAATACCGTCATTGCAGAGCTCAGCAGTGTGGCAATTTTTTCGTGTGTCTGCCTGTGACAACAGCGATGCCATTTGCAACCTGTGCGAAAAGAAACTGAGTCGTGGGAAGTCCAACACCCACCTAGGTACAAATTCTTTGCGAAGGCACATGATGTCACATCACAAACGCCTATGGGATCAACACATGAGTACAAGCAGCACACAAAGTCAAAGCCGCCATCCTCCTCCTGGTCCAGCATCTTCAGCCACGTCAACCACTGCTGCCCTGCTTGCCCCCTCTCAACCATCTGCCACTCTGTGTCTAGCCCTGAGCAGTCCCTGCTCATCTGCCCACAGTCAGGTGTCTGTCAAGGACATGTTTGAGTGTAAGAATCCAATGTCACAAAGTCACCCCCTTGCCCGGCAACTGACAGCTGGCTTGTCTGAACTCTTAGCCCGTCAGCTTTTACCATACAAGCTGGTGGAGTCTGAGGCGTTCAAACAATTTGTAACTATTGGGACACCGCAGTGGAAGGTACCCAGCCGAAATTTCTTTGCACAAAAGGCAATCCCCAACCTGTACTCGATTGTGCAAAAGGAAGTAATGGCATCTCTGGCACACAGTGTTGGGGCAAGGGTCCATCTGAACACGGATACCTGGTCTGCAAAGCATGGTCATGGCAGGTATATCACCTACACTGCGCATTGGGTAAACCTGGTGACGGCTGCCAAGCATGGAATAAGTTGCTCTGCAGAGGAGTTGGTGACACCGCAACGACTTGCAGGCAGGCCTGCTGCCACCTCCTCTACTCCTCCTACTCCATCCTCTTCCATAACTTCCTCGGCTGAGTCCTCTTCTGCTGCTGCTATGTCTTGCTCCACATCAACGGCACCCCCCCAGCTCCACAGGTACTATTCCACATCCTGGATACGGCAGTGTCACGCCGTCTTGGAGTTGACTTCCCTAAAAACAGAGAGTCACACAAGACCAGCACTCCTGTCCGCCCTGAATGCACAGGTGGATCAGTGGCTGACTACGCACCAACTGGAGATCGGCAAAGTGGTTTGTGACAACGTAAGAAATTTGTTGGCGGCATTGAATTTGGGCAAGTTGACACATGTGCCGTGCATGGCACATGTGTGTAATCTGATTGTACAACGCTTTGTGCATAAGCACCCAGGCTTACAGGACTTCCTGAAGCAGGCCAGGAAGGTGTGTGCCCATTTCAGGCGTTCCTACACGGCCATGGCGCACTTTACAGGTATCCAGTGGCGAAACAACATGCCAGCGAGGCTCTTGATTTTAGACAGCCCGACACGTTGGAATTCAACACTCCTAATGTTCGACCGCCTGCTCCAACAAGAAAAGGCATTAACGAGTATTTGTATGACCGGGGTGCTAGGACAGCCTCTGCGGATTGGGATTTTTTTGCCACGTTACTGGACGCTCATGCGCAATGCCTGTAGGCTTATGCGTCCTTTTGAGGAGGTGACAAACTTGGTCAGTCGCACCCAGGGCACTATCAGAGACATCATACCATTTGTTTTCTTCCTGAAGCGTGCCCTGCAAAGAGTGCTGGATCAGGCCTTAAATGAGCGTGAAGAGGAAGAGTTGTGGTCACCATCACCACCAGAAACAGCCTTATCAGCATCGCTTGCTGGACCTGTGGCAACGCTGGAAGAGGATTGTGAGGAAGGGGAGTCATAGGAGGAATGTGGCTGTGAGGAGGAGGAAGACCAACCACAACAGGCATCCCAGGGTGCTCGTTGTCACCTATCTGGTACCCGTGGTGTTGTACGTGGCTGGGGGGAAGAACATACCTTCAGTGAGATCACTGAGGACGAGGAACGGGACATGACTAGCTCGGCATGCAACCTTGTGCAAATGGGGTCTTTCATGCTGTCGTGCCTGTTGAGGGACCCTCGTATAAAAAGGATGAAGGAGAACGACCTGTACTGGGTGTCCACGCTACTAGACCCCCGGTATAAGCAGAAAGTGCCTGAAATTTTACCGAATTACCACAAGTCGGAAAGGATGCAGTACTTCCAAAATAAATTAAAAAGTATGCTTTACACAGCGTTTAAGGGTGATGTCACAGCACAACGGCAATCTAACAGCGGAAGAGGTGAACATAATCCTCCTCCTCCCACGACCACGCCGGCAAGGAGAGGACGCTTTACAGACGTGTTGTTGATGGAGGACATGCAGAGCTTTTTAAGTCCTATGCATCGCCACAGCCCTTCGGGGTCCACCCTCAGAGAACGACTCGACCGTCAGGTAACAGACTACCTCGCCATAACTACAGATATCGACACTATGATGAGCGATGAACCCCTTGACTACTGAGTGTGCATGCTTGCCCTGTGGCCTGAGCTATCCCAATTTGCCATAGAACTTCTGTCCTGCCCTGCTTCAAGTGTCCTGTCAGAAAGGACCTTCAGTGCAGCAGGAGGTTTTGTCACTGATAAGAGAAGTCGCCTAGGTCAAAAAAGTCTAGATTACCTCACCTTCATTAAGATGAATGAGGGATGGGTCCCGAAGGGACTGACAGTGGGCGATACATTCGATTAAAAAAGGCCTGATAGATGAGCTGCCTTGAGCTAATAATGGTCCACACGCTGCTGTATTTTATCCCTGAATGCCGGATGACTTGCGTGACTTATCCGCCACCAACTAGGGTTCAAGACGCAATGTTTTAGGGCACTTTCTGCCTGGCAAACTAACATCAATTTTTCAGGTCGCTGCAACAATACCTAATTTTTGCATTTAAATTCTTTTATTGTCAGAAGGCGTACAGCATGTAATGAAAAATAAAGCATTTTTGATCAGTCTTGCATAACAGTTGTGCAAAAATACATATTTGCAATAAAGACATTTTGTGAAAGTTAGCTGGCTATTGCTTCTTATTTTTACTTTTTAGGTTTATAATTTTTCTAATTTTTACTGTGATTGCAATTTAAGAGATATTAAAACATGGTAAAACAGACAATAGTAAAGAGTATATCTGCAGGAAACACCAAAGTCGTATTAGCTATCATCCATCCAGCAGTATTAGCTTATTATTTACAATATCTAACCTGGGCAATCACCCTTGGGTTACCCTAGGGCAGGCTTCAGTAAGCGACCTCTCCTTTCCTGGGATGATTTTGCCGCCGGTTGCTTCTGAAAGGTCTCCAGGGCTCCCCCACTCCGGTCCTTCCCCCAGTGTCACTTCAACCAGTAACAAATGTTTTATATTTATGAAGCGAC
The DNA here is from genome assembly GCA_027410445.1 of Discoglossus pictus. Classification (NCBI taxonomy): domain Eukaryota; kingdom Metazoa; phylum Chordata; class Amphibia; order Anura; family Alytidae; genus Discoglossus; species Discoglossus pictus. The sequence goes on along the minus strand of CM050167.1, from coordinate 156,041,764 downwards.
CCAATGATCCCCCTTGATAGAGTTTTATCTTTACAAATTTTGGAGAACCAATTTAAGACCGGTGTCCCCTGTTTCTGGGTCAGGGAGTGTGTGAAAGGCCTCAGCCTACAGTAATTGTAATGATCTGACAGCGGTAGCTCATGCTTGTCCCTCAGTTCCTCATAGGTGAGCATCTGGCCCTTTACTAACCAGTCTCCCAGTCTATCTAGTTTCCTTGACCTCCACCAGTGTTGTGATGTTGTGCTCATGTGTTTCGGGGGCTTGAGGGTGGTCAAGAATTGGGGTCATTTAAGTGGATCCAGGGAACAAACCCGTGTGTTTCTTGGCCCATTTCTAGTATGATAGTGAGTGTCTGATTAGGGGGTTTGGCGAGTTTTTAAGGCTCTGAGTCAATTCTGATAGCCAAGCCACCTTGTCCCAGGTTAAGGGCCTTAAAGTGTGGTTCTCTAAATACACACAGGCTGGTTGATGACATATAGAATGTGCTATTGGGAGGAAAGATAGGTGGCGTAACAGGTATTAAACTGATAGGAATGAATAGTTCAACTTAATACACCACTCCTATCTGGTGGCACCTTAGATTGCACGCGCAGTGCCCCAAATTCGAAGTGGGAGGACCGACCAAGCATCTTTTTCCATCTCCCTGTTCCAAAAATTCATGCCATATACACGTCCCCTGATAGGTGACGTAACAGGTATTAAACTGATAGGAATGAATAGTACAACTTAATACACCACTCCTATCTGGTGGCACCTTAGATTGCACGCGCAGTGCCCCAAATTTGAAGTGGGAGGACCGACCAAGCATCTTTTTCCATCTCCCTGTTCCAAAAATCCATGCCATATACACGTCCCCTAATAGTGGACGTAACAGGGATTAAAGCGATAGGAATAGTACTACTTAACAGTACACACTTTATAATAACGCAGACAGAGGCAACGCAGAGAGAGGAGTCTGAAGAAGAGGAGTCAGAGGAGGAAGGTGGCTTTGAGGAGGTGGAAGACCAAACACAGCAGGCGTCCCAGGGGGCTTGTTGTCACCTTTTGGGGACCCTTGGTGGCTGGGTGGAGGAAGAGACCTTCAATGACATCAGTGAGGACAAGGAACGGGACATGGCTATCTTGGTATCCAACCTTGTGCAAATGGGGAGTTTGCGGTTGTTTGCGGTGCATTAAACGGGGAGATTGATCTGTTACTGTGAAGCGGGTGTAACCCTTACACTACCTGATCGATACAACATCATACCTGATGTTTTAAAGCATGTTATTCCAAACAATTTAGTAATGTTAGGTGATTTATGCCCTTTATGGCTTAAAACCAGACTCTGCATCAACTATGTAATTTTCCGTGGGAGTTTTGCCATGGATCCCCCTCCGGCATGCCACAGTCCAGTTGTTAGTCCCCTTGAAACAACTTTCCCATCACTATTGTGGCCAGAAAGAGTCCATGTGGGTTTTGAAATTCGCCTGCCCATTGAAGTCTAAAATTTTATGTTCGCGACATCACTATTAGTGACCAAGAAAAGGCAGATGAGCTAAATAGGTTCTTTTCTTCTGTATACACAAGGGAGGTACCAGTGGTTGGGACACGGCAACATAATGTGGCTACACTACCTTTGCCAAATAATTGGTTAACATAGGAAGTAATCCAAAAGAGGTTGGAAAAAATAAATGTTAATAAAGCCCCGGGTCCTGATGGAATACATCCAAGGGTACTAAGGGAACTGGGTTCTGTAATAGCCAAACCACTATATTTAATTTTTCAAGATTCACTCAACACAGGGTCTCTACCAGATGACTGGAGAAAAGCTGATGTGATACCTATATTTAAAAAAGGGAGCAAGAGCAAATCGGGGGAATTATAGACCAGTGAGCCTCACTTCTGTAGTGGGGAAGCTTTTGGAAGGGTTAATAAGGGATAATATACAAGAATATGTCTATTTGAACAGGATTATAAGTAGGAGTCAACATGGATTTATGAGGGATAGGTCATGTCAAACAAATCTAATTAGTTTCTATGAGGAGGTTAGTAGGAACCTGGATCAAGGCAACTCAGTGGATGTAGTCTTTTTGGATTTTGCAAAGGCTTTTGATATTGTGCAAACTAAGAGATACAGGAGTTGCAGTATATATCTGCTCATGAATTGAGAGCTGGCTAAAAGACAGGAAGCAAAGGGTTGTGGTAAATGGAACGTACTCCGATTGGACTAATGTGGTAAGTGGGGTTCCTCAGGGTTCAGTATTAGGTCCTCTCCTTTTTAACATATTTATTAATGACTTAGAGGTAGGATTGGAGTGTGGTGTCTCCATTTTCGCTGATGACACAAAGTTGTGCAAGGTAATTAAATCAGATAGTGATGTGCTTTCCCTCCAAAGGGATTTACATAAAATTGAGGAATGGGCATCTAAATGGCAGATGAGACTTAATACGAATAAATGTAAAGTTATGCATCTGGGAAGGAAAAATAGCCATGCGATTTATAATCTTAATGGAGCAAATCTAGGTGTATCGGATATTGAAAGGGATTTGGGAGTGCTTGTGGACAACCACCTAGGTAACAGTGCTCAAAGCCAAGCAGCAGCTGCAAAGGCAAATCAAGTATTAGCATGTATTAAGAAGGGTATAGAAGCCAGGGAAGCAAAAATAATTCTGCCACTATACAAATCTCTAGTACGCCCTCATTTGGAATATGGAGTACAATTTTGGGCATCACTTCATAAAAAGGACATTTTAGAGCTGGAAAATGTACAGAGGAGGGCAACAAAACTAAGGGAATGGAGGGGCTAAGTTATGAAGAAAGACTAACCAAATTAAACGTATTTTCTCTAGAAAAAAGGCGTCTAAGAGGAGATATGATTACCTTATATAAATACATCCAGGGCCAGTACAAAGATTTGTCAAGGAAACTTTTTGTGCCAAGAGATTTTCAACTGACAAGAGGAAATCCCTTGAGGTTAGAAGTAAAAAGATTCCACCTTAAAGAAAGAAAAGGCTTCTTCACAGTAAGGGTGGTTAATCTGTGGAATTCTCTACCAGAGGAGGTGGTGACAGCGGATTCGATAGATTACTTTAAAAGTGGACTGGATTTATTTCTAATTAAAAAGGGAATTCAGGGTTATCATGGATAATTAGAGAGGCAGTATTGATCCAGGGAGAAGTCTGGTCGCCGGTGTCTGGGATCAGGAGGGAATTCATATATTTTTTTTTTTATATATACAACTAATTAATTAATAGTTAATCCGCATATTGCAGATCAGAGGAGATCTTAAAAGGTTGAACTTGATGGACTGAAAGTCTTTTTTCAACCTTAAATATTATGTAACTATGTAACTATGTAATAACTGGAGCATTTTGTTTAACTCTTTATTTACACAATCCTTGTCTGCCTCAGAAACCCTGTAAGAAGGTTGTTACAAGGGATGATAGTCAGTGGTGACAACATTGTGGGCGGTTGAGGTTGCTGCGCCGTGGCAGAGCAGAAAACTATTTTGAGTAATGGGCTAGCAGAGTCTGGAGTTGTTGCTGCTGTGTTTTTATTAGATTTGTAAAATTATTTATGTATTTTGCTTGAGATGAGGGGTTAGGGAGTTCTAGTAGGCCAGGAAATATCTCTTCCTCTAGTTCGCTACCAGTGGGCAGACAGACCGCCATGATGGCATTCTCTTGTTCTTGGTAGGCTTTGATGTAATTAATGTGGCTAATTTATGGATATGTTCTTCAGAATCTGTCTCAATTATGTAAATGATATTACCCAATTTATGAATGTCCCTGTAGAGTCCTTCCCAGGCAGCTTCTAGTTTGTTCTGAGGATGGGGAACCAGCATCAATACCTTCTGATTCTCTGCAGCTCTCTCTCCCGGTACCCTGATCATACCATTTTGTTCTGCTTGCTCTGGACAGCCTGCAGATGCTGGAGAAACAACTGGATTCCTTGGACACCTCATGATATGCGAAGAGGAGGTGGTCATGCAGCTTTTTCCAATCTCTTTCTTGCTTTACGATGGCTATCAGCATATGTTTTAGGCTCCCATGTATTATTATTATTATTACTAGCGACATGCCCGTCAAAAATGATGGGGCAATACAATTTGAAGCCATGGCAATGCTGTTTGCTCCTTGTTTCCTTTTGCTCTTCTGAGCACCTTCGGCGCTCATTGCAAGACTCTCCCCACGTGTATTTCCAGTTTTGTGCTTTGCAATGATCATCTTTGCCGCTCATCGCAAAGACAGATTTATATATCTATATATTTTTAAATAGTAATTAATTAGTTACTTAATAAATTAATATACTTTATCTATTTCTAAATAATATATCCAACAATCAATAGCCTGAAGAGCTAACAATCTGTTGTTATCTTTCTGCAGCATACAGTTGGACTGTTGCTGCCCTGAGGGGAAAGTGTCATCAATGTGCCAATTGTGCAGTGTAAGTAGGCTGCATGCGCGAGGGCAAACCGTTGGTGTAGTCGGGTAAAGCTCCATTTTATATTTGTAATGTTATTAGTTGCAAGTTAGTGTTGTAAAATGGCATTGATTGTCTATGTGTTATGCTGCTCGCGAGCATTTTCCGTCCTTTGTAATTGTGTATTTTGTACCTTGTACGATCCTGGGTAAAAAAAGTGGTACGCGGCTGGTGGTGTTTTGCACGGTTCAGGGGCGTATAGCCTGGTTTTCATTTTTTTCGGCCGTCATTTCTTTTCTTGCTTAGACGATTTTCGAGTGCCAAAATTCTGCAAATTCGGCTTAAATTTGCGCGTAATCTCACTCCCAGACGTCCTGGCTCCCCCCCCCCCTCGTGCTGTGTGTGATGTGTTTTTTGTATTTAATTTTTTGTCCTTTTTGTGTTTTTTGATTTGCGCGGTTCGGCCGTTAACTTTGTATTTTTCCGACCTCGTAATGTTTTTTTCTAAGTCCCGCAATTAGTTTTTCCCAATTAGTTTTCTCCCACTGCGTGCTAAGTCCTACCTAAGTGCTCCGAGTTTCAATGCCTCAACTGCTCACCTCGCTGTCGATAAGCACCTTTGGTGCTCATCGGCTAAGTGCTCTGAGCGCGGAAGACTTCTGTGCTCCAACGGCTCGCCTCGGTATGCGCAAGCCTAACGACGATTTGTAGTTTGACAACTATTATATGTGATTATTATTAACTTTTATTTGAAATGCGTCAACATATTCCATAGCACTGTACACTGAAGAAGAACAAGGAAAAATACAATATTAACAAACTGCAGAAAATAAGGGGTCCTGTTTTGAACATAGAATATTTGTAAAAGTTTTTTTTCAAAGAAAGCATCCTGCAAGATTGGAAACTCACTACTAATCAAAAGGGAATAGAAGAGGCAGAAACCTGGGGAAGAACAGATCTTATAAAACTTACCTCTGATAAAGCCACATGCTGGTGTGTGAAACTATAGTCAGGTAGAGAGAACCTTAGCTAGACCACCAGGAAATAAGAGTTGTTTGGCAATGGGAGTTTTAGTGAGGCTCCCTGATTGAGGGCTATTGGTAGTTGTACTTTATTTGTTAAGCGGCCAATAGTTACAGCCTGCTATCACCCGTTGCCCAGACTATCCCTTACTAGGTGGGATAAATAGAGAAGTTTAAGTTCAATTGTAATGTAGTGACAACCACTGAGTTAAGAAGAAATATTTAGAGCATTTAGAAGATTGGCTATAGGAGCATTATACTCCAAACCGGAGGCGGATGTTTCCGGATTGGGTTTTAGTTCAAATAAGTTATAAGTTTTGTATAAAAATGGAACAAGACAGAGGTGTCCCCTGTCACCCCTCTTGTTTGCATTGCTAATTGAACCACTGACAGAAGCAATAAGGATGTCAGATAAAATAAATCATAATGAGCACAAGCTTGTTCTTTACTTGGATGATGTTGTCCTGATGTTAACAGAACCTAAACAATTTTTAAAAGCTATACAATACCTAATTGGAAACTTCGGAAAGATTTCGAATTATAAGTTAAATATACAAAAAACGTAAGTCTTAGGTATTAATGTGGCTTTTGATGTGAAAAATGATTTGAGGGTTCTTTACCCCTTTAATTGGATAGGTAACAAGTTTAAGCACTTAGGAATCTTATTTTGTAAAGAAATTTAAAAAATAATTCAGTTAAACTGTGAAAAACTGTGTTTAAATTTGAAGGACATCTTAGGAGAGTGGAAAAATAAAAAGCTTTCTTTCTCTGGAAGAATAGCGGCTGTGAAAATGGCAGCATTGCCAAGGATTAACTATCTCTTACAAAGCATTCCTATTATTTCCATGTTTTTGGATTAAGAGTTTCCAAAGTCTCATAGATACATTTATTTTTAATGAAGGTAAATCTAGGATTAATAAGAACATTTTGAGTAAAAAGTTTAACAAGGGACGGTTAGCTTACCGTGAATTGAAATTATATTAAGATGCTATAATGTTGACACATATTGTTAAATGGACTTACCCGATTGATGTACACTCATGGTCAGAAATAGAGAACACAATGTTGAAGGTAAATTGTTTGAATCATTTGTTACTGATAAATTGTAAAAAGTATTGAATAGATGGTATTGGGTCCCCACGAAAATTGGGATATATCCATCTAATTTAAATACACAAAGGTGTTGGAGAGGCTTTGATCAACTGGGTACTCGGCTACATATATGGTGGGAATGCCCTCGGATACAGGTGCTTTGGAAAATTTGTTTCCAGAAATTATCACTCATCATAGGAAATCTTTTGATCCCTACACCTCAAATGGCTATTTTACATATAATACCCATGGAGATTAATATAGAAGCTCGAGCTTTGATCATACAAATTTTATCTAAAGTAAAATGGAAAATAGCTGGGAAATGAAAACAACAGTTAATACCTAACTGGAATGAGATAGAATCTTCATTGGAGTGCAATAGAGCCTTGGAGAAAGACTTTTTTTCTTTGGATTTGATCACATACTATAATTGTCGAACTACAAGATGTTGTCACGCTTTGCGTTGTGGGTACACTTTCGGCACTCATCGCCTGCGAGAGCGGTTAAGGCACTAAAACTTGCAGCACAGTATTTAGCTTGCAGCACTTATTTAATGAGCACCTGCGAGCCTCGCGTAGCGAGGCGAGCCATTAAGGCACTAAAACTCGCAGCACAGCATTTAGCTTGCAGCACTTAGGCGATGAGCGCCTGCGAGCCAAGCTGTTAAGGCACTAACACGCACAGAACTTGGGCGATGAGACACGGGACTTGAAAAAATAAAATACTAGACGCGGGACTATATACGAGGTAGTAAAAATACGAAGTTAACGGCCGAACCGCGAAAATCTAAATACACGAAAAGCACACAAAAAAAATAAAAAATAAAAACAAAAACATCACACACAGCACAGGGGCACAGCCAGGACCTACGGAAGTGAGGTGGAACGCGAATGTAAGTCGATTTTAAAGAGTTTCGGCATTCAAAAATCGGCTAAGCGAGAAAAAAATGGCGGCTAAAAAAAATGAAAACAAGGCTACACAACCCTGGACCGCACAACACAACGCCAACCGGGTACAAATTTCACACAGGAACGTACAAGGTACAAAAAACACTACTACAAAGGACGCCAAATACTTTGCAAACCGCGTAGCACATACACAAACGACGCTACTTTACACTCCGAACTTGCACATCACAACAATCCGCATCTATAGTAGCACTTTACACAAATAAACCAAAGGTTTGCCCTCGCGCACACAGCCTACTTCTAATGCACAGTTGGGACATTCATAAAAAAATCTCCACAGGCCAGCAACAGTCCAACTGGACATTATATGCTGCGGGAAAATGAAAAAAGAGTGTTAGCTCTTCAGCCTATTGATTGATGGATATATTAATTACTAATAGGTAAATTATATTAATTCATTAAGTAACTAATTAATTGATTATTATTTACAAAAATAGAGACATATGCATCTGTCTTTGTGATGAGCGCAGAGGCTGCTCAGAGGAGCAAAAGTACATCAGAGGAGAGGCTCAAAATGAGCGCTGAAGGTCCTCACAGTACAAAAACCTTCAGACTGTGTGGCAAAAAGCATTGCCAGGGCTTAAAATGTTGTTGACCGCCATTTTTTGACGGGCAAGTCGCTAATTCAATATAATATTGTTAAATGGAAGATATGGGATGCATTTTCACTATCTGGTTGCCATTCATAGGAGACTCTTATTCCCTTCCCTCTCGTTCCCTTGGGAGCCTAGTAGCTGGAATTGTTGTTTTTGTGTTGTTCATGGTTTTCTTTTTTTTTTTTTCTTGACAAATGGGATGACCCTTTATGTGAAAGAATTGTAATAGAGTCATTATGGGATGATCCCTTATGTGAAAGAGTTTTAATAGAATTGTTCTAAAGAGGGTCTGCTTCTATAAAAAAAGGGAAAAATGAAAAAGAATTAAAGAGAGTAATTTATTGTATTAGTGAATGAGAAGAATTCAGTGATTATCTATCCCATGTTATTACTATCTAAGAATTTTTTTGAGAGTGGAATTTTACATATAAGAATACATAGAAGGGTATTCTATGTATTGGTTAGGAAGTTTTTTGATATGTTTATTTTCTGTTAAATGTTATTTTTTTTTTGTATGTTAGTATGTAGTGTATAAATATTAATAACATATTTGAAATTAAAAAAAAGGTGTCATTGGTTTTCCATGTTGATTGGAAACTGTGATTCAGACTATGACTTGAGAGTGATGCTTTAAGACTATAATAAGCCTAATTGGAAAGCATAGTGCTCCTTAGAAACAAACTGATATTCTGTCTAAGGATACTAGATTGGTTACGTGTGAAGTGACTTTCAGTAGATATCCTGGAAATGAATAGGCAATTGACAATACCTCCCTTTTATTAACTAAAATTGCTTTTTAAAGTTTTACATTTTCATCAAGCATATGTGTTAAGTATTACAGTCCCAGTTATAATAAATTGGGCTCTAATAAAGGAAATTTAGGACGACTTTGCACTGGATTAGTCCAATACAGGTGGCCATCTAATAACTTCTATGTATCACTATATTGGCCTGAATGAAGTCTGCACAAGAAATAATTTCATCAAGTTAAATCATATGTGATATAAAAAATAATTTAACCCTCTGTATTGCTAGGTTCTGGGATAAGAATTTATATCCAAGTATCTCATAAGTGATTATACATCCGTATATTTATCCCCCTTGATTTCCTTTTAATGGGGTGGCATAAAGTGGATGGTACACCAAAGCAAATACAAGTTCAGGTACTCAATGAGAAATACATTTAGTTGTATGCTAGAATAATGTCCCCTGAAGAAATTTAATACAAGCCAAAATATATAAATAATGGAGACTGGAAATTATACATTACACAAGTTTTTTTATTTAAATAGCGCATTTTTGAGAGCAAGTTTCAATAAAAATATTTTCATTTTTAAATACATTTGAAGAACAGATAAGGAATAACAAGGGTCAGGAAGGAAATTACAGTTTGCTCAGCTAGGAAGGTGTGCAAAGTTGGAAAGGTTTTCTTTTAGTGGTAGAGGGAAGGGATCTTTTATCTCCGCCTACTGGTCAGATAATATAACCTGCAAATGGGAGTTATAATTTTATAATTTAGTCATAGTTATAAGGCTACAAAAATTGGGGATGGGAAGAGGTTAGTTGTCTTCAAGTAAAAATGGTGGTGTGGTCATTACTATCATGTTTAGCATTTTTTCCTACGTTCATTGCTCCTGTGACAGTAGATTTAGCCTCCACATTAGTTGGCAGATACTGTTGTCAAGAGCTGATATGTTCAAAACCGCAATCATTTTCACTGTTTCTATACAGAGCAGCAAATGATCACAGAACTCAGAATAATAATTAACAACTCGTAGATTCTTTCTCTACCCAGTTGATTAGATGTATGTGTATGTGTGCTGTCATCTTTGGTCTTGAATTTTGAATGATGACATTTGTCCCTTTTACATGTTTCAAAATATACCAAGATATACATTGTTGATTGTTGCAGAATCTCTTTTTGAACCGGATATCATGTTGCTTCAGGAGAAAATAGTGGTGTGGTGGAGTCTCTTTCTTAAACAGGACATTAAGCTGATTCAGGAGAAAATGGTGGTGTGGAAGAGTCTCTTTATTAAACTGGATATTAAGATGAATGGATGTTCACAGAGCCCATTTGTTTGGGGCTGATAGGGAGATGAGCAGAGATGTCTTATTCCACAGATTTACCACAGTTGGTTAGTTTATCTGCCATAAACAGGGTCCCCATATCTGAAAAAAATATTGATCAGTGCTTGTGCCACAATAATGGCAGTGATTTTCAATAATAACTACCTCAGGATATCGGGGAACATACAGCCTTATTAAATTGCAATTTGGCCAATTGAATAGGGCTCTATTTAAGCACATAGCACATTTTTTTACAGAAGTTTTTAGTTAGTGAACTTCTATCCAAAAGCAAGGTCTTCACTAACTAAAAACTTCTGTAAAAAAATATGCTGTGTGCTTAAATAAAGCCCTATTCAATTGGCCGAATTGCAATTTAATAAGGTCCTCATTCAATTGCAATTTTGCCAATTGAAGAGGGCTCTATATAAGCACATAACATATTTTTTGACCGAAGTTTTTAGTTAGTGAAGATCTTGATTTTGGATAGAAGTTCATTAACTAAAAAGTTCTGTATAAAAAATATATTATGTGCCTATATAGAGCCCTATTCAATTGGCCAACTCGCAATTGAATGAGGCTCTAAGTCTGATAGTGTACAATTGTCAAAAAAAATTTTTTGCCTGCCCTGCTAGGCTAAGCTAAGGGACCCGCAATGTAGATGGCAACTCACTGGAGGATCATATCAATTATGAGTAGAGGCTGCAAGGGTGTCCTGGTTCCCTTTCCCTTATTCCCAAATCACTGACATTGGTCATAGGTATCACAATATCTAATCAAATTTTTGTTAATCCCCAGCCAGTAAAATATTTGGGGGCACGTGTGATACCCATATAGCCCGCTAAGGGAATTTCATGTTCCAATACTAGGAGGCAGGATCGAAAGTTTTGGGAAATTATTAACTATTGTTTTGTTTCCCTTTTTTCTGAACTACCTTCCTCGTCTGAAATCCTGTATAGTAGGTCCTGACTCCATTTGTATGTTTCAAACTGTCATTTTCAACTGGTGAATATTCTGATATATCTCCCACTGCATCGCTCCCCAAACTGTCATCCCGAAACGCTGAACACTTTAACACAATTATACAGTCCCAGTCATCATGAGGCCTGCTTCCTGCTGCAATTCATGAGACAAATGCCTGGAGGGAGCAGGGAATCAGGACAGCTTGGTACTTATTATATGGCAGGTAGAACAACACCTGGTTACAACTCTGATCTCATGTTTCATATTGGCCCAGCAAAGGGTACTGCATGCCTTCCTATAGCATACTTCTCTACCAATGTTACTTCAGTGTATGTGTGCTGTCATCTTTGATCTTGAATTTTGAATGATGACCTTTGTTCTTGGATGCAAGTTTCAAAGTATAACAAGATATACATTGTTGATTGTGGCAGAATCTCTTTTGAACCGTATATTAAGTTGCTTCAGGAGAAAATGATAGTGTGTCAGAGTCGCTTTCTTGTCCCTTTGGACAGTATTCCTTTCTGAATGTGAATGTCTAATATGCTTGCACATTGAATAGCAGTTCTTCCTTTTAATCTACCAGGCCAGCTAATACTGCTGACTTTAGAGCGTGAAAACATTCATCATTCTCTGAGTATTGTTTCTTCAGGAGTAACTGCTGGTCTGTGTTGTTTAAATAACTAGTGTATTGAAATCAAATTATATGGGTCTGTGGTGTGCTGACCCCAGATTATTGTGTTTACATCTCATCAAGGAGTTCCCCCAAACCCCAAACCAACACCCCCTTCCCCCCACGCCCAGGTAGATTGCCTGTACTGTTATACTGTGTAAACAGCAGAAGTAAGTTACTGGAGGGCATAAGTTAATTGGCCATTTAATTGGCGTCTTTTTGTGGGCTACACATGGTTTACGGGTTACGGCTTTGAAAACTTTGCAGTTGTTAAACCCAGAACTTACAGCCTCCTGAAGCCCTTGATCTTTCACGGCTGCAAGAGTTCTGATCGTTAAAATAGCAATTCGCTATTCAATTGCAAAAATCCCTCAAGGCCGCACCCGCAGTCAAACCTGCAAATGGCAAATGGTGGCCCAAAGCTTACGGGTTCCAAATAGAACCCACAAAGGGTTTACAGACTAGTTTGGAACACTGCAAAACACCATAAAAACACACCAATGGGCATTAAAATATGACAAAAACAATAGAAGGCATTACAATTACTTCCACAACTCCGAAGTATCAAATAGTTTAAAAAAAAAAAAATTCTACTAGGTTGTAATGGTCATGCATATGCCAGTAAGAAAAGTCATGCTGCAAGATGCTTAAAGGCATTAAAAACACACTATCTCATTAACCTGCAACACAATTACATGAAAATAGCTGCCATATTAACCCTTTCTCGCTCACAGAGGCTCTAATGTGGACCCTAAAAATACAAAGATCATCTTATATACATCTCACTCATCAAATCTACATTGGGAAATCAAATAATGGCCAAATTACACCGCCATGTGGCATATATCAAGTACTTGTTATATAGGGGAACATTTTATTTATGGTTTTTCGGTCCCTCTGTTGTGTCCTACTTTCTGTGACCCTATGGACTGCAGCACACTTACAGTGCCTTGCAAAAGTATTTACCCCCTTGACTTTTTTGTCAATCTAAGTGTCACATGATCTGTCATTACATATACACACTTTTTTTTGAAAATCCCTAGAGGCTGCAACACCTAAGCAAGAGGCACCACTAAACAAACACTGCCATGAAGACCAAGGAACTCTCCAAACAAATAAGGGACAATGTTGTTGAGAAGTACAAGTCAGGGTTAGGTTATAAAAAAAAATCTTTGATAAACCCCAGGAGCACCATCAAATCTATCATAACCAAACGGAAATAACATGACACAAATAAAATACTCATAATAATAAAATAGGTGATGTCCTGGAAGGGTCTGCAAGGAACATACTAAAAGGCTGGAAGGTCCTGCCGGTATATAAATGTGTTCAATGAGAATGTTTAATAATTGTACCTACATTTTGTCATTTATTTCACTGTGAAGTTACCTATGCATTTATCTGTCCACACCATGGAGACATCCTGGATATAATCTTAATATTAATTTTATACTCATTGTATTTATTTTATATAATAATAAAAGTTATATTTTAATTAAAAAATGTATCTGATTAATATTTCTTCTAACACATTATTTATTATGGAATATCTCTTTGGGTCAATATTATCATTGGAACTAAACATGTACTCTTTCTCTCCTCTACATTGAATGTTGATACTCCACAGTATCACAAATATAACTTTCCATGTGTATTCCCTCTATTAATTTATACTAGCGACTTGCCCCTCAAAAAATGACTGCAATGAGATGTGTATGTTTGTAAACTTGTTTAGTTATTATGTATTAACATTTGAATGTAAGAACAGTTTAACTTTACATTAATGAGTATTGTAAACTTGAGGTAATGTTTTTTTAACATGCAAATTCTAGCTCAAGAACTGTTAACTTAAATATACATTGAATCCAGAGGAAGGCAAACTATAAAAACCCTCTTTGAAATGTAGCCAATTGTATCAAAGCATGGGAAAACATAATTCCTTCCTGACCCCATTAACTGGCGATTGGATTACTCCCTGGATTAATGTTTAACATAAAATACAACATTAACATTGTGCCTCAAAACGTGCTTGTGCTCTTAACATGAACTTTGGAATATGTCTAAGTAAGGAACTTTAAAGTACCGTATATTTTTGGAAACTTAAACTTTCTTATCTGTCTAAGTAAGGAACTTGAAAGGCTTTTTTTCAAACTTGTAACGTTAGAAACAGTAACATAGTTAATTAACATTTGAACAGAATTTGTTAAAATAATGCAAGGCAAGTGTTTTGTGGGGCTAATCATGCATAAACAGTACTTCCATGAATTATGACTGAATTATTTATTTATTTTTTGTTTGTTTTGAATGGTTGACCTTTGTTTGTTGGTGTAGTAATTGTTTAAAATGGCACATAGAGTTTCCTCTGTGGAAAAGTGGTTCTCTAAAAAGAGATCTCGAGACCTTAAAGTTGTTCCGCGATGTGTAACCACTGTTTTCTATGTGTTTTACAATTTCATGTAGTTTAATAAGAAATTATTGTTGGTGTAAACCTAATTTCTGTGGCGTAATAATGACCTTTTGAAGGAAACTGACAGCTGTGTGTACTTTTTAACATTTTTTTGTGGTTTTATTGTGGGTTTTTAGTTTTTTTTGTTTGGTTTTAAATTGGTCTTTTATGGCTTTTGTTTGTTTGATGGAAAGTTAGAGTACTTCATAGTAAACAATGTTTTTAGTAAAAATGCATCCATCCTCTAATAAATCACCTTGACTTTCATTGTTTTCAATGTAAACTTTAATAGCCTGTGGATTTTTGCACCGTGTTAAGGCAACGTATAATTGGCCATGTGCAAATACTGGTTGTTCTAAGAAAATACCCACAGATTTGAAAGTTTGTCCCTGTGATTTATTAATGGTCATGGCAAATGCCATAATAATGGGAAATTGTCTTCTTTGAAGTATAAAAGTAGGACTACTTTCACTTGGTGCTAAATCTATCTTTGGTATGAAAACTCTCTCTCCTTTATGGGTACCAGTTAACATTTCAGCATCTATGAAATGGTCCTTTAATTGTTGAACAATTAATCTTGTCCCATTGCATAGGCCTTTTTTGGGGTTTATATTTCGCAGTAACATGACAATTGCACCTTTCTTTAGCTGCAAAATATGTGGTGGCATTCCAGAAGGAGTTAATGAGTTTATGAATTCAGTTGAAAAGTTTGCCTCATTTCTTTGTCATCAGCAAGTACAGAATCAGCACTGTGATAATTTTTTTAATATTTCATTATTGAGGATTAATGCATCCTTATTTTTAAAGGTTAGGATGACTTGGTTGGCAAGTTCTGAATAGTCCTGGTTATTTATTGTACTTTCAAATATAGCCGATATAAGATCTTGGTGACAAATCATATGAGATGGGATGTGCACAGTGTCGTCAGGTGAATTTGGTATTTTGTCTATTTTGACTTCTCCAATTTTAATGAGCCAATCATTGAAATCATTTTGGCCTTCTGATCTCAAATTCTTTTGGAGTTGAAAATGGGTAAAATGTCTCCATAGTGTACTTGACTTTATACATGTTTCGATAATATCAGTTCGATTTCCATGTACAACGACAGGTAATGTTTGTCTAAAATCGCCACCTAACAACATTACCTTTCCACCAAATGGAAAAGTATTGTCCATGACTTCACAAAGCAAACGGTCAATACATTGGAGGGCATAGCATGACATCATTGTCGCCTCGTCTATTATAATTAATTTACTTTTTTTCAGTTTTTTTGCTTGTAATGATGTCATGCAAATATCTGACACTGAGGTTTCTAAAATAGGCACTGGCAGTTTAAACCCACTATGTACAGTTCTTCCACCTTCTAAAAAAGGGCAGCAATTCCAATGGTGGCAAATGCGAGTGCTATTTGACCTTGTGCTCGTACAAAACTCATTAATAAATTATATAGATAAGTTTTTGATGACCCGCCAGGTCCATCAAGATAGAAATAACGCTCATTGACCATGTCATCATCTAGTGCATTTTTTATGGCATGAAATGCTTGCAATTGTAATGAATTTAAAGTTGCAAGTCTTTTTTCTGTCCTTTGTACTTGTAGTTAAATGTCATAGTCTTCAAAGTTTATGTCATCTATAAGACCTGGATCAGGCAGATTAAAATTTGCAAAACTTAATCCATGAGTTAAAAATACTTCTTGGATTTCCATTAATGCTTTTAAGTGTGCAATGGGTTCATTGTATCGTTGCATAAAGTCTTCAGCCATATTACTTTTAAATGTGTCCCACAAAGCTAATGCATTTGGAGAATTTGAGAAGATACAAATGAATTCAAATTGTTCCCTCATCTGCTGTGGCATTTGTTATAGTGCTGATTCTTCCAGCACTTTCCCATTCTGTATCATCAGCTAGTAAGTTTCTATGTCTTGCAGCTAAATTAAAGGATTTATATACTATGTCATTAACAGTTCTTAAGTGTTCAAAACTTTGTGCTCCAGGAACATTTAAAAGTAGTAGTCGTAAGCAGAAACGTTCAAGGTCTCTTGGACTGACTGTGTAAATTCTTGGTATTATTTTATTTCCTCTGCTTTTTCTTGGTCTCCATAATCCATTCACAAAAACATAGTGATATGGAATTTCAATATATAAGAATTGTGTTGCTTGTGAATCTGTAGAATTTAATTGAAACCATGCAGTTAGTGTAGTGTGACGATGCTCACTTTTGGCCAATGCATTACTTTAATTTCCAGCATGGAAATACACTCAATGTCTTTGTGGCAAATGTACTGCTAATCTATATACTGCATGTGGTCTATCATGCATTTCAAATTTTAAAAGCCGCCACATAGCTTCTGGCGCACTTACAAAGCTCGCCACAAGGTCCATGAATCATACGATGAGTTACAATCTCATATAGTCTACCATATATTTCTGGATCGAGTAGTTCAGCAACAATGACTGAATCCACTTTGTCACCAGTATCTAATTTATCTTTTTCTTGAAGGATTATGAGAAGATGTTCATGTGGAAGTCCTCTTTTTTGAAATTCATTTGTATATACATAAGCAATACATTTGCCAAATAAGTGACTTATAGTGATGTCACAAATTAATTCATTTAATTAAATTTTGAAAACTCTGGCTACTAAATCTGGTCTATCGGAAGCACTTTGGGCAAGAATTAAATTTTGTGTAATTTCTGGCCATTGGGGATTACATGTAAATGTAATAAATAAATCGGGTTTTCCAAATTTGGTGACAATAGCCATGGCATCATTGTATCTTTCTCTCATATTTCGAGGAGATCCCTAGAATGAACATGGTAAAATGATGGCTTTGCCAGCTGTCATGTCTCTGCTTGTAGCAACCTCAGCGACATAGTCCATTAATCTACAATATTGTTCTACATGTAGTTTATCTTGTTGATTTTTTATGAAGTTTAAATTATTGGCCTTAACTTGCAAATAGGAATCAATAATCCATTGTTGTGTTAGTTTTCCACCACATAAAATTGGATTAAATGTATTTCGAATGGCAATTTGAGCTACTTCAAGCATGGAAACATTATTGCGCATTCTGGCTTTAGCATTTGGGTAACTGGGAAGGGTTAATTTTGGTTGCCAACCTGTTTCTCCGTGTGGGATAAAAATGGGACATGTCAGTGGATCTAAATTTGGACTTAAGATACTGATATTAATGAATGGTTGCTCCTCATTTCTGGGATATATTCTAATGTCTCTTTGAAATGGTGGTTCTCCTTCATCATTTTGAAACACCATTGCAACCTCATTTGATGTTGGCAAGTTATAACGTCGTTTATCAGTATGTCTAACTCTTTTAAGCACCATATTGACCTTTGGGATTGGTAATTGATGTCTTTCTGCATGAAGTTGTTGTTCATTTTCTACTTCTGCCATTTTTTTTATAAGCTTCAGTGTAGGGGTTATTGGCCTTTATTTTATCTAGCTCTATAAAAACACTGGGTAAGCATTTTTATTTTTTCTTGCAGCTGCATACGTTGGTCAACAGCTTCCATTGTATCTAGGACATATAGTTGAGCACATTTTCTTTGCTCTCCTCCCTCTGGATGTAAATGGGAAGTACGATGGTAAATTTGGCCTTGGACTTTAAAGCAGTAATGACCATGTCCTGGTACATTAGCAGCTAATGTTGCCCCCATGCAAAGGATATGGCACTATTGTAGGATCTTATGTTTGTCTTGAAATTTTTGTAGTTTTGAAAAGTAGGTTCAGTTATAATGTTTTGTAAATAAATTGGGAATTGTTTTCTTTCTGGAAGTTTGACCTTGCCTTTTTGACAGCAACTAATGAATTGGCCATCTCTGGGTCTTTCCTGTTTAAAATGATAAGCCTCACAAAACTGACATTGAATATTCATGTCACCACAATTATGAACCTCTACTGCTAAAGACTTGAGTAAAGGACAATTTGAAGAGCATATATCAGTTTCAGTTTGTAATTTATCATTTGAAATGTCATGTGATGTTTGAGGAACAGGTTCTAAATGCTTTTGTTTTTTAGTGGCTTTTTTGGGTGCATCTTTTAATTTTTCAGCTGATAGTCTTTTGCTTGCAAGTCTTTTCTGTTCTTTGTCTCGTCTAATTTCCTTCTGCTCCGGCGTCTGCTGGTTTGCCCATCTTTGTTGTCGTTCTCTAGCTTGACGTCTTATCTTTTCCTGTTTGGTCTCGTTATCAGCCATCTTAATCTCTAAATGAAAATAATGTATTATTAGTTTACTTTCAGATGTTAAGTTGGTTTGTGAAATGTTTTTGTTGCAACAGTGTTGTGACTGTAAATGAACTTTGTTTGTATGGGAATGTAGTTCATTGTAGCTAAACTTTTTTTGTATTGTTAAATGAGTGTGTTTTATTTTTTGGCTCCTACTTTATGTGTTGTAGTTTTTCATTTTTGGGTTAGATTCATATTGCACCCAAGGTAATTGCATTATAGCTTATTGTAGATGTAGTAGGTTTATAGTGTTAAATTAGCTTTTTAATTAAGTTGTGGTTGTTCATTGTTTTGTATTTTGTAGGTTTGTAGGGTTTGCTTAGAGGCATAGTAGAGGGGAAAAAATGGTAGTAATATATTGATCTTTGTAATTTCTACTGCAGGGGATTTTTGGAATACTATTCTTCTATTTAACTTAAAGGCTTATATGTTGTGGCTGTCAAAAGAAGGTTTATATTGTTATTTCTTAGTTGTATTTGTTGTAGTATTGTATTTTATGTGTGTGGTTGGTTTTTGTGCTTAACATTGTAAGTCGGGCTGTGAATTGTTTGTTGTAAATATTGTATTGTATGTGTTTTGCCTATTTATTGGACTATGCTATTTTATGTTAATTTTTTTTTTTTACAGATTGAAGTTTGTGTTTACTGTTAAACGTTGTACATAAAAGGTAATTAGTAGGTAAATGAGAAATGTGTCAGTAATTTTTTGTCAAAGATGTTCATTTGTGGTGCTTATTGTTGTTGCTTTATTTTTGTTTTTTCTCTTGACATGGATGCAGAGCAAACATGTTTATTTAGTTTTCGCTTTTTTTACTTGTTATACTGTACCTTGTTTGAAGTGTGATTTTAAGCATAATATTCATTGACCCGCTGTTGTAACTCTTCGTGCGATAGTCTTGACGCAGTGTCTGTTGTAAAACAAAAAGCAAAATGTTATTTGATTGGAATGTATTTCTCATGAACAGCATAGTTAATTATTTTTGTATACTCTATCTGTTATCGTGATTTCTTCTGCTATGCTGTTTTTTGTGCACCACTTTAAAATTGTTTCATTTTATTTGTATATTACAGTTATCCTTTTTTTTTTACAGTAATTATTAATGTTATTGACATTTTGTATATGTTAGCAATGTGTGTTGGACTATCCTGTTTTGTGTCCACCACTTTTGGGATGCTGTATTTGGCTTGTGGATGACAGTTAAAGGTTGTTGTAGAGTAAATCTGACTGTGAATGATCTTTTATCTATGTTGGAACTATTAACAGTAGTATCCTGTTTAGCGTCCACCACTTTTGGTATGCTTATTTAGGCTTCTTTGTAAGGGTTATAGGTTGTTCAACAGTAAAGAGGAATGTTAAGTTATTTTTCTATATGTTTTTGTGATTTTTTGTACAATCCTGTTTTGTGTCCACCACATTTTGCATGCTCCATTTGCCCCTTTTTGTATACTTAATGTGTCTTGTTTGCAAGGGTTACATGTTGTTGGACAGTAAACAGGAATGTTAATGGCCTTTTCTATATGTTGTTGTGCTTTTTTGTACTATCCTGTTTTGTGTTCACCACTTTTTGGATGCTGCATTTGGCTTGTGGGTGATGGTTCGAGGTTGTCGTACAGTAAAGAGGAGGAATACTTTTGTTTTCTGTATGTTGATAATGTTTGGTATGCTATCCTGTTTTGTGTCCACCACTTTGTGTTCTTTTTTTTTTTATGTGCAAGTCTCTTTATTTGGAAATTGTATAGGTCTTTGTGAAGTTTGTTGAACTGTTGTTGAATTTGTATTATGGTTTGTATTTTTTAGTTTGAATTCTCATATAGGCGTGCATTAAACATGTGATTTTTGTTTCTATTTGTACTTGTTATACTATGCCTTTATTAAAGTCTTGTTCTTGTCCGAATGACAGAGGGTCCCCTCCTGCCAATCTTAATCCACCAGTCTTCTTGTAGTGTCTGTTTGAAAAAGAAAGTTAAATGGTTAATTGTATATTCATTATTTTGGATTTTGCAAAGCATGGTCTTTTTCTGCATGTAATGTATTTTTGTATCTTACCTCTTCTTCTTTCTTTCAGTTATTTAAAAGTAAACCTTTTTCACAGTCCACGGTGCAAATTCTTGATTGACGCTGTTGATGCAGAGTCTGTTTGAATAGTGAAAAAAACGGGAAAGATTGAGCTTCAGGTTAAATATGTATTAGTGTCATCTTTTTTTTTTTTTTGCTATGAGTTGCTTTGACTTAATGTCCGTTGAATATACTTCTTTGCTGACTTTGACTTAAGATTCGGTTGTTGTAGGGCCTATACACATAAATGTCACTATACATGAATCACATTTTCATTGGTAAGGTTTGAAATGTTTTTGCTGTTTTTTTTTTAGTGTCTTTCTTACTAAATTAAATATAATATAGCTTACCTCTCAGTTTGAATTTGCAGATTGTGAAGTTGTAAATTAGGAAGTAATTCTCTTCTGAATTAACGGCAGCAGTTAACTATCCAGTCACACTGTTCATCACCTGAGGAGAATTTTCTGGAAAGTAGGCGGTATTTATAAACTTTGAGGTGCTTGAGACCGTTAGAACGCAATGCACATGCGCTATTTGCGTTCCAGCGTTAAATTTGCGTTCCAGACGCCATTTTCGGGCTAATAGTTGTCATTTTCCTGTCAAATGGTGGTTAATATCAGTGTGGTACGTGCCGCATAGTGTGTTTTACATGCCTCGTGAAGTTGACTGGAGCGTTGTTTCCGTTTTGCAAGTAACTGTAGGATTTTTGCGTCCTTAGCCTCGTTTTTGTTTTGTTCGGCGGCCATTTTTTCTCTTGCTTCGGTGATTTTCAAGTGTGTAAAGTCTTTAATTTTGAATTAAATCGAGGTGTAACTTCACTTGCAGAGCACCCCCTTCCTATGGGTAAGTTTTTTATATGTTTGTTGTGTATGTTTCTTCTGTTTGTAATGGTTTTCGGGTCGTGCGGGTTGCGTCCTTGTTTTCGGATGTCGTAGCTGTTTTTCGGTAAATCCGTAGGAGTTTGGTGCTGTTTTGCACCTTTAGAGTGCAATAGCCTCGTTTTCGTTTTTTTCGGCGGACATTTTTTCTCTTGCTTAGAGGATTTTCGGGTGTCTAAACTCTTTTATTTTCACTTTAATTGAGCTGTAAATTCACTTTTCGAGGTCCTGGGTGCCTCCCCTTGCTTTTGGTTAGATTTTTATGTATTTGTTGTTTGTTTTTATTGTGTCTTTCATGTTTTCATGTGCGCAGGTTTCAGACGTTTTTTGCAAGGTCGTAATTGGTCGTAACGCATGTCGTATTTCTGTGTCGTAAGTCCATTAATTTTGCGAAGGCGTTCCATGCCAGCAACTGCTACGCGAGGGACGAAGGCTTGCTGCGCGTGCCCGCAGTGTTAGCAACAACCCGCATGCTCACAACTATATATGTTATCATATATATTATTATATGATATATCATGATATTATTACTATTATTATTGTTATTTTATGTATCAACATATTGCATAGTAACTAGGGATGATTAGTTTACTGATATAGGAGTGTGAATGTGGATATCCCAAAAAATCCCAACCATTGCAGACACACTGACACTGTGAGAACGGTATAGCAAAGCCTTATTTCATACATAGAGTACAATCAAAAATGGACAAGACTGTGCATTAATATCATGGGTGTGATGTGGACGGATACCTTGAGAGCAAGAGGAAAAAGGGGATACCTACAGGGGGTAATGTCATAGTCTAGAATAAGCATGATGCATAGCACCTACCAGGGTCACATGAGGTCACTACACCACTGTAGCCGGAATATGATGAATAAAAGGATTATCAGAAATCACTACATTTAATTGAAGAAACCATTAATGTACATAGCACTTACAGCTTGGATATATTTGCACAATGAAACGGATGTTAAACCTCTGGACTGTGGAATCCAATATAGTTTCACATACAATGGCCTCCATTCAATTGCAAGCCTGCAACTCGATCGATGTAGGCCGTATGTCTGCGGGTGTGTTTCAGACTCCTGTTCGTCTCCGATTGCGATGCTATTCAATTGCTCAAGCCCGCAAGTTAATGTCCCAAAGCTGAAACAGTAAACCATGCACTGGTTCTTAGCATTTCAGGGCTGGAACATGATCAATTAAGTAAGCCCATATCCTCCCATTTCAATTTAGCCAATAGAAAATGAGACATTCATAATTACGGCAGTAAAACATGGAGGTTACATGTCAATCAATTAGGTTTGGGGGCTCAATATGCCATCAGACTCGCAAACCCGCAAAATAAAATAATTATGGAAATGAATGTCAATACAGTTCTAGTCTATGTGGGTGGCTTGATATGTATTAACTCATTGATACCCTAGATCGATTTAGCTCTGAAATGAAAGATAAAAATTAATTTAATTTACTGACGATTTGCAATTTTTTCAAGCCTGTAACTCGTAACCTGTTTGGAGCCCACAAAAAGACGCCAATTCAATAGTAGATTAACTTCTAATCTCACTTAGGGGCTACCGGATTGCCCAAAACCTAAATCGAATGAGGCTTAATGTGTTCACAAAACAAAAATCTGAAAAAAGTGGTCAAAAGAAAAAAGGCATAGGAGGATAAAAAAAAAACATGCATGTTCAGTAAAGTGCTAAATACTGTAACTGTAACAATATACCAACTCACCTGATTCCCATCTGCAAGCATTACTAACCATTAGCTAGTTGTCAGGAGAACTCACTGACGATGATCATTAATAATGATGTGTCATCTCATATTAAATGCTTAGCTGTGACCAGCATCAGTGGTTAAGGTGTACTTTACACTTTATCACCTTCTCCATATGATATTGTTCATCAACATTGATATCAAATCCATCAGCTACACAGCTGTACGCACATGTGAAAGGATACTCATGATATCAGCAATAGGGGTAAATACCTATTAATATGAAGGGGACACAAAGTTAAGCAGCCAGATAACAGCAAACCCCAGACACGTTTAATTATTTTATTGAAAAGCTGAAATGGTTACAATGATTACAATGTTTTCACAGACCAATAGAGATAACATAAATAAAACTACTTCATCTACATAAAACTTGGAAGAAATTAGATAGATCATCTTAAAATGGTTTTACCAATCATAAAAGGACATGAATACATTTTTGTACAAAATTAAATCATATCTTAAAACCAACGACACATATAAAAGACAGTTTTTCAGTAAGAACAAATTTAAAAGGAACAATTTTCATGAAAACACAACAGTATAAAATACATCTTCATAAAAAGACAAACTTGTATAAAAGGACAGACCTTCATTAAAAAGGACACACATACCCATAAAACATTAACTCTCTAATACATTAAAGCTCTATCTCATCAGAATTTTTTTTTTCATTAAAAGCTTTCCCTGCTTCCGTCATATTAAAATCAGTTTTACAAAATCATCGTATTCCATGATTTTTGTTGCCAAAACCCTTCTGTGTCATCACTCCATTTCTTATCACGCAAAAAGTATAATTACAATCGGCTTAAAATCATAAAAATCTCTTGTTCAACTGTTAAAATGTCCTTTTTAAATAAAACCAAGTTCTGTAATTTCCACAAAATGTCTTTAATAGTATTTATAACTTGCCAAGCTATGGTATTCTGTTTTTTACTCTTAGTATTAAAACCCCCATATAGAATAATCTCATAAGTCACTTTAACCCCTCTGACTTTACTTAAAATTTGTGAAATTTTTTCCAGATTTCTTGGGCAAAGGAACAACCCCATAATTAGTGTCTGACTGTTTTCCATTCTGCACACCTCTCTCGTGGACAGACTTCACTTCTCAGGAGACCACGTCTATACTGGAATTCCCTGGTTGGGATGCACCCATGACCGCCGCCCAGGCTATGTCTCTTTGGAAATGTGTTAAATTCTTACACAATACTAATTTCCAAATGTCTTTGCACTTGTCTTTGCTCTAGCAGAAAACCATTCTATTTGAGTCACCACCATGGTTTGTTCAACTGTTTTTGTTAACTTTTTTTGATCCTTTACAGTATCAATAGTTAAAAGATGTACCTCATATGTACATTTATTTCAATCAAGATAAAATTTAAGTGGGCTAAAAGCATATGGGTTTATTAAAGATAAAGATAAATATATCCAATAATTCTAATAGAATATTCTCCCTGCATAAAATATAATAAAGGCTGCTGTTTTATCTGCCTCCTCCAATTTTCTTACACAATTTATATATATAATTTAAAAAAAATAAAACTTATCAATATCAGGGAGATTTTTCCCCCCAGCTCATGTGTCCTACAAATTTTACCCTAGCCAACTTTTCTATTTTTGAGGACCATAAGAAGGAAAACATTTTTTTTGTAATTGTTTTGAACCATAAAGAGTTGGTGGAAAAGATAAAACAATGAAAAAGAACAATTAGCAATAAAATCACCTAAATTATTACAATCTTTTCTTCAAGTGATACATTTCTCAACTTACAGAAATGTATTTTGACTTGAATTTTCTTAATAACTAAAACACAGTTTTCAAAGCCAAACAATGATTTATTAAAAATAACTCCTAACATTTTAAAATGAGTTACTTCTTCGGTACAACTACTGGACAACATAGAGATACTCTTTTTAACATTTAAAATAAGTGAAGAGGCCTGTGCAAATGTATCTGTCCATAAAACATTACGATTAATGGAAGCATTTGAAGTACACGCCACACTTAGGTCATCCATGCACCCTATACACTTCACTTCCTCACCTCCACCTTCGGGTACATGGATACCTCTGATAATTTTATCCTTCCTTAACTTTTCTAAAAATGGTTCAACAACACAGATAAATAGAATGGGAGATAAGGGACAAAGTTGCCTGACACCTGATTTAATATTAAAAGGGACCCCACTATGACCTTTAAAAATAATATTACTAATAACATTCCTATACAGGGGGGCAATCTGGTCCCGGAAGGCCTCAGGTAAACCCATCCTTCTCAGAACCTGGAACAGGAAGGAATGGGATACCGAATCAAAGGCCTTCTCGAAATCCAGACTTACCACCGTTGTTGCAATTCCTCTTTCTTAAGTGTAGGTTAAAGCGACCCTCATTAAAAACAAACTGTCTGTAATACATCTCCCAGGTACTGCACACGTCTGATCATTCCTTATTAAAATATGAATGACTTTCTTCAGTCTATTCGCTAAGATCTTGGTTAAGACCTTATAAACAAAAGTTAAAAGCGTAATAGGCCTCCAGTTTTTTTTATGTCTTTAGAGTCTTCTTTTTTGTAAAGCAAAACCATTATTCTATTCCGCATTGAGGGTGGTAACATTTCCCTCTTCAAACAAGTTCTGCACACTAATAAAAAATATTCTTTAACAAAATCCCAACATTTCTGGTAAAATTCACATGGAAGGCCATCCTGTCCAGGGGTTTTCCCTTTCTTAAAACTGTTGATTATGTTGATTATGATTAAGTTTTCATCCCACCGGGACTATTCTTTAAAAGTCACAAGATACCAAATTGGTTCTGGAGCAATATCTACCCAGGAAGCATTCCACCGTTGAGTCATCTACAAAGGGATTGTACATGTGTACAACAAGAGAGACTTCCTCTCTTGCGTACAACAGTTCTAACTCAATGCCCTCTAAAATTGGATGAACCTCGTTCTCTTTATACCGGATGTAAAAAATGCAACAACTCCCTCTACTGTAAAAAGTCATATCATACAGACCTCTCCACTGCGAATCTTGCATGCACAACTCATCTTTAGATTAAAACTCCAGCAGCTCTTCCAGGATCCTCTCCACAACATATTGTACCAGGGCCTACATTCCTCCGAGACTAGCAGACAAATGCTGTCTTTTAAGTGCGCATCTCCGGCCACTCCACGACTGCATTTTTGCTGTGTGAATTCAACAGGAATTAGAGCCCTACACACTGCGCTGGGATCACCCTTTTAGATCCCTTGCTGCAGTCCCCCTATAGCAGCATGGGGTTTAGGGTACCCCCACAAGGAGGAGACAGATAGCCTAAGGCCGAGGGACCTTGAGCTTGAAACACCAAGAATTGATCCAAAAGCCGCCCTCACCGTTTCAACCTCTATGGGCCTCGTCGGTGAGGTGCAGCTGTACTCCCAGTGAGCTAGGAGGTCACGTCTGGTTCCCCCTATCACCCATAAGGTGAGAAAATGTAAACAAAAATAGCACAGGTGCAGACTGATATACTACAAGCTATTTCTCCCTGTGAAGGGCACAAGTGAGCTAAAATAGGTTGCTCTCAGAGTGGGTTATCATGTCCATAGAACTAACCTTTTAAGGTTAGTTTGTTCTCTGATGAGCACCTCTGACTTAATTGTTTTGTTTAGCTCTATATGTATCTATGTGTGTAATTGTATTTATGTGTATTGCTATTATGTGTAATCTGTAAATATGTGTAAATTTGTAATTAGATTATTAGAAATAAACAAAACCACAATATACTTGTAACGGAGTTGGAACACGCAGTCCAATATCTCCGCTGGTATACGGTAAAATACCCAAGAGGCACTACAGTTTCACCATTCCCAACCTCCCATATTGGACGACACTCAATTTGGGAGTCAAATGAATACTGACTTTATTTTGTTATGTGCAGAAATATTTATACACATCTCTTCCCACAGGCAATACACATCCCTCATAGTTGGCCACACAATACACATATAGGGACAATAGGTGGGTCACACTACCCTGAAGCTACCTGGCAACATTGATACAATCAGATATTGATTCAATTACACTTCTTTGTTCTTATGTCTGATGATGAAAACACTTTATACAATAGACTTCCTTATCTTATGACGAGTCTCTGTAATAGGATTATCTATTAGCCAAGGTCTGCAATAGTCTGGGCTAATATTCTGCAGAGCATAAACCAACATACATACAGTATAGCAGTAGGATCATATTTTAACCAAGAATTAAATAACCATAAAACAGGGTAAAACATGATGGTGATGGGTTCCGTTACAATACTGCTTTCAGAACTCGCCTACTCTCACTCTCTGCCAAAAACCTCCAACTCCGGGACCTACATGATGCTTCGGAAGAAAATACAACACAGTCAATGCATGGGCATGTGGAACGCAACTTTATAATCTCTTTCTGTCAATCATCTGCGGATAGAACTCTTTCTATTGGCTGAGAGGCCTGTGTTGCACTACTTTATACCATGATTGGATCGTAATAGCGGATCCCATCTCGGCCAGCTCATGTAACAGTATGTGGCCGCGGGAGGGGTTTACGGGCTTGAGGCCTTGGCCCTTAACTTGCACCCTTGCTCAACTGAATAGCTCCAGAATTGGAGACGCCCACAAGTCCGCAACAGGCCCACAGACATACAGCCTGTATACCGTGAGTTGCGGCCTTCGTATTGAATCATCTCTATAGAAGGAACCAGAGAGAGTGACAAATGGTCAGGGTTTTGCTCTTTTTCTAAGGATAAGAAGAAAAGCCCTTGGGGAGACAAAGTCAGGGAGGAAGAAAGAGGTTAATTTGGAGGGTGGATTATTTTGGGTAATATGAATCAGAAAAGTAGATGAGACATTATATTTATTTATGTAACTATGATATAAAAGAAATGATTTTAAAACGTTGCAAACATTGCACTTTTATTAGTGCTGATCTGCTGAATGGAGCGGTGGCATAGATTCCACCACCGCACAGAATGAGGAATCTTCATAAAGTTTCAATTCTATTGGTTCTCTCACTGTTGTAGGTCACATTCCTATTAAATCCATTTGATCCTGTTGTGCTCATTTTTTTTAGCATTTCCCTATCTGTTTAATGCAACACTCAATTAAGTTAATTAAATAGATACAAAGTTTGCAAAAACTTCCAAAGAATACACATAAATGAGATATGTACTGTATAATGTAAATCAAACATTTTAATACGATTGTAGAGTTCCATGCTCCAGAAATATTTTGATAGTATTTTTCACATTGATAAATAGTGTCCAAGGTTTAGAAATATGTAATTCATGACAACATAAATGTTTGCCTCCTGTTTCTCAAAGGATCGTACAACCTCCTCTGGTAGCCTCTTGTCTTTCAGCAGGAATATATACAAGGTTCACAATACATCCAATCAGTATGATACAAAAATAATTGTGGTCCCTACTGTGAAGAGCTTACAGCCTAGAGGAGGTGATACCCCTGCTCTAAGGAGAGTACACTGTAAGGTAGTATGACTTAACTGCTTAGAAAAGCATGCAGTCTAGGTAGATTTGATGTCCTTGTTCTATAGAGCTTACAGACAAAAAGAATCATAGTCCCTAAATTAAGACCTTAAGGGCTAGCGAAAACTGAGCAAGTGACAAGAGGTTGAGAGGTACATGATGAACAGTGGTCCAATCAGTTCACTTACTACATGGGAGACCAAGTGGGTGATTACTTACCATGGGGTATAAGCCAACTAAACATCTGGTCTTGGGGTGTAGCCTTCACTGGAGGAGGTATCTGTGTGCCATGGGGTCAGAGCCAACTGAACTTATAAGCCTTTGCAGGGAGGATGGGTTGACGGCTTACCTATGTTCATGGTTTGCATTTTTCATTTCCAAAACATTTATTTGTTCACTTTTTGGTAACAGGTGGTGCTTAAGTTACTCTTCATGAGTACATGTGGGCTTTCCACAGTACAATTAGGAGTGTGCTCCACTTGTCCAATAGACTTAATTTCTCAATAGTAGTCTGCATTTCTCTCCATATTTTCCTTGGTTCATCTTTGCATCCTCTCTACATAAGAGGGATGTTATTCCTTTTGACCATTATGAGATCTTGTTTTTTAATAGTGGCTTACATTTCTCTCTACATAGATGTTTTTTTTCCTTGGGCAGTTTCAATAAACTGATATTTTTGCACAATTGCTGCATACTATTTCTATTTATACAAGCTTGTACTAGAAGCAGCTACCAGTTTAAAAAGAAGAGATTTTAGTTAAAGGAAGATATTGTGGATATTATTATCCCCAAACTATCCCCAATATATTACATTTACCCTTTGATGGCTTGATGCAATTTTCAAATTATGGTGGAAAAATCTAGGTCAACTAAATTCTATTCAGTATGGGTTATCTTTCCCTCTAATTATTCAATTGCAGTTTTGTAGGGAGATAAAGCAAAGATAACAATTTTACATGATATTTGGTACATATGTAGGGGGTGTCGGATATGTCATTTTATATCAAAATTTAATCCCTTTAAGCTTAATTATTCTGTCTACAGTGCAGAATAGAGGACTTGAAGGAAACCACGCTATATCCCTTTAAATAAAAAAAAAGCATTAGCAGCCTTATTAAATTGTGATTCTGTAAATTTAAAAGAGCTTTATTTAAGCACACAGCATATTTTTTTACAGAAGTTTTTAGTTAGTGAACTTCTATCCAAAAGCAAGGTCTTCACTAACTAAAAGCTTCTGTAAAAAAAATGCTGTGTGCTTAAATAGAGCCCTTTTAAATTTACTGAATCACAATTTTATAAGGCTGTATGTCTTCCTACTATTCCAGTCAATGCTGAAAAACGCATCCTGAAATCACTTGAAATAAATTCTACACTCACACAAATATCAAAAGTATTCCTACATACATAAGATAGATTGAAGGAAGAAAGGGCTAAATCATGCTTATTCAGTGTCAGTTATAAAGGGCTGAATCTAGGCCACATTGTCATGGTATCTGTATATCAGCACAGGTAAACTTAGTACAGGTACAATTAATGAACCAAGGTTTGATTCATCTATATTCATAAATTATATACAGAAAATATGGGCTGCATCCAGACCCTGAGGATTAAGATTGAACAAGCCTAGACTTTATTCACACCCCATCGTAACTAATTACAGATGGAATTACTCCTTAATTATATGTATAAATTGACCACGTAATATACAGAGAAATACAAGGGGTACAGTAAATGCATGTGGATTTTGGCAAAATAGATTTAAACATACAGTTATTATGCTGGAAAGTTTGGTCAACTACCAGTAGACATATTTGTTATTCTACATCTCTCTACTGTTGGGAAACCTTGTAAATAAAGTGAAGGTATTCCCAGTAGCAAACCAGCCTCTGCACCCACCCAACACATAATTTCCACAAGTAGCCAATATAAAAAACCTCAGTTTATACATTTAACATAATCTCTGCAGTCCACGTGATTCTCTGTGTATGAACAGTTTCCATGTACTAGTCTTTAAGGTTTCTTAAAGCTCCTATATATGAGGCCCAGACACACAGCTACTGAGTTGCTTCTCTATATTACTGCGCTGAATTAATTTAGTCTCCAAATAGAGCAATATAGTGGCTGTGCTTTGTGACACTATGAAAAAAACAGTGATTTAATATTTTGATGATTCAAGGATGTTTTGTTGCCTGGAGAGTGCCACTCAGCTCATGTACAAAATGTTTCTCTGTCATAAGACTATAAGGATGCAATTAGGTGTCGATTCTGGGAAGTTTCCTCTCTTAAGGTTTCCTATAGCACCATATATGGTACTTTGGCACACAGTTATTGAGTTGTTTCTCAATTAACCTTCCTGTTTGAGATCTCTTTCCTCTCCCAACACAGCTACTTATATAGTGCATTGCTCTTTGTGACATCATCTATTATGACACGTGTGATGTAAGCATTTCTAGGTTTTAGAATGCTTTGTAATATGTAAAATATAATTCAGTTTTAGCTCCAATTATTTTTTATTAGTCACACCATTGATGAACTGTTGAGTTCCATGCTCCAGAAATGTTTTGATAGTATTTTCCACATTGTTAAATAGTGTCCAAGGGTTACAAATACATAATTCAAGACAACATAATTGTTCTTTGTCTCCTGTTTCTCAAAATATTTGACAACCTCATCTGGTAGCCTCTTGTCTTTCACCAGGAATATACACAAGAGTCACAATAAATGCAATCAGTATGATACAAAATGAATTGTAGTCTCCACTCTAAAGAGCTTAGAGTCTAGAGGAAGTGACATCCCTGCTCAAAGGAGTGTAAAGAGTTTGAGGTCACTGCTTAGAACAGCTTACAGTCCAGGGGGATATGTTTTCCCTGTTTTAGAGTGCTTACAGTCTATAAGAGTTTTGGTCCCAACATTAAACACCTTCCAGGCTAGAGAAAACTAAGTGAGTGACGAGAGGTTTTAGAGGTACATGTTGAACAGAGGTCCAGTCAGTTGACTTACTATATTTGAGGACAAGTTGGCGGTTGCTTGCCATGGGGTATGAGCCATCCAGACATTTGGTCTTAAGGTGTGCAAATCCACTCTTACAAGGGTAAGGCGGTCTTCACTGGAGGTGATAGCTGTGTGCCATGGGGTCTGAGACAACTGAAATGTATAAGCCTTAGCAGAGAGGATAAGTTGATGGTTGCCCTAATTTTATTGTTTAAAATTTTCATTTAAAAAAAATGTATTTGTGTACTTTTAGGTAACAGATAATGCTTGACTTTCACCATCAGTACATGTTGGCTTTCCTCAATACAGTTGCGAGTGTGCTATACTTGATCAATAGACTTAGAGCCACATTAAATCCGAAGCCCGTAAGTGCAATGTGAGAGCTGCAATGGTTGTGGGCTCCAAATTTGGCCGAACAACAGAGCTATTAAATTAGAGCGAATTGCAAGTTACAGGCTTGAGATGCAGACCAGTAAACCATTTGTTGAAGGTTGGATGAGTGTAATTGTGGGTCCTGTGCTTGCCCATAGCCTATTGCCCTACCGACTGTGGACAGGGATCCTGAGCTCCCTCATCTGTCCCTGGGGGCTATGTCTCCCCCGAACTACCCCCCCCCGGATCAGGCCGCTCCTTTGTCCCTGACCTAGATGTGCCTCTTGCTAGGGCCGCCCTGCCTCAACCCAGATCCTCCTCTCCACTCTCCATCACTACTCCACCACTCTCCTCCTTCTCCGTCACCTCCTCCTCCACCACACCCCAGGGCCACCTCTCTCTTCTCACCTTTCCTCTTCTCCTCCTCCCCGTCTCTCCTCTCATCTCCACTTCTCTCTCCTCCCTCCATTTAAATCCCCAAAATAAGATAAGGATAAATAAAAATAAGTGTTTCTGTTTATGTATGAAGAAAAAAAAAAATGTGTATTATGCATATTTATTAACTATTGGGAGATGGGGTCTGGGGGATTTGATGGTGGGCGTTTATAGAGTTATCGAGCTCTACTTGTATCTATGTGTGTAATTTAATGTATGTGTATTGCTATTCTGTGTAACCTGTAAATACAGTGCCTTGCAAAATATTCATCCCCCCTTGGCATTTTTCTTGTTTTGTTGCCTCACAACCTGGAATTAACATTGATTGTTTGAGGATTTGCATCATTTAATTTGCAGAACATGCCCACAACTCTGAAGATGTTTTTTTTTTTTTTTATTGTGAAGCACACAACAAATATGACAAAATAACAGAAAAAGTCAATGTGCATAACTATTCACCCCCCCTAAAGTCAATGCTTTGTAGAGCCACGTTTTGTGGGAAATCACAGTTCAAAGTCGTTTCGGATAAGTCTCTATGAGCTTGTCACATCTTACCACTCGGATTTTTGCCCATTCCTCCTTGCAAAACTGCTCCAGCTTCTTCAAGTTGGATGGGTGATGCTTGTGAACAGCAAAGTCTGCCCACAGATTTTCTATTAGATCGAGGTCTGGGCTTTGACTAGGTCATGTGACAGATTCACTGTCACGCTCAGGATATGTGCCTTGTTTTCCAGCACCACAATGGAGTACTCTGTAGCCTTTTGTATGGTTTAATAGATCTTGTGGTTTATTTGTCCGCAAACAGAAAATAATCAAAATAGAAAATAAATCCTAGCTTCTCTTTGAAGCACTACCTACACTTTTATCTGCAGTTCCCTCACTGCTCTAATGTAATTCATAATAGAGTCTAAAACGCAGGCCTGCACACTTGCTAGTCTTAGAGTCCACTCCCTTCAGGGTCTGCAATCCATCTGCAGAGGAGCTGTGTCTCTTTGACCTCTCCAATCACGCTGGACACTCTTCTCAATGTCTCTCAACTGCGCTGGCTGTACACTTCCAGGGAGCCAGACTGGCTTTCCATGTGACCTCTCTCTCTTGCCACACAGAGTTGTCTCAGGCTTCCTCTGCCTCTTCCCACTCTCCAAACTTCCAAACAATCCTCCAGTTGGAGGTAGCAGCAGGCCTTGATTTCAGCCACACCCAAGCCTTTTAAGGGGCTCTCACTCCTGGGGAGAAGTCTTGAAGTGCTCTCTACTGCCCTCTGGTGACACACCATCACAGCCATTTCAACACATTTACATGTTTCCCCTTAGACCACTCAAGTGTTGCATTAGCAGTGTGTTTGGGGTCATTGTCCTGCTGGAAGGTGAACCTCTGTCCTAGCCTCATATCACGCACAGAGTGGTATAGATTTTGCTCAAGAATATCCCTGTATTTAGCACCAACCATTTTTTCCTCAACTCTGAGCAGTTTCCCAGTCCCTGCTGCTGAAAAACATCCCCACAGCATGATGCTGCCACTACCATTTTTCACTGTGGTGATGGTGTTCTTTGGGTGATGTGTTGGGTTTGCGCCAGACATAGCCTTTTCTTTGGTGGCCGAAAAGTTAAATTTTAGTCTCATCAGACCAAAGCACCTTTCTCAATATATTTTGGTAGTCACCCACATGCCTTTTCGCAAACTCAAAACGTGCCATTTTTGTTTTTTGCAGAAAGTAATGGCTTTCTTCTGGCCATAAACCCCAATCTATGGAGCATACGGCTTATTATCATCCTATGTACAGATACTCCAGTATCTGTGGTGAAACTCTGCAGTTCCTCCAGGGTTACCTTAGGTCTCTGTGCTGAATATCTGATTAATGCCCTCCTTGCCCAGTCCGTGAGTTTTGGTGGGTGGCCGTCTCTTGGCAGGTTTGCTGTTGTGCCATGTTCTTTCCATTAGGTTTTGATAGATTTGATGGTGCTCCTAGGGATCTTCTTTTACGATCCAATCATGTGATAACGTAATGCGACACAGGTCTCTAAGACAATAGAAAGCAGTCTAGCCACAGATGATTGATAGAAAGAGATTATTAAGTAGTGTTCCACAAGCCCAAGCGTTTACTGTGTTGTATTTTCTTCCGAAGTAGCACACAGGTCCTGGAGTTGGAGATTTTTGGCAGAGAGTGAGAGAGTAGGGGAGTTCTGAAAGCAGTATATTGCGGTTTTGTTTATTTTATTCATCTAATTACGAATTTACACTTAATCATTGATTACACATACAGTGCCTTGCAAAAGTATTCACCCTCCTTGACTTTTTACCTGTTTTGTTACATTACAGCCTTAAGTTCAATGTTTTCTTAATCTGAATTGTATGTGGTGGATCAGAACACAATAGTCTAAGTTGGTGAAGTGAAATTAAAAAAATATATTCATAAAACTATTTTTTAGAAATAGAAAACAGAAAATTGGCATGTGCATATGTATTCACCTCCTTTGTTATGAAGCCCATAAAAAGCTCTGGTGCAACCAATTACCTTCAGAAGTCACATAATTAGTGAAATAATGTCCACCTGTGTGCAATCTAAGTGTCACATGATCTTTCATTACATATACACACCTTTTTGGAAAGGCCCCAGAGGATGCAACACCAAAGCAATAGGCACCACTAACTAAACACTGCCATGAAGACCAAGGAACTCTCCAAACAAGTAAGGGACAATGTTGTTGAGAAGTACAATTCAGGGTTAGGTTATAAAAAAATATCCAAATCTTTGTTGATCCTCAGGAACACCATCAAATTTATCATAACCAAATGGAGAGAACATGGCACAACAGCAAACCTGACAAGAGACGGCCGCCCACCAAAACTCACGAACCGGGCAAGGAGAGCAATAATCAGGGAGGCAGCACAGAGACCTATGGTAACCCTGGAGGAGCTGCAGAGTTCCACAGCAGAGACTGGAGTATCTGTACATAGGACGACAATAAGCTGTATGCTCCATAGAGTTGGGATTTATGGCAGAGTGGCCAGAAGAAAGCCATTACTTTCAGCAAAAAACAAAATGGCACATTTTGAATTTGCAAAAAGGGATGTGGGAGACTCCCAAAATGTATGGAGGAAGGTGCTGTGGTCTAATGAGACTAAAATAGAACTTTTCGGCCATCAAAGAAAACGCTATGTCTGGCGCAAACCCAACACATCACCTAAAAAACATCATCCCCACAGTGAAACATGGTCGTGGCAGCATCATGCTTTTGGGATGTTTTTCAGCAGCCGGGACTGGGAAACTGGTCAGAGTTGAAGAAAAGATGGATGGTGCCAAATACAGGGATACCCTTGAGCAAAACCTGTACCACTCTGTGCGTGATTTGAGGCTAGTACAGAGTTTCACCTTCCAGCAGGACAATGACCCCAAACACACTGCTAAAGCAACACTTGAGTGGTTTAGGGGGAAACATGTAAATGTGTTGGAATGGCCTAGTCAAAGCCCAGACCTCAATCCAATAGAAAATCTGTGGTCAGACTTAAAGACTGCTGTTCACAAGCGCAAACCATACAACTTGAAGGATATGGAGCAGTTTTGCAAGGAGGAATGGGCAAAAATCCCAGTGGTAAGATGTGACAAGATGATAGAGACTTATCCAAAGCGACTTGGAGCTGTGATTGAGGCAAAAGGTGGCTCTACAAGGTATTGACTTTAGGGGGGTGAATAGTTATGCACATTGACTTTTTCTGTTATTTTGTCCTATTTTCTGTTTGCTTCAGAATAATAAAAAAAAAATGTGTAAATTAAATGATGCAAATCCTCAAACAATCCATGTTAATGCCAGGTTATGAGGCAACAAAACACGAAAAATGCCAAGAGGGTTGAATACTTTTGCAAGGCACTGTACGCAAGGGTCACAATACATCAATCAGTATGATGAAAAATAATTTGGGTCCCTACTTTGAAAAGCTTACAGCCTAGAGGAGGTGATACCCCTGCTCTGAGGAGAGTACAGTGTAAATGAGTATGACTTCACTGCTTAGAATAGCATACAGTCTAGGTAGATTTGATGTCCCTGTTCAATAGAGCTTACAGTCAAAAATAATCATAAATTAAAGACCTTAAATGCTAGCGAAAACTGATCAAGTGACAAGATGTTGAGAGGTACATGATGAACAGTGGTCCAATCCTTTCACTTACTACATGGGAGGACAAGTGGGTGATTACTTACCATGGGGTATGAGCCAACTAAACATCTGGTCTTGGGATGTGACCTTCACTGGAGGAGGTATCTGTGTGCTATGGGGTCAGAGCCAACTGAACTTATAAGCCTTAGCAGGCAGGATAAGTTGACGGCTTACCTATCTTCATTGTTTACATTTATAATTTCCAAAACATTTATTTGTTCACTTTTTGGTAACAGACAGTGCTTAAGTTACTCTTCATGAGTACACGTGGGCTTTCCTCAGTACAATTAGGAGTGTGTTCCACTTGCCCAATGGACTTCATTTCTCAATAGTAGTCTGCATTTTTCTCCATATTTTCCTTGGTTCAATTTTGCATCCTCTCTACAAAAAGAGGGATTTCTCTACTTTTGACCAGTATGAGATCTTGTTTTTTTAATAGTGGCTTAAATTTCTCTCTACATAGATGTTTTTTACTTTGGCCGTTTCAATAAACTGGCATATTTGCACAATAGCTGCGTCCAATTTTTTATTATACAGACATGTACAAGAAGCAGCTATTCATTTAAAAATAATATATTTTAGATAAAGGAAGACATTGTGGATATTAATATCCCCAAACTATCCCCTATATATTATATTTACCATTTGATGGCTTGATGCAATTTTCAATCTATGGTGGAAAAGTCAAGGTCAACTACATTCTATACAGTATGGGATATCTTTCCTTTGAAGTATTCAATTGCAGTTTTGTAGGGAGATACAGCAAATATAACAATTTTTACATGATATTTGGTACATATATTATGTGGGGGGTGTCGGATCTGTCATTTTATATCAGAATTTAATCCCTTTAAGCTAAATTATTCTGTCTACAGTGCAGAATAGAGGACTTCAAGGAAAACTGGCTTCATCCCTTTAAATAAAAAAGTATCATGTCTCCTTACTATTCCAGTCAATGCGGAAAAACGCAGTGGTTCGAGGGTTTACTCATCCTGAAATTACTTGAAACAAGTTCTGCACTCACACAAATATCCAAAGTCTACATACATACATAAGATAGATCAAAGAAAGGGCTAAATCATGCTTATTCAGTGTCAGTTATAATGGGCTGAATCTAGGCCACATTGTCATGGTATCTGTATATCAGCACAGGTAAACTTAGTACAGGTACAATTAATGAACCAAGGTTTGATTCATCTATATTCATAAATTATATACAGAAAATATGGGCTGCATCCAGACCCTGAGGATTAAGATTGAACAAGCCTAGACTTTATTCACACCCCATCGTAACTAATTACAGATGAAATTATTCCTTAATTATATGTATAAAATGACCACGTAATATACAGAGAAATACAAGGGGTACAGTAAATGCATGTGGATTTTGGCAAAACAGATTTAAACATACAGATTTAAACATACAGATTTAAACATAAAGGCAGATTTTTTTGCTGTTTGCGAGGACCGAATCCCTCACAGCCTGCTTTGCGAGATGACTCCGAAAAATGGCAGAGAATAGGCTCCAAGAGAGCTACGGAGTCACACGCAGCCTTAAATCTATGAGTGACTCTCGCATCTCGGAAGAATCCCTACAGGCACAAAAAGTGCCCGCACAGGAACCTAAAGCCTTTACGTGCTGCCTCGGAGCAGCCCGAGACAGCCGTGTGAGGCTCCCCCCTGCTCCCTATACACATCCCCATGCTGCAGGGGTCCCTATAGGGACCCCTGCAGTACCCCCACATTAACCCCCTGCAAGGGGTCACCGATAGGCATAGATCAGGCCCCCGCTGCATTTAAACATTTTAAATTCCCCGCCTCGGCTCCTTAAAGGGCCAGCGGCACACTATTAACAACCCCGGCCGCGGCAAATACAATTAACTCCCCTCTATGCTGGGAGTCCCCATCGGGACCCCCGAAGTGTCCCCACATTAACTCCTTGCAGCGGGGGTCCCCAATCTGCATAGATCAGGCCCCCGCTGCATTTAAAAAATTTAAATTCCCCGCCGCGGCTCCTTAAAGGGCTTGCGGCGCACTATTACTAATCCCGGCCGCGGCACCTAAAATTAACCCCCCTCTATGCTGGGGATCCCCATCGGGACCCCCGAAGTGTACCCACATTAATCCCTTGCTGCAGGGGTCATAGGGACTCCCGCAGCCCCCCACACATTAACTCCTTGCAGCGGGGGTCCCCGATTGGCACAGATCGTGACCCCGCTGCATTTACATTTTTTTATTTCCCGCCTCGTGGGTCCTTAAAGGACCGTAAAGGTCCTGAAAGTACTCGCACTAAAAAATATTAACCCCCAGGCAACTAAAGTTAACCCCATAATGCATGGGGGTCAATACAGACCCCCATAAGCCAATAATTAACCCTATAACTCATGGGGGTCAATACAGACCCCCATAAGCACAATAATTAACCCTATAACTCATGGGTGTCAATACAGACCCCCATAAGCCAATAATTAACCCTATAACTCATGGGTATCAATACAGACCCCCATAAGCCAATAATTAACCCTATAACTCATGGGGGTCAATACAGACCCCCATAAGCCCTTAATTAACCCCGTCACTCATGGGGGTGAGTGCAGAACCCCATAAGCCTTAATTAAGCCTGTCACTCAGGGGGGTCAATACAGACCCCCATAATGCCTTACTTAACCCTATAACTCATGGGGGTCAATACAGAACCCCATAAGCACTTAATTAACCCTATAACTCATGGGGGTCATTACAGACTCCCATAAGCCTCTATTTTGCCCCATCAGTACCATAAGGGAAAATTATGACCCTTATGGGGCTGTTAAAACCCTAACATTAACAACATAAGTGCCATGATGGTCCACAAGGACCATAAAGACACTCACTACAAACACTACACTATAACCCCCAATAAACCATTAAATCTAAACTAACCCCCCTCTACACTAATCTATTAACACTTACACTACCTACAGTACCTAAACTACCTACCCCCTAATAACCCCCCCACCACTCTAATTACAAAAAATAAAAAAATCTACCTTACAGAAAATAAAAAAACCTACGTCACCAAAAATAAAAAACCTACATTACAGAAAATAAAAAAATACATTACTTGAACGCTATAAGTCTCCAAAGTTCCTTGGGGATAGTCTCGCCCCCTTTTTTCGCACGTGGAGCCAACGTCCTGAAACGCGTCTCTTGAAATCGAGAAAGGGTGTCAGCATTGCTGTTCTCTAATACCGGAAAGTGCCTGGCTAGTAACCATATGTTCAAGCGCAGGCAACTGAGGACCAAACACACCACTGGGCCATGCCGCTATTAACTGCCTATACCACCTTCATGTTGTCCGTAAAGAATACCACTCAGCGATCCCTTAACTCCGAGCCCCATATGTGATCCGCGACCATTATGGGAAACAACTCCAAGAAGGCAAGGTTTCTTGTGAGATCCGCTGCCTGTCACTCTTCTGGCCACATCACGGCACATCACCATCCTCGGAAGTACGCCTCGAAGCCAAGCGACCCGGAACGCATCTGGGTACAGCTCGAATTCCGAGCTAGTGGCACTCCCTGTGTGTATCAGTGCAGAACCGTTAAACTAGGTGAGGAAGTACAACCAGACCCTTGCGTCATTACGCATTGCTCTCAAGACCTTAATGGTATGCTTGCCAATGACATTCGTCTGCAAAAAATCCTACCCATGGGGATAATTTGTAGGCAAAGTTCAACTTCCCTATTATGGACTGCAGCAGCTGTAGTGAAACCCTCCTGGCCCATTACAGGGCACCCAGCTCGGCTTGTATGTTGGACACTTTTTCCTGGGGAAGACTGGATTCCATTTTTTTTATCAATCAGAATCCCCAAGAATGTCAACTTTGTCATTGTGTCCTCGGTCTTACTATGAGCCAATGGCACTCCAAAATCGTGACACATTCTGGTGAAAGTTTCCAGAATAAACCTGCACGTATCCCGGTGCCGCAAATAAAAAGTCATCCAGGTAGTGTGTGATACTCTTGTATATAGCCTCTGACCCAGCTACCACTGAAGGAAGGTAATAAATGCTTTGAAATAGGCACACGATATGGAGCACCCCATCGGCAGGCACAGGTCGACAAAGTAATTGCCATTGATGCAACAGCTCAAGAGCCGGTGACTCAAAGGGTGCACAGGTAGCAACCAAAATGCCGCTTCAATATCCACCTTTGCCAAGAGGGCACCTACCCCAGCTTTTCGCACCATCTCAGTCGCCCAGTCGAAAGACGCATAGGAGACGACTGAATGTTCTTTTGCGATGCCATCGTTAACAAACCCCCATCTAGGCTCACCTGTCCTTGGGATTTAGAGAGGGTGTGGTCCCCACCGCAGTTGGAGCAGGTGCGCTTGAACCGACAATTGGGCTGTGGCCCGTGTTTCTCTCACCCAGTTGTTGTGTCCATGGTCTAAATTAGGCTTGTTCAATGCCAGTTATAAAGGGCTGGATCCAGGCTATTTCATCATGGAATCCATATATTATCACAAGTACACTTAGAACACGTACAATGATTGAACCAAGGTTAGGTACACCCACATTCATAAAATATACCCTTAAAAT
The DNA here is from genome assembly GCA_027410445.1 of Discoglossus pictus. Taxonomy (NCBI): domain Eukaryota; kingdom Metazoa; phylum Chordata; class Amphibia; order Anura; family Alytidae; genus Discoglossus; species Discoglossus pictus. The sequence continues at coordinate 156,000,539 of CM050167.1, read as the reverse complement.
ATGGGCTGTATCCAGTCCTGGGGATTAACATCCCGTAAGCCTAGTCTATACTCACACGCCATCCAAACTAATTACTGATGGAATTATTATTTATTTATGTTTATAAAATGCCCAAATTGAGTGCAGAGAAATAGAAGGGGTACAGTAAATACATGTGAATTTTGACAAAACTGTTGTTGCACTGGAAAGTTTGGTCAACCAACATAACAGTGGGCATATTTGTTATTTTACATCTCCATTGTGGATAAAGTGTAAGTATACCCATTAGCAAACCTGCTTCCGTCTCTACAACCACCTACATAATTTTCACAAGTAGTCAATATAAAATACCCCAGTTTGCAAATTTACCATAATCCACATGATTTTCTGTATCGATGTATGAACAGTCTCCATGTACTAGTCCTTAAGGTTTCTGAAAGAACCTATATATGGGACACAGGGACACAGCTATTAAGTTGTTCCTTTTTCTATATGACTGCTCTGAATGTCTTTAATCTCCCTGTAGAGCTATACAGTGGCTGTTCTTTGTGACAACATCCATTATGAAAAACAGTGATGTAATAATATGATGGTTCCAGGATCATTTTGTTGGTTTCAGGATATTTTGTTACATGGAGGGCCCATCTCAACTCATGTACAATTTACATTTTTCTCTCCCATAAGACTATAAGCATGTAATCAGCTGATGGCTCTTGGGTGTTTCCTCTCTTAAGGTTTCCTATAGCACCATATATGGTACCCAGGCACATAGTTATTGAGATTCTCAGTTGATCTTCATGCTTGAAATGGCCTTGCTCTTTCCCCACAGCTACTTATATAGTGCTTGCTCTTTGTGACATCATCTATTATGACACGTGTGATGTAAGAACTTGTGGGTTTTAGGGTGCTTTGTAATATGGATGATCTAATTCAGTTTTAGTTTCAATTTGTTTTCATTGATCACTCCATTGCTAATTAAGCAATTAACAAGGTAAGTACATGAAAGGAATACTAAACAATTACCTCACAACTGTGAAGATTTCAGTGACTTGGATTATATGTATGCTACTTCACAATAATAAATTCACTAATTCACATGTACATCCAACTTGCTCTCTAATGTAATTTGTCAAATGATATGTATTTTTATATTTAACACCTTGCAAATATATTAATACATTCTTATCCCATGTAACCATGCTTCTATGTTATTTATTGTATAATGTTGGAGTGAAATATTAAGTCTTTTGTATTGATTTGGACTTATGTTTAATCAAGGCATTTTTCCAATTGTGAAAACATATAGAAAAGAGGTTTGTGAGTTAGTTACTGAAACAATGTTATCTGTAAAGAAATTTGTTTTATATATATATATATATATTTTTTTTTTGTGGAATTCCTGTCGTGTTTTAACTAGATTTATTAGCTTCAACAAAAGGTTGAATGGCCAAAGCAAACAATATAGAAGAAAGAGGACAATCCTGCCGAATACTTCTGTCAATATGTATTGAAGTATGTGTGACACCAGGTAGCTTCCATTCTGTTGCTCCTCTGACTGGGCTGTTTTGCTGCTCCCTGCCATTCGTGGTACTCTGTCATCTCCTTCTTATGTAAACAGCCCTCACCTATTCTAAAGCCCCTCTGGTTTTCCAAAAAATTTATTTGATCAATACTTAATATGTAAGTAAGTTTAAGACAGATATTATTATAATTTAGGTGATCAATAAAGGACTCCAATTTAATAACGGATCCATGCCATGCCAACAGGATGTTATTGATTTATCTTAGCCAAAGGTCTAACTTATATGTGAACTGTGTCATATTTTTACCAAACAGAACTTGATCTTCCCAGTAGCCTAAAGGCAAATTGGCATACATTGGTGCACAATGCATACCCATTCTGCATACCTTTTGGTAAAAATTATTGTACAAGAGCACAAATTTATTGGTTATTAACTTCTCGTACTCAAAAATTGCTTGCAGGCATTAATACTTTCTGAATGCAGAATCGATGTGTACAGCAATTCAACATCCAATCGAACTACTATGGAATTGGGTTCCTAATGGATTTTTACCATCCTTTGTAACACACTATTTGCATCTTATCCGAATGAGGGTAACACACTCTTTGTATCTTGTATGAATGAGGGTAATGTCCGTATAAATGGTCTCAATATATTATCAACATATGTACTCAGATTTTCCGTTAACAGAAAATCTGGCGGTTGCATAACATTTTTGTAGATTTTTTTGGAATAGAGTAAAAAGTGGGTATAGTTGGATGTTTATTAAGTAGGAACTGATATTCCTGTCTTGAAATAACTTCCTCTGCCAGCCTATCTGCATGTAATGAAACAAGTTCTGATTCATAATGGTTTGTGGGATCACTTGATAATGTCCTATAGCAACGGACATCCATTAACAGATTTTCAGAATGATACTAAGAACAAGACCGTATTACCACATTTCCCTTGATAAATTAAAGCACTTAACTTTCTGAGATGATACATTTTGTAAGTGTTATATACAATGCATACCAATACCTCCACCTCTGGGTGAATGTACTATTAGATTTGAGATCAGTATAGGGGCCAGTCATCATCTCCTTTTGGTAGATCATTGGTTGTTGTAACCAATCCTGTAACCAACATTGCTCACTCTGTGTTAGATCTAATGACTCACATTGTTTTTGCAATGCCTTCCTATGATATTTTACAAGCAAGAACTTTCTTGCAAACCGATTTATATCTTGTGTCCATTCAAATAAGTCAAAGCCCATTGTTGGTGAGAAAGTTAATCCATTACTCAGAAAAAACAGTTTAATTAATGCGCTATCAATTTGTCTTGTATCTCCAGTCAAGCTTGTTGTTCAGCAAGTGATTCGCTAGATTGCCTGAAGAACTCCTCACACATTGATATTTTATTTTTTCCACAAAGAAAATGTATTAGTTGGACTTCAAAATAGGCAAATAACGGTGAATTTTTGCAGCATTTGTTTTGACATTTGACATACTGAAGTTTCTTCCAAACATTGGTCCAATTCAGTATCTGCAAGAAAGTTATGTTACTGAGCAGCTGTTTGAATTGTTTTATATACTATTCCATTAATGCTTCGCAAATCTTCAAAACATGTAGCCCCAGGCACCTTTAGAAGAAGCAAACAAAGGCAGACATGTTCAATGTCTCTTGGACTGACTGTATAAAGTCTAGGGATAATTTTGTTTGCACCGATTTTTCTGTTTTGCCATGCACAGTTTTGAAGACATTATGATAAGGAACATAAATATACATATATTGCCTAGCATCATTGTCCATTGAGTTAAACTTTAACAAGGAGGTCAGTGTTGTTTTACATTTTGCAATTAGATTAATAGCAGCTGTTTCTTCTCCAGCATTAAATTGTCTTTGATGAAAATGAATTGCCAAAAGCATGATTGTATGTGAACGATTATGCATTTCGTATTTCAAACAAAATCCACATTGTTTCTGGAGCACTCACATATCAAGCACCTACATGAGATGAAAGTTCATCATGAATAAATTAATTTCATGGTTCATAATGTCCTGTATGGACAACTACATTTACTTCATCATAGCCTTTGTAAATGTATTTATAGACATACTTGATAGATTTGATAGATGTGCATGCTTTAATGTTAATGTGTGCATCAAACTTTAACAACAAATATGCATTATATGGAACAACATATCGATTTAGCAATGTGTTTGCCATGAACAGTTACACTTGGACCTTCTTTTCTTTGATATGATGGATATCAGTTAAAGTTAACATAAGTATTTTCTTGGAATTATTTCTGAAAATCTTTTGTGCATTTTGCAGTATCCATGCACAGCGAATAAAGATTTAATCTTCTGCATGGTCCATGAATCATCATGCGGGTAACAATTTCAAATAATTGAGGTTCAGTTGCCAGATTGGGTAGTTCTGCACTTATAAAAGAGTCAACTCAATCAGCATTACAAAATGTGTAATGTTGTTCTAGAATCAAAAGACTATAAGCCTGAAGACCTCTTTTTTTTATTGTATTGTTTTAAACGTAAGTAAGACATTTACCAAAAAATTCACCAACTGTTATGTCATTCATTAATGCTGATAGTTTGATTTTGAATACCCTTGCTACCAAATCAGGTCTATCAGAAGGTGTTTGTGTACGTGGCAAATTTCAGACTATTTCAGACCATTGTGGATTGCATGTGAATGTGATAGATAAATTCTGGTTTTCCGTACTTTGTAACAATGGACATTGCATCATTATATCTTGCTCTCATATTCCGGGCAGATCCCTGATATGATGACGGTAAAATAATTGCTTGTCCACTTGGAACTCCTGCATTTGTCGCTTCTTGAGCTTCACAATCCATGACACCAGAATATTCTTCAACACAAAGCTTTGTGTGTTGATGTCTAATAATATTAAGATTGTTGCCTTCTACTTGTAAGTACAAATCAATCAACCACTGTTGAGTAAGTTTTCCTTCATACAAAATTGTATTGAACTCATCCCGAATCGCAGTTTGAGTGACTTTGTATTCAAACATTGAAATATTATTTTGAAACGCCAATTTTAGCATTTGAATAACTTTGACTTACTAACTTTGCTTGACATCCTGGCTCACCATATGCATAAAACATAGGGTCATTAGATCTGAATTTGTGCTTAGAATATTTAAGTTCACAAACGGTTGCTCATAATTTCTGGGATTGATTCTGAATCACCTTGCAATTGTGGTTCACCATCTTTGTTTTGAAAAACCATGGCAACTTCTTTTGATGTTGGCAAATTATATTGACGGTTATCTGAATGATGATCTCCACAAAGTATCATATTAACTTTTGGCATTGGTCTGTTCAGCATGCTGTTGTTGTTTGCGTTCCACTTCACTACATTTTTTGTAGTCTATGGTTGGATGTCATAATATTGTCAAGCTCACGCAAAACATTTGATAAGCATTTGCTATTTTCTGGAATGATAAGGAGTTCTTCTACAGCTTAAGTGGTATCTAAACCATATAATTTTTGGTTCTGGCTTTCACTGAGTACTTCTAATCGTTGAGCCGATGGCATAAAGGATAGAGGTGGCGCAGCACTTTTGGTGCATAATGCACGCACGCACTGTCGGTTGCATACTATGATGTCATCTCACAGCACATGTGACTTAGCAGTCATGTGTAGCACTTTTACAGATGTGTTACAGACACTATCTTTTATATATAAGATCCTTTATTTGTAACGTGCCAACATATTCTGCAGCGCTATACATGGATTGAGTACAAGGCAAAAACAGTTTTAATACAATGCAAATAAATAAAGGGCCCTGTTTTTGAGCTTAAATCTCAAGCACCATAGTAGATTAAAACCTCACAAACTTACAATCTAAAAGGTTTGGTTTTGATAAAGGAGGGTGCTAGATGTGTTGTGCATATTAAGGGTGAAGGTGATAAACTTTTTTAAACAGATGTTTTGTTAATCTGAATGCTTTCTGCCCTACATTAGGTGGCGTGGTCCCCATGTCATGTTCTTTGCTGCCTAGATGACATGAGTTCTATGTTCCTGACTGACAACAAACTGCAGTAAAAAGGTTTATTCCAGAATTTCATCTGAACATTTTAGTTGAGGTGTTGAAATGTGTTTGTTTGGAGCAAACAATTTGGTGTTTTATTACTTGCATTAAATTTTCCTATTATGTTCTACAGAAAATATTTAGCCTAAATAAAGGTCACATAATGGGTGTCGAAGTAGTGGAAAATTTACAAAAGAACAATAGGAGGAATAGAGTAAAGTTAACCTTGCAGGGATACCTTCCATTCAGCTGAATTCTATTTTTATGTTTTAAAACTGGGAGAGGCTTTTATTTAATGACTGTCAGGATAGACTGAGACCTCACAGTATAAATAGACATCTAAAGATCCTGTGTGAATGAATTAACGAAACAAGTATCTGACCATTTATTTTGCTGCAGCAGTTTCTTGATGGTGGTATAGCAGCCTTCCATGATCAGCTTTGTATCACCAGTCATTTTGTAGAGCTATTTCATGGCTCTCACAAAAAAAATACAATTCCTGTAAATCTTACTAATTCTTAATAGGGTGTTTTGGCCATGGCTCTGTAACTCTTTGCTGTGCTCACAATTTGTCAAAAATATTTCCTTAGAAGACTGGAGTCTGCATTTCAGCAGTCTCCGTAGCAACTCTACGAATGTTATCCATTAACAAATGTGAACACACTAAAAATATATAAAAAACTAGTGACTTGCCCGTCAAAAAATGACGGCAATGAGATGTTTATGTTTGGAAAGTTGTTTAGTTATTAATATACAGTACATATTTGACACTTGTAAGTATTGTGATATTAAACATGTTTAGTTTTGTAAAATGTTCTCTTGGTGAACAATACGTCTTAAAGCATTTTGTATTCAAAGTATTAACATTTGAATGTAAGAAGAGTTGAGCTTTAAATTAATCAGTATTGTAAACTTTTGGTAATGGTTTTTTAACATGCAATTTGTATCGGAATAATTGTTAACTTCAATATACATTGAATGCAGAGGAAGGCAAACAGTAAAAACTCTCCTTTAAACGTACCCAATTAAATTAATTCCTTCCTGACCGCATGAACTGGAGATAAACATTAATCCAGGGAGTAATCTTAACATAACAGACAATATTTACATTGTGACTAAAAACGTGGTTGAGCTCTTAACATGAACTTTGTAATATGTTGAAGTAAGTAACTTAAAATTATATTTTTTTAAACTTGAACTTTCTTATCATTCTGTAATGTAATGATCTTGAAAATATTGTTTTCAAACTTGTAACATTAGAAACAGTAACATAGTTAATGAACATTTTAACATAATTTGTAAAAATAATGCAAGGCAAGTGTTTTGTGAGGTGAATCATCCATAAACAGTACTTCCATTAATTATGACTGAATTGTTTATTGTTTTGTATTTTTCAATGCTTTTAAATTTGTTTTGCATGTGTTTTATTTCTTTATATAATGAAAAGTTATAGTACTTCATAGTAGACAATGTTTTTAGTAAAAATACGTCCATCTTCTAATAAATCACCTTGACTTTCGTTCTTTTCAATGTAAACTTTAATAGCCTGTGGATTTTTGCACCGTGATAACGCAACGTACAATTGACCATGTGCTAATACTGGTTCTTCCAAGAAAATACCCACATATTTGAACGTTTGTCCTTGTGATTTATTAATGGTCATGGCAAATGCCATAATAATGGGAAATTGTCTTCTTTGAAATATAAAATGGAGACTACTTTCACTTGGTGCTAAATCTATTCTTGGTATGACAACTCTCTCTCCTTTATGGGTACCAGTTAAAATGTCAGCATCTATAAAATGGTCCTTTAATTGTTGAACAATTAATCTTGTCCCATTGCATAGGCCTTTTTTGGGGTTCATATTTCGCAGTAACATGATAATTGCACCTTTCTTTAGCTGCAAAATATGTGGTGGCATTCCAGAAGGAGTTAGTGAGTTTATGAATTCAGTAGAAAAGTTAGCCTGACTTTCATTGTCATCAGCAAGTACAGAATCAGCACTGTGATAATTTCTTTGTGGTGCATTAATTTTTTTAAAGATTTCATTATTGAGGATTAATGTATCCTTATTTTTACACATTAGTATGACTTGGTTGGCAAGCTCGGAATATTCCTGGTTATTTATGCTACCTTTAAATATAGCCGATATAATATCTTGGTGACAAATCATATGAGGTGGGATCTCTACAGTGTCGTCAGGTAAATGTGGTATTTTTTCTGTTCTGCCTTCTCCAATTTTAATAAGCCAATTATTGAAATCAGTTTGGCCTTCTGATCTCATATTTTGTTGCAGTTGAAGATGGGTAAAATGTTTCTATAGTGTGCTTGACTTTATACAGGTTTCGATAATGTCAGTTCGATTTCCATGTACGACAGGTAATGTTTGTCTAAAATCGCCATCTAACAACATTACCTTTCCACCAAATGGAAAGTATTATCCATGACTTCACAAAGCAAACGGTCAATACATTGGAGGACATAGCATGACATCATTGTGGCCTCATCTATTATAATTAATTTACATTTTTTCAATTTCTTTGCTTGTAATGATGTCATGCGAATATCTGACACAGAAGTTTCTAAAATAGGCACTGGCAGTTTAAATCCACTATGTACAGTTCTTCCACCTTCTAACAAAAGTGCAGCAATTCCAGTAGTGGCAAACACCATTGCTATTTGACCTTGTGCTCGTACCGAACTCATTAATAAATTACAGTATATAGATAGGTTTTTCCTGATCTGCCAGGTCCATCAAGATAGAAATAACGCTCTGTCACCATGTTATCATCGATTGCATTTTGAATGGCATTAAATGCTTGCAATTAAAGTTGCAAGTCTTTCTTCTGTTCTTTCTACTTGTAGTTGAATGTCATAGTCTTCAAAGTTTATGTCATCTATAAGACCTGGATCAGGCAAATTAAAACTTGCACAACTTAATCCAGTTAAAAATACTTCTTGGATTTCCATTAACGCTTTTAAGTGTGCAATGGGTTCATTGTATCGTCGCATAAAGTCTTCAGCCATATTACTTTTAAAAGTCTCCCACAAAGCTAATGCATTTGGAGCATTTGAGAAGATACAAATAAATGCAAATTGTTCTCTCATCTGCCGTGGCATTTGACATTGTGCTGCTTCTTCTAAACATCTTTCCCGTTCTGTATCATCAGCTAGTAAGTTTCTATGTCTTGCAGCTAAATGGAAGGATTCATATACAATGTCATTAACAGTTCTTAAGTGTTCAAAACTTTATGCTCCAGGAACATTTAAAAGTAATATCCGTAAGCAAAAACGTTCAACATCTCTTGGACTGACTGTGTAAATTCTTGGGATTATTTTATTGCCTCTGCTTTTTCTCGGTCTCCATAATCCATTCACAAAAACATAGTGATATGGAATTTCAATATATAAGAATTGTGTTGCTTGTGAATCTGTGGAATTTAATTCAAACCATGCAGTTAGTATAGTGTGACGATCTTCACTTTGGGCCAATGCATTCATTTCATTTCCAGCACGAAAATACACTAAATGTCTTTGTGGCAAATGTACTGCTAATCTATATACTGCCTGTGATCTATCATGCATTTCAAATTTTAAAAGCCGCCACATAGCTTCTGGCGCACTGACATAGCGAGCATCTACATGAGATGCAAGTTCATCATGTACTAACTCACTACTTTCATGGTTGTCTGCACTTTTGACGACTACAGTAGCTGCATCATAGCCTTTGTAAATATATTTGTAGACATATTTAATGGATTTGATGGAAGTGTAGGCTTCTACATTGATGTGGGCGTACTTCATGAGTAAATGTGGATTGTAGGGTACTACATATCTATTGTCAACTTTTTTTCCACGAATAATGGCACTATCTCCTTCTCTTCTTTTATAAAGTAGATAGCATCACAATTGGCATAGGTTTTGTCTCTATAATCTTTTGGAAATTCTTTGGAACATTTATTATTTTCCATACATGGTGATTGTGGATTAAGCTCACCACAGGGTCCATGATTCATGCGATGAGTAACAATCTCATATAGTCTACCATATAGTTCTGGATCTGGTAGTTCAGCAACAATGACTGCATCCACTTTGTCAGAAGTATCTAATTTATCTTTTTCTTGAATTATTATCAGAAGATGTGCATGTGGAAGGCCTCTTTTTGAAATTCAATGGTATATACATAAGCAAGACATTTGCCAAAAAACTGACTTATAGTGATGTCACGTATTAATTAATTTAATTTAATCTTAAAAACTCTAGCTACTAAATCTGGTCTATCGGAAGCACTTTGTCCAAGAAGTAAATTTTGTGTAATTTCTAGCCATTGTGGATTACATGTAAATGTAAGAAATAAATCGGGTTTGCCAAATTTGGTGACAATAGCCATAGCAGCATTGTATCTTTCTCTTATATTTCGAGGAGATCCTTGAAAGGAAGATGGTAAAATGATGTCTTTGCCAGCTGTCATGTCTCTGCTTGTAGCCACGTCAGCAACATAGTCCATGAGTCCAGAATATTGTTCTACACGGAGTTTATCTTGTTGATATTTGATAAAGTTTAAATTATTGGCCTCAACTTGCAAATAGGAATCAATAACCCATTGTTGTGTTAGTTTTCCACCACATAAAATTGGATTAAATGTATTTCGAATGGCAATTTGAGCTACTTTAAAATCAAGCATAGAAACATTATTTCGGATTCTGGCTTTAGCATTTGGGTAACTGGGAAGTGTTAATTTTGGTTGCCAACCTGCTTCTCCGTGTGGGAAAAAAATTGGATATGTCATTGGATCTAAATTTGGACTTAAGATACTCATATTAATGAATGGTTGCTCCTCATTTCTGGGATATATTCTAATGTCTCTTTGAAATGGTGGTTCTCCTTCATCATTTTGAAACACCATTGCAACCTCATTTGATTTTGGCAAGTTATAACGACGTTTATCAGTATGTCTGTCTCTTTTAAGCACCATATTAACCTTTGGCATTGGTAATTGATGTCTTTCTGCATGAAGTTGTTGTTCATTTTCTACTTCTGCCAATTTGTTATAAGCTTTACTGTAGGGGTTATTGTCCATAATGTTATTTAGCTCTATATAAACACTGGGTAAGCATTTTTTTATTTTCTTCCATCTGCATACGTTGGTCAACAGCTTCCATTGTATCTAGGACATATAGTTGAGCGAATTTTCTTTGCTCTCCTTCCTCTGGATGTAAATGGGAAGTCCGATGATAAATTTGGCCTTGAACTTTAAAACAGTAAGGACCATGTCTTGGTACATTAGCAGCTAATGTTGCCCCCATAGATGCAAAGGATATGGCACTATTGTAGGATCTTATGTTTGTCTTAAAATGTTTGTAGTTTGGAAAAGTAGGTTCAGTCATAATATTTTGTAAATAGATAGGAAATTCTTTCCTTTCTGGAAGTTTGAACTTGCCTTTTTGACAGCAACTAATAAATTGGCCATCTCTGGGTCTCTCCTGTTTAAAATAATAAGCCTCACAAAACTGACATTGAGTAGTCATGTCCCCACAACTATGAACCTCTACTGCTAAAGAGTTGAGAAAAGGACAATTTGCAAAGCATATAGCAGTTTGACTTTCATATTCATTAGGTGAAATGTCATGTAATGTTTCAACAACAGGTTCTAAATGCTTTGTTTTTTTAGTGGCTTTTCTTGGTATATGTTGTATTGGTTTAGGTAAAATGTCATGTAAGGTTTCAGGAACAGGTTCTAAATGCTTTGTTTTTTTCGTGGCTTTTTTGGTATGTCTTTTATTTTTTCAGGTAAAATGTCATCTGATGTTTGAGGAACAGGTTGTAAATGCTTTATTTGCTTGGTAGCTTTTTTTGGCGTATCTTTAATTTGTGCAGGTGATAGTCTTTTGCTTGCAAGTCTTTTGCGTTCTTTTTCTCGTCGAATTTCCTTCTGCTCCGGTGTCTGCTGGCTGTCTGCTCTCTGTCGTCGTTCTCTAGCTTGGCGTCTTTTCTTTTCTTGTTTACTCTCGTTATCAGCCATGTTAATCTGTAAAAAAAAATTATGTATCATTAGTTTATTTTGAGATGTCAACAGTTTGTTTCTATGTAATTCTAGTTGATTGTAGCGGTACTTTCTTAGTACTGTTAAATAAGTGTTTTTTATTTTTTTCCTTTTACTTTCTTTTGTAGGTTCTATTTTTTGCCTTACATGCATAGCATACTCAAGGTAATTACACTATAGTTTCTTGGAGATATAGTAGGTGTTTTTTTTTTGTTTGTTTTTTTTTTTGTTTGTTGTACTTTTGGCTTATAGGTGTAGTAGAGGGCAGAAATTAGTCTTTGTAATTTATCGTACAGGGTATTGTTCTAATAGTATTTTTATATTTTCTTTAAAGGCTTATATGTTGGGGCTGTGAAAATGTTTCTATTGTTTTGTGTTGTTAGTACTATTTGTAGTCCTATTCTATTTTATGTTTATGGTTACGTTGTATGGTTAATATTGTACATTAGGACTTGTAATTTAGAATGACAAATTTAATTGACTCTGGGCCTCATTCTATTATCGGCCGTAAAATGGCCGCAAGGCTGCGATTCCTTGCAGGGGTTCCGTTACCTCGCAATTCTATTAAACGGTCCCGCAAGGATCTCCTCTTACGGCCGGCCGTATATCTTGCAACCGGCCGTAAGCTCAGAAATCTTTAAAGTCAAAAATAAATTCAAGACAGCACTGTAAAGCTCTGTAAATGCTAGGGATCATATTGGGGGACATGAGGATTAATAGTAACCCACTCTCAAGCTTGCACATAAACCCAAACCCAAGTTTACATTAACTGTTTATTTTCCGGCCGCAGCGTGGCCGGGTCTGAGGTGCTCCAAGCACTCTGGACTTTTTACATGGATATTTGACATATCTAAAAAAAATTTTTTTTTACGGATTTGATTATAGGGGAATGTTGTGCTATTTTTGCTAACACCTACAATCACTTTATAGTCTCCTCAGAGTGCAGGATGGCTTTATTTCGGCTTTATAATGTGCTTAATTGGTGCTAGCGGGACCTTTTTCCTGCAAGTAAGCTGCGGCTCGCTTTTAGCCTTGCAGAGAGGGTTCCCGGAGCAATAGAATAGCAACCGGGCTTTTCTTGCGGCCGAAACTCTTGCGGCTGTTTTAGATCAAAGGCTTTCCTCTGGCGCGTGCGGCCGCAAGGGATAGCAAGGCGCCGGTCGCAAGCCTGCCGGAATCCCCGGCCGGAGGGGAATAGAATAGCCGAATAGCTAGCGGCCGGTCCTTGCGGCCCCGCATCTCCTACGGCTGATAATAGAATGAGGCCCTCTGTGTTTTGAGACTTTTCTGGACTATGTTTTTTTTTTTTTTTAGCTTATAGGAATAGTAGAGGGCATAAATTAGTCTTTGTAATTTATTGTACATGGGATTGTTATAATAGTATTTTTATATTTTATTTCAAGGCTTATATGTTGTGGCTCTGAAAATGTTTCTATTGTTGTTTTTTGTTGTTAGTACTATTTATAGTCCTATTCTATTTTATGTGTGTGGTTAAGTTTTATACTTAATATTGTACATTAGGGCCGTCATAAAGAAAAAAATTCATTATTTTTGTGTATTGTATCTGTTATGGTGAATTTTTCTGCTATGCTGTTTTTTGTGCAACCTTTTCAAAATAATTTAAATGTATTTGTATATTCCAGTTATTCTTTTTTTATACTGTAATTATTAATGTTTTTCTTATTTTGGATATGATTGCAATGTTTTTAGCAATATCCTATTTTGTGTCCACCACTTTTGGTATAGAAATTTAGAGTTCTTTGTAAGGCTTATCGGTTGGTAAACAGTAAATAAAAATATTATTTTACTTTGCTATTTGTTAGTTTGATTTTTGATACAATCCTATTTGTGTCCACCACTTTTGTTATGCTTATTTAGGCTTCTGTGTAAGGCTTATAGGTTCTTAAACATTAAAGAAGAATATGAATTTACTTTCCTATGTGTTTGTGTGATTTTTGGTACAATCCTGTTTTGTGTCTACCACTTTTGGTATGCTTATTTAGGCTTCTGTGTAAGGCTTATAGGTTCTTTTTTCCATAAAGTTTTTATTAAGGATAATCAAGAAAAACTTGTACAAAAATAAGCACAGTCTATAAAACATAATTTCACATGTCAAGAAAGGAAAATTCCTATCCTAAGCATCTGCTTCTCTTTGTTGAATTATTCCTTAATATAATTTTAACATTTTCAGTGCACAAATTGGTATAATTAAAAAAATAGTATTACAATCAATATATTCTACGAACATATATAAAAAGAGAAAAGGAGAAATAGAGAAAGAGGAAGAAGTGAAGAAAAGAAGAGAGAAATAAACAATAAAAACAAAAAAATGAAGGAGTAAAAGGAGAAGAGCAAATAGTAGACAATTGCTTCCCATCAGCCCTTCTACTACAGAAGATCAGGATTTGACTATAACGTGGCCTTTTCAGTTCCTGTACTACCCAATCTTAGTTTTACTGTCGTTACCTTTCGTCCGAAGAAGCCTCCAGTATCCTCTCCCGCTCCACTCCTCTTCCAAATGCAAAGAGCCTCCCTAGCTAAAATTCAACTCGTCCCCCCACTACCTATGAAATGCAGTCGGGGGAGGAGATCCAGGGTCCCCATATTTCCAAAAATTTTTGATGTGTGACCAATAGTGTAGTAGTCATTCTCTCATTTATAAATAGGAAGTTTATTTTGTTTTTAATTTCCTGGAAGTTAATGGAATTGTCCTTCCACCTTCTAGCTATGATGTTTTTTACTGCCAGATAAATCAGTTGTGTCAATTTATTGCCTACCCCTCCTAGTTCCTTATAATTCCTGCCTAAGAAACATGTTGCTATGGAAGGTTTAAGTGGGATATTAAATAATCTTGAAATTAGATCAGTCCCTCTAGCCCAGGTTTCAGAGATTAAAGGACATTTCCACCAGGCGTGGATGAAGTCCCCTCTTTCCTGACATCCCCTAAAACATTTATCTGAGTTCGTAGGCAAAATTCTATTTAGTCTAGCGGGGGTCATATATGCCCTATGTAGGATTTTCAGCGAGGTTTCCAACAAGCTATAATTAAGGGACCCTTTAGAAAGGCTAGAGAAAGCTTTAGACCAGGAGGGCTCATCCCAGGTCTGTTCCAAGTCCAGCTCCCACTTCAGCATAAAGGAAGGCTTTGGTGAATCCAAGGGGGGAGCATTAATTATGTTATATATTGCTCCCAGAGTACCCCTAGCAAGGGCTGAGTGTTTGCATACTGTGGTGAGCCAGGAGTCTTTAGGCGGGCCAAATTCCCTGAGAACTTCTTCCACCCAATGCCTGATTTTAATATAGTTAAATATTTCCGTATCAGGAAACTCCCTCCCTCTGCATACTGTTTCTAGAGAAATAATCTTCCCCCCTTCCAACCATGAGCCTAATTTATCTAATTTTTGCAAAGTCCAAAAATGTTTAGAGTTAGAAGAGAGGCTAGCCGAGAGAGTGGGAGAAGTGAAAATCGAGGTGAGAGGAGGCACCGGGTATGCTAGATTGGGGGTTTTCTTGGCCCAGTTCCAGATTTTTAAAGTAAACTTAGTGATTGGATTACTTATGTAAGAATTAAGAGTATTCGAATTTGGTGCCCATAGGATAGTACCCCATGTGAGGGGGGGCACTTGTGCCTCCTCTATGAAAACCCAATTAGGCTGGAGGGAAGTGGAGTGTGCCAGAGGAATAAAGGCCAGTTGTGCCGCTCTGAAATAGCTAGAGAAATTCGGGCATGAGAGACCTCCCTTGGATTTATGTCTATACATGACCTTCCTCGCTATTTTCGGGGGTCTATTCCTCCAGATGAACTTGAACACCAGGGACTGAAAGCGAGCTAATTCTGAGTTATTTACTTGAACAGGAAGGGTTCTGGCTAGATACAGGAGCCTCGGAAGAATGTTCATCTTCAACGAGGTTATCCGACCCGTCCAAGAAATATGCTTCCTCATCCAAATGTTCAAGTCCCTCTGGAGAACCCTGAAGAGGGGGGGGAAATTGGCCTTATAAATTCCCGCTAAAGAACTAGTAATATTTATCCCCAAGTAGTGAATATGATTAGCCGGCCAAGTAAACTTGTGGCATGATTTCAACTGGGACAGAGTATCTAAGGGTATGCCTATGCCTAGTGCCTCCGTTTTGTCCTGGTTTAATCTAAGTCCAGAAAGAGAGCTAAATAAACCTATTGTGTCCAGCAGAGCTTCAATAGAGGGGCCAGGGTTAGTAAGAGTACACAATAGGTCGTCAGCAAATAAGGAGCACTTTAAATGCTGGTTTCCCACTCGCAGCCCCTCTATAGAGGGATTTGCCCTAATCGCTTGAGCCAGCGGCTCTATTGCAAGGGAAAAAAGGAGAGGGGAAAAAGGGCATCCTTGTCTCGTTCCATGCCCTATCTCTATAACCGCCTTCTGGGAGCCCGGGAGTTTTAAGTTAGCTTTGGGAAGATTGTAATAGTTGCGAAGCAGGTTTAAAAATTGGCCTTTGAACCCAAATTTATCCAGAGCGGCATATAAGAAAGGCCATTCCAGGGTATCGAAGGCCTTCTCTATGTCCAATGCGAGCAGGCAAACCGGGGTATTTCTATGTCTAGCCAAATGGATGATGTTTAGGGTCCTTCTAATATTATCACTTGTCTGCCTGTATGGGATAAAGCCAGACTGGTCCTTGTGAATCAGGGAGGGCAAAAAGACAGAAATCCTTTGTGAGAATATTTTTGCAAGGAGTTTGATGTCCCCATTAAGGAGCGAGATCGGTCTGTATTTTTTTGCCTCCTTTGGGTCCCTACCTTTCTTGGGGAAAAGGATCAGATCCGCGAAATTAGGTTCTGGGGGAGTTGGGTCCCCTTTCAAGATCATGTTGAAAAGGCTGCATAAGTGTGGGGTCAAAATATCCGAAAACTTTTTATAGTAAATGTTAGTAAAGCCATCAGGGCCGGGAGATTTCCCCATTTTTAGGTCTTTAATTGCCTTCCTAACCTCCTCTACCGATACCTCTTTGTTTAGGTTTAGAAGATCCGACTCCGATATTTTAGGCAAACCTAAGGAATTCAAATAGGAACTAATAGAGTTCCCTGGAGGGGAGTTGTGGGAGGAATAAATGTGCTGGTAAAATTCCCTAAAAGTCTTTTGTATCTCATTTTGGCTAAATGTAAGTATTCCCTCTTTGGTTCTAATTTGAGAGATTTTGGACTGAGAGTACCTTGCCCTCAGACTTTTTGCCAATAATTTGTCTGGTTTATTCGCTTTAGCATAGAAGAGGTGCTGTGTTCTTCTCAGGGCTTTATCCGTTCTAATAGATAGAATACCATCTAGCTCCAATCTAGCTTTGTCAATTTGGTCCCTTAAGAAGGGGAAATTTGATTCTGTTTCTCTAATTGAGCTAAATT
Organism: Discoglossus pictus; assembly: GCA_027410445.1. Classification (NCBI taxonomy): domain Eukaryota; kingdom Metazoa; phylum Chordata; class Amphibia; order Anura; family Alytidae; genus Discoglossus; species Discoglossus pictus. Next base: position 155,983,558 of record CM050167.1, on the reverse strand, counting down.
TTTAACGAGATTTTCCTCAGTTAGTCGAATTGCTTTCTTATGTTGTGAAGCCAATTTAATGCATGTACCCCTAATTTAAGCCTTATGGGCCATCCAGACCCAACCTGGCGAAGTTTCCCCACCCGCATTGGACACAAAGTAGGCTGCCAATTCAGAAGTAATTTGTTCCTGGTATGTGGGTATTGAGAGCAAATTCATTAAATTCATTTAATTTCCAGGAGAAAGGTAGTCTGGATTGGGACCCCAGGTCAACCTCTAAGGAGACTGCAGCGTGGTCCGACCACGTGTAGGGAACAATATCTGCCTTATCCGAGCTGTCAAAATGTGAGGTACTAATAAGAAGGGCGTCAATACGGGAGTAGGACTTATGGGTGGGGGAGAAGAAGGTGTACTCTCTTCCTTTCGGGTGGTGACCCCTCCAAGTATCCACGAGGTCTAAAGAATAGAGCAGTTTTTTGATTTGTTTAATCCTCTTAGAAAAGCGGATGTGCTTAGAGACGGTGGATTTATCCATGCTGTGGTCTAAGACCAAATTTAGGTCTCCCCCTATTATCAATTTCCCCCACTCCTCCCCTCCAGTGTCCTTAAAAGTCTAATCAACGCTTTGTGTGGGGCTACGGTGGGGGCATAGAAAGAGACAAGCGACGTAGGGGTACCCAAGACCTTCCCTTTCAAGATAATAAAATACCCTTCCCGGTCTATAATTTTGGAGTCTAGCTGGAACTGAAAATCCTTGTGCAAAAGGATCGCTACTCCCTCTTTTTTCGAAGCCTGGGTGGTGCAAAAAAATTGGGGATAATCTTTGTTCAGGTAGGCAGGAGTTTTATTCTTAGCAAAATGGGTTTCCTGGAGGAAGATAATGTTAGGTTTGTGGGTTTTATAATACAAAAAAGCCTTCCTTCGCTTGAAGGGGGAGTTAAACCCTTTTACATTGTGGGTGAGTATCTTTGTGGGAGATGTCATGGGTGAGCTGTTGGCGTAAGCATGTGTATAGCTAATAGCCACGTACCTTTAGTAGCAGCTGAACAAGAGGATGCGAGGAGCGGCTTTCCCAGGCCAGGGCGAGGAGGAGTTGGAGGGTCCTGTCGGATCTCCTTGGACAAAGTTGGTCTGATGGAGACGAAAGTGGGAGCAAAAAGACAAGAGTTAGTTGGGTTTAGCAGTGGTAACCAACATATTCTAAAGCCATTACTTAAGGGAAGTACCTCCCTATCAAGTCTGCTCTGTATAAGTCCCATAAGACCTAGCCATCCGCCCAGCGGACATAAGACTGGCTTTACCATAGATTGGAACATATAATACCTCTCCAGGCCTACTGCCCCAGGGTGAAATGAGAAGCAAGAGAGAGGGAGTAGAAAGAGAAGTAGCTTATGGAGCCAAGGCTTTGTGGGGACCAGAGAGTAGAGAAAAGTAGCAATTAGCCTGCCCAAGTCTATCAGAGGGAAGAAGAAGAAGGTAAAAGCTGTAAGACAAAGAGAGAAAATACAATTTACCATTGTGCAATTCCTAACTTAACGAACAAGTCTAGCCCAACCTAGTTCTAACCGTTTTCCTCAAATCTAATCTATAACAGTCTAAATCCTAGCCGGTAGGGGTATTAAGATAAGGCTAGAAAATATTTTTGGATGAACCTTGCTGAGCATGGATACTCTTAACTATAACTTGGGGTAGAAAATCCCTTAGCTTAGATATAGCTGGCACTACAACCCTTCTTATATCTGTTGTTCTCTTCAAAAGCCCTGAAGCTATTACCTTAACCTAAGGTAGTTAGACCTGCTCAGGGGAAAAAACAAACATGAAAAAAGCATATAAGAGACAATCAGCATAGTTATAAAACATGGTAACCAAAACAAGAGTCCTGTGGTATAGTCTCTGTCAGAGAGGAGATAATGTGCCTCCATAGGCCGGCCCCTTGTCCGGCTCCTAGAGTCAAGTAGCCCCGGCCTCCAGTTCCTGCCTCGGTCTTTGAGAGACTATTTGGGGAGTTGGGTCAACAGTCCTCTTCTGTTTGCAGGAAGGAGTCCACTGTCTCTGGGGGAGGGGGAGAGAAAGAGGGGCTCCCTGTGTCCGGACTGTTGCTCCAGTGGCCAGGTTCAGTCTCTGAAGAAGATCCAGACATTCCTCCAAGGAGCGCACGGAATGGGATGCGCCACTATGAGAGAACATAAGGGCAAAAGGAAAGCCCCATCTGTACCTGATGCCATGCTGAATAAGAATCTCCAGAGCAGGCTTCATCTGTCTCCGTTTTTGTAGGGTTGGAGGAGAAAGGTCTGCAAAGAATTGCAAAGAGGATCCGTCGGGACCCTGGATGGTTGTCATTTTACGGGTGGTGGCAAGAATTAAGTCTCTGGATTGCTGACGGAGTAGTCTCACTATTATGTCCTTTGGCAAATCAGGGTTTTTATTTCCACCCAGGGCCCTGTGGGCTCGCTCTACTTCCCAAATATGATCCGGAAAGCCTACCAGGATCTGGTCTATAGTGGCTTTGAGATATCGGGGTAGATCAATTATTGCAGTTGGTACCCCCCTTATCCGGATATTGAATCTTCGGGAACGGTTCTCCAAGTCTTCCAGTTTGTCTTCAAGGGAAGTGATGCGAGAGGTATTCTCCCCAATGGCACTCCTATCTTTTTCCAGGGCCTCCACTTCTTGATCCATTGACTCCTCCAGAATATTGGTGCGCTGCCCAATGTCATGCAGTTCTTTTTGTAGAGCCGTGAATGCTCTATTGATATGGGACTCTAGAAGGGCCTCAAACTTCGCCATAGAATTGTCAGCTATGTTGACCTCCGGGTGTACGGCCTGCTATACCGAATCAGAGTCAGATTGGTCCAAATGTTCCGGGCAGGAAGTTTGCGTAGATGTCTATGGGGCCCCGGCCATCTTGAAATGCTCCTCAATTTTTTTGGAAGGCAGGGCTTTCTTGTTTTTTCCCATCTTGCCTGTGATTTTGACTCGCCGTATATTAGCTGTGATGTTGTTGCAAAGTCTTGGTCAGGAAACAAGGCAGGGACTCCAGTAGCACCCCTCACAAGGCCTAAGCAGGCTGTTCTCACAGAGTTGCAAAAAAGGATTCAGATCATACTCAGAAGTACGCTTAGCCCCTACCGGCCAGCTCCATTCACTGCATTAGCAAACCTCTTCCAGATTGCAGGGCGGCAGAGAGGAAATTTTGGAGAAATTCAGGCCGCACTGTGGCAGAGGCGCCACTAGATGGCAGTGTCGCTCTCCAAGCTGGAGACAATGTTGTTGTTTTGCTGAAAACACTCCTAGGGTGCGGCAGGCAATATAAAAACTGAAGCACAGTTTGGTCAATGAGAAAAGTTCAGCACAAAAGTTACCCAGCTCCAAAAAGCCTTATCAAGCATTCAGTCTCTCCAGTTCTTATATGTCAAACTCTTTCTTCTCTGCCCCTCTCTCCCCAGTTGTAGGTTTCAGGAGAGTAAACAGGGTACAAGCTAGGGAGATATATTTAGGGGCTCTCACAACTGCTGCTGTCAGTGGCCAGACAGCCAGGATGCCCCTAGAGGGCCCTGGGGAACAGAGTCTGTTCTTCCTCCTCCTTCCCTCACTCCTTCCCCCAGCACTCAACAGGGGGCTCCAGTCAAAAAGGGCCAGGTTCCCCTCTTACCCCCTGACGGTCTTCGGGGTTCCCAGCTCCTGTCCCGGTCCTCTGATGTGGCTGGGGGGTAGATGCAGCCTCTTGGCGCCCTTCTTAGCCCTGGCGCGCTTCCAAGCGCCGGCTCCTGGCTTCTGGTGGCGGCCTTCCCTTCCGCCACCGCATTCTCTGCTGCTGCCTCCGGTGCCCACTCTCCCTGTCACTGGGCGTCTGTCAGCCTCACCTGCTTACCCCCCTGTGCTGGTATACGGGGGAGAGCTAGAAGGGGTCTGGGGGGAGGTTCGCGTTGCAAGGCCCCGACAGGCCTCGTTGTCGGATCTTCCCGACAGGGTCCCCGGAGGCAGGGAGAACGCTCCCAGATAGTCTCTGGAGGTGGGGGAGCCTCCTCTGGGGAACACTGCAGCTATAGCTGCCGATAAAGGCCACTTTGGAAGCCTTTTTGTGCAGCCTGACACGGAGCTCCAGCTCAACGCGTCCTCTCCAGGCTTATAGGTTCTTAAAGATTAAAGAAGCATATTAATTTAGTTTGCTATGTGTTTGTGTGATTTTTGGTACAATCCTGTTTTGTGTCTACCACTTTTGGTATGCTTATTTAGGCTTCTTTGTAAGGCTTATAGGTTCTTAAACATTAAAAAAGAATATTAATTGACTTTGCTATTTGTTTGTGTGATTTTTGGTACAATCCTATTTGTGTCCACCACTTTTGGTATATTTATTTAGGCTTCTGTGTAAGGCTTATAGGTTCTTAAACATTAAAGAAGAATATTAATTTAGTTTGCTATGTGTTTGTGTGATTTTTGGTACAATCCTGTTTTGTTTCTAGCACTTTTGGTATGCTTATTTAGGCTTCTTTGTAAGGCTTATAGGTTCTTAAACATTAAAGAAGAATATTAATTTACTTTGCAAAGTGTTTGTGTGATTTTTGGTACAATCCTGTTTTGTGTCTACCACCTTTGTTATGCTTATTTCGGCTTCTTAGTAAGGCTTATAGGTTCTAAAACATTAAAGAAGAATATTAATTTAGTTTGCTATGTGTTTGTGTGATTTTTGGTACAATCCTGTTTTGTGTCTACCACTTTTGGTATGCTTATTTAGGCTTCTTTGTAAGGGTTATAGGTTCTTAAACCTTAAAGAAGAATATTAATTTAGTTTGCTATGTGTTTGTGTGATTTTTGGTACAATCCTGTTTTGTGTCTACCACTTTTGGTATGCTTATTTAGGCTTCTTTGTAAGGGTTATAGGTTCTTAAACCTTAAAGAAGAATATTAATTTAGTTTGCTGTGGGCCTCATTCTATTATCGTCCGTAAAATGGCCGCAAAGCTGCGATTCCTTGCGGCCGTCTTACGGCCCTGTGTAGCGCTACCTTTACCTTGCAATTCAAATAGACGGCACCGCAAGGATATCCCCCTTACGGCCGGCCGCATATCATGCAACCGGCCGCAAGGTCTAAGAAATTTAAATGCAAATATAGATTCAAGATGGCACTGTAAAGCTCTGTAAATGCTAGGGATTATAATGGGGGACATGAGGATTAATAGCAACCCCCTCTCAAGCTTGCACATCAGCCCAAATCCGATATTTCATTAACGGTTTATTTCCCGTCCCGCAGCCTGGGCGGGTCTGAGGTGCTCCAAGCCCTCGGGACTTTGTCCACGGATATTTGACATGAATTAAAATAAAAATTATTTGCGGATTTGAGTGTAGGGGAATGTTGTGCTATGAATGCTAACAACCCATATCACTTTATCATCTCATCAGAGTGCAGGATGGCTTTATTATGTGCCTAATTGTGTGCTTGGGGGACCTTTTTGGTGCAAGTAAGCTGCGGCTCGGTTTTAGCCTTGCCGAGAGGGTTCCCGGAGCAATAGAATAGCAACCAGGGTTTTCTTGCGGTCGAAACTCTTGCAGCCGTTTAAGATCAAAGGCTTTCCTGCGGCGCGTGCGGCCGCAAGGGATAACAAGGCATCGGCCGCAAGCGAATATAATAGGCAAATAGCCTGCGGCCGGTCCTTGCGGCCCCGCATCTCCTACGGCCGATAAGAGAATGAGGCCCTATGTGTTTGTACGATTTTTGGTACAATCCTGTTTTGTGTCTACCACTTTTGGTATGCTTATTTAGGCTTCTTTGTAAGGCTTATAGGTTCTTAAACATTAAAGAAGAATATTCATTTACTTTGCTATTTGTTAGTGTTTTTTTTGTACAATCCTTTTTTGTGTATACCATATGTTGCATACTTGATTTGCTTAATTAGTATTTTTTATAAAGCTTTAATATTTTTCTACAATGCAAATTAATGTTTTGTTTTTTTTTGATATTCAGGCTATATTTTTAGCATTATCTTATGTTGTGTTCACCAGTTGTTGGTTGCTGCATTTGTTATATTGGCGCCCATTAAACATATATATTTCCTTTATTTTTTGTACTTGTTATACTTTACCTTGATTGAAGTGTAGAATGACAGAGGGTCCCCTCCTGCCAATCTTAATCCGCCGGTCTTCTTGTAATGTCTGTTTGAAAAAGAAAGTGAAATGGTTAATTGTATATTTCTTCTTTTTGATTTAGCAAAGCATGGTCTTTTTCAGCATGTAATGTATTTTTGTATCTTACCTCTTCTTTCTTGGTGTTCTTTAAAAGGGATTGTGGTTGACAATACACGGTGCAAATTCTTGAGTGACGCTGTTGATGTAGAGTCTGTTTGAATAGTAAAAAAAAGGAGAAAGATTGAGCTTTAGGTGATATATTGAATTCCAATAAATTAATGTCATTTAAATATACTTCTGTAATTAGTTTCAATTAACATGAGTTTGTTTTCAGGCCTACACACATAAATGTGCATGTGACATGTCACTATACATGATACACATATATGTGCGTGTCACATATGACTATACATGAATCACATTTTAATAGTTATTTATTTTTTTACTGTCATTTAAATATACTTGTTTAATTAGTTTGGGTTAAGATTAGTTTCTTGTAGGGGCTATACACATAAATGTGCATGTCACTATACATGAACCACATTTTCCTAGTTAAAGTTGTTTTTTTGTGTGCGTGTCACATATTACTATACATTAATCATATTTTAATAGTTAAATGAACCTTATTTTTTGGGGGGGCTACACACATAAATGTGTGTGTGACATGTGACTATACATGATACACATATATGTGCGTGTCACATATTACTATACATGAATCATATTTTAATAGTAAAATATTTATTTTTTTGTAATGTCATTTAAATATAGTTGTTAAATTAGTTTGGGTTAAGATCAGTTTGTTGCAGGGGCTATACACATAAATGTGCGTGCCACATGTCACTATACATAAATCACATTTTCATACTTAACATTTTTTATTTTTTTTGTCCTGTCTTGATAATAAAATGTAATATATTATAGCTTACCTCTCAGTTCTAATTTGCACAATGTAAAGTAGGAAATTAGGAAACAATTCTCTTCTCAAGTAAAAGCAGCAGTTAACTATCCAGTCACTCCGTTCATCACCTTAGTAGAAATGTAGAATTTTCTGGAAAGTAGGCAGCATTTATAAACTTTCAAGTGCCTGAAACCGTTAGAACGCAATACGCATGCGCTATTTGCATTCCAGCTTACAATTTGCGTTCCATCCGTCATTTTGTGCGTAGTTGTTTTCAAAATAGTGGTTAATATCAGTGTGGTACGTTCCGCATAGTATGTGTTTCAGTCTTGCGAGTCACTGTAGTATAGTTACGTCTGAAGCCTCGTTTTCGTTTTGTTCGGCGGCCATTTTTCTCTCGCTTAGGTGATCTTCGGCAGTTTAAACTCGTTTTTTTTTTACTTAAATGGACGTGTAAATTAACTTTTCGAGGTTACCGGATGCCCCCCCTTGCTGTAAGTAACTTTTTATGTGTTCGTTGTGTTTATTTCTTGTGTTTCTGATGTTTTCATGCGTGCCGTTTTCGGACAGTTTTGCGTGTTGGGAATGGCTCGTGTCGCGGACGTATTTTTTTGCGATGCTGCCATATTTTTTTTGCGAGGGACGCAGTTGGCTTTTACGTGTACGATGCATTTTTTTGTTTCTAAGTCGTGTGAGGCGCCTTTGAGTTTTTTTTTGTTAAAAGTCTTGCATGTGTGTGTGTTGCCGACGTTGGACCTTGCACCACCGCAAATGCGGCCCCTCGCTTCGCGAGGATCCGCATTTGCAGGGAACTGCGTCCCTCGCTTTGCGAGGGACGCAGTTCTTGTGGGCTTGCTGTGCGAGCCCGCAAGCGTGAGCAACAGCTCGTATGCTCACAACTTATATAACTTATATAACTATATATATAAAGACATGCAGGGGGTTATGACCTCTCTGTATTTGACCAACAACCCCCTATGAGCCTGGGAATCTCCCATGATTCCCCCTTAATACCTGCTATACCCTATGACCCCGGGCATACCCCAAAATCTCCCCTTATTACTCGGGTCGCCATTGGGCCCCATTTCCCACATCCTTAGTGATATGGGGTGGGGGGCCGGTAACCTCATGGGTGTCCCTATGTGAATGTTTTTTTCTGAAACTTTCTTACTTTCTCTGTTATCCAGTGGACATTGGCAATTTGATCTTTTGTGCCTCCTTGCACATCTGTTAGTTCTCGCTCTATATATTGTTGGAGTCAAATTTGCCAGATCTTAAGCATCACCTCGCTGGAATTCAAAGGATTATCTCACTTCTCTCTCCAAGATGCCTGGCTCTAGAGCATGGGACAAACTATTGAGGTTATCAGTGCTGTTAAGATCCCAACACCTCGTCTTTATCTGATCTTCTGTTAAATGCCTATTTGTGTGTTTTATGGCGCCCACCTCTGGAATTCTGCATTCAGTTGGACAAATACTTTCAATCTTCACTATCTTTTACTTTACTTCTGTTTGAGCTACTTTCAAAGCCTCAGCAGACAGTCAGTTTGTCTTCTTAGTTTAATTTCTTTTGGGTATATTTGTTGCTGCTGCTTTGTTACAAATTCTGTCCAAAGTTCTTCTGGCATTCTATCTACCATGTCCAGTCCCTTGCATCTATTTTGTTACCTTCTGCAAATTCACAGGAGATATTTGTTATTTCATATATGGTTGGTCTGATGATTCTCCTCTTTTTCTCAGTGTAATTCTGAACTTTGCAGTAAGAAGCTCGTGATCAGATCCACTGTCAGCTACAGATCTTGCTTTTGTCATTAAAGTACAAAAGCTCCATACACCAATACAAGATAGTGGTCCAGAAGGGGCTCTAAATGTTAGACTAGACTTTGAACTATAGTGACACTATCATTTGTATATAATGATTCAAATAAAGGGTCATGACAACACAAAGCATATAATGCAAGACAGCATATATTCTGTTTTTTAAAACTGACTTTGATTAGTTTTTATGACAGAAGTTTTTATTTCCAAAGATAACTCCACTGTAGATTAAATTGAAAAGAGAAATGAAATAGTTTGAAAAAAATTATACCTTTTTATTGATGTATGCTTTAAAAAAATTAAGTCATAAAAAAGTCTAGACACATGGGCCCTCATTCAGTTGCAATTTGGCCAATTGAATAAAGCTCTAAATAAGCATATTAAACATATTTTTTTAAATACGTTTTTAGTTAGTAAGCATCTATCCAAAAGCAAGGTTTTCACTAACTAAACACTTCTTTAAACAATATATGCTATGTGCTTATTTAGAGCCCTATTCAATTGGCCAAATTGCAATTGAATGAGGGCCCTAGTAAGCTACTTCCTGATTTTTGTAATAGATCTGACTGTGCCCTTAAATAGAAAGTGCTAATCTTGTTATCATTTTTATACTCTTATAATAAGTTCAGGCTGTTAGTTAATTTATTCAGATATCCAATGTCTCTTTTTATATTTCAATAGGGGGGAAATAGAAACATAGTACAGATTTGTGGTAATAAAGTGCCAGTGCTATCATTAATAGTGAAAAACAAAGTGCTGTGCAATAGATGCTATAGATGGTTTGATATATAAAAATAAAAAACTAATGTAAAGAAAGGGGATGATCCCTATCTTTTATGGTGATACTGGGGGGCTGCTACTTACCCCCTGTTAATAAGTGCTACTACCTATACTGATATAGTGAATTGGATACTGTCTAAGTGGTAGTGATGGGGGCTCACCATTTACCCCTAAATCTTATAAATGACAAACTTACTACTCTGTGCTAAGCTGAATGTCACCCCCAAGTATACTAAATCTATTATTTATCAGGATGAAAAAGGCATCTGAGAAGCTGTTAATCTAAACAGGCTACTTTCACATTTGTAAATAATTCGTTGGTAACACAGTTCAAACATAGTTTTTGGACATAATATACATTTTTTTACGTAATACCATCTTTTAACAACATATATATAGATATCTTATCTTAGTCTATAGTCCACAGAATTCGGATGGCAATGGATTGAGTGACGCCGGGTCGGGCTGTTCAGCATGTCTCTGCCATGAGTATGAGATTCAGGAAGTGCAGACTGTGGGCCTCATTCTATTACGGCCGCAGCCGCTGCGGGGCCGCAAGGACCGGCCGCAAGCTTTACGGATATTCTATTCCCCTACGGCCGGGGACTCCGGCAGGCTTGCGGCCGGCGCCTTGCTATCCCTTGCGGCCGGTTGCGCCGGATGAAATCCTTTGATCTAAAACGGCCGCAAGGAAATCGGCCGTAAGAAAAGCCTGGTTGCGATTCTATTGCTCCGGGAACCCTGTCTGCAAGGCTAAAAACCAGCCGCAGCTTACTTGCAGCAAAGAGGTCTCGCTAGCACCAATTAAGCACATAAAATAGCTCAAATAAAGCCATCCTGCACTTTGAGAAGACTATAAAGTGATATTCGGTGTTAGAAAAAATAGCACATAATTATCCTATACTCAAATCCGTAAAATATTTTATTTTTAATATCCGTAAAATATCCATGTAAAAAGTCCAGAGTGCTTGGAGCACTTCAGACACGCCCACGCCGCAGCCGGAAAATAAACAGTTAATTTCAACTCGGGTTTGGGCAGATGTGCAAGCTTGAGAGGGGGTTCCTTTTAATCCTCATGTCCCCCAATATGATCCCTAGCATTTACAGAGCTGTACAGTGCAGGCTTGAATTTATTTTTGCGTTTAAAGATTTCTGAGCTTACGGCCGGTTCCAAGATATGCGGCCGGCCGTAAGGGGAGATCCTTGCGGGGCCGTATAATAGAATCGCGAGCAAACAGAACCCCCGCAAGGAATCGCAGCCTTACGGACGATTTACGGACGATAATAGAATGAGGGCCTGTGTCTACGGTGGCCGATATGCACATTCGCTAATGCTTCATCATGGACCATGCGGTCCTCTTTTCAATTTAATCTACAGTGGAGTTATCTTTGGAAAAAAAGGGGGTCTTTTCTTTCTTCTGTCATAAAATCAATGTATTAATTACATGCTTCCAGAGAAAGGCTCTTATTTAAAAATAATAAAGAAAAGGATATTATTCCTGATATAATAATTAACAGATTAAGCCTAAACATAAACTCCTAAAAACAGTTCTGCTTCCAATAAACAGGTGTTAGAATTAACTCTATTAGCTATTTTGATTAGTTTTTGCCACCTATTTACTGTAAAAGATAGAACTACATAATTAGAACCGTAATCTCAATCTATTTTGCATAACAATGAGCAAAGGGAATATGCTTACATTAAATTAACTGAAACAATATCCTGCCCCATCTTATTTAATCATTCGTATATCACCTTCTGGACCTCATAAACTAGTGTTATAGCCTGCTTTGACAATAGTTTCCAGAATACTTTCATGAATCAATATAATATTCTTGAGAGTTGAGAAAAGAGGAGTGCTAACATTGAAGACACCTGTAAGCTTGCTCTGTAACATTTCCCAGGGAACTATGTATGAAATATTATGGGCTTACTTTATATTGCACTCATACTGCTCAGTATAGGGGCATCCATCAGGTCACTGTTAGGTCAGTACCCAGAATATGTAGTGATTATGAGCCATGTAGGTAAAGTTTCAACAGATGGAAAGGCAGCAGTGAACCACAGGTAGCAACTATCAGAGTTCAGATAGTAAAGCTTAGCAGACCAAAACTTAGGTGCAAGTCCACTCAAGGACTGAGGAAAAGAACTGAAGAAAACTACTTCAGGTTCCATTAAAAAGTTATGGACTGGAATGACGTCAAACAGGAACCCTTGGCAATCTGGATAGCTTGGAGAAACGGGACTGGAGATGCAAGTATATACGTGACACTAGTAACACCAAAATGCTGGTAGCCAGGCGGTGCAGGATGACAGGTGGCATGGCAATGCTAGTAGCCATAACGTGGCCAGGAACATCTTATACAGCAATTATGTATTTGAAATAATTGTGCATCTGTGCTGTAAATGACAATCTTAATTAAGCATTTTATTGATTTGTGTTTTTCAACATTTTTTATTTCTTGCCAAATTGTCTCTTGATTAATCACTTCCTGAAATTATTAGATAGAAATATTCCTTGTCTTGGAATCTAATTTGATGATGTTGTTTATGTAATCAGTGAGCTCAAAGTTACAGAAAAGGTTGAAGTCTCTAGTAGAAAGCTGTCTTTACCTCTCAATTGTGCTCATATGTACCAGTGATATGATGTTCTCATGAAGGAGTTTCTTCTTCAGATACTTGAATCCCAAACATAATTGAAATGTTTTTTTAATGAGAACAATACTATTTTATCTACTCACTCTTGGCATTATCCAAACCATACAAACTACTATTTTAAACAGTGAAGGTAGAATATATAACTTTTTAGTGAATGGAGAAAATGGTTTCTTTAAAAGAAAATCTTGTTCAGATAGTTTTTGGAAGAAAAAAAATACAGAAACTGGAAAACAAAATAAATCTGTAATTGTCCAAAATGAAGAAAAAATATACTTTTTTTGTTAATTCTTTTTCTTAAAAATTTAACATTCAAAAAGTAATTACATAAACACACAGTAATACAATAAAAAGTATTCCTGATCACATTCTTATGTATTCACCATGAAAGTACAATGCATATTTACAATCACCTTGAGTTATTGAATTTATTTTAAAATTGCATCACATGCAGCCTCATTAAATTCCAGCCTCGTAACTCTGTGTAGCTCTTAAGCCCTACGTGCTTCAGATTCTCCCGAGTTACGTTGCTATTAAATTAGAAAGTGCTGCTAATGAAAGCCTGCTTGATCACACGCAGGCTCCTAACATCATCCCTTGGCGCAGTGGTCCCGATCGGCACCTAAAATTAACCCCCCTGGGACCACCGCAGTGTCCCCATATCAACCCGTGCAGCGGTGGACCCGATCATAACCCCCCGCTGCATTTAAAAGTTTTAAATTTCCCGCCGAGGGTCTCTAAAGGGCCCGCGGCACACAATTTGTCAAGGCCAGCCGGGGTAATGTAAGTACCCCCCCGGCACCTAAAATTACCCTCCCCCACAATGCTTGGGATCTCCCTCAGGACCCCCGTAGTGTCCCTACATTAACCCTTGCAGCAGAGGTCCCGATGAGGACCCCCGCTGCATTTCCAATTTGCTGAATGGACCGGCGCTAAATATAAAATTTAACCTCTGCTGCAGGGGTACTATAAGTACTCCCCAGGCATCTAAAATGAACCCTATCACTCATGGGGTTCTATACAGACCCCCACAAGCCTCTAATTAACCCACTTAGTCCCATGAGGGTATATACAGACCCTTATGGGACACTAATTAACCACAATATTAACACCATAAACACCATCAGGGTCCTCCAGGACCCTCATGCTCTAAGTCTAAGCACTACACTGAACTATTAGCCACCCCAATTAACCAATACATCTAAATAAATCCAATCTGATTAATTAACCCTATTTAGCCCTCACCATACCTAATTAACCCAATCACTAAACACCCTACCCCGTCTAGTCCTATGTAACTCTATCTAGTTCTATTTAACCCTATCTTGTCCTATTTAAGCCTATCTAGACCTATTTCACCATGTCTAGTCCTATGTAACCCAATCTAGTCGTATTTCACTTTAACTGGGCCTATTTAACCCCAAATATACCCAGTAAACCCCATCCTATAACCCCCTCCTACCCTACCTTATTAACCCCTAATACAATCCCTATTACCCCTCTATTTACATAAAATAAAAAAACTATAATTTCAGAAGTGCCAGTGCTATCATTAATAGTGAAAAACAAAGTGCTGTGCAATAGATGCTATAGATGGTTTGATATATAAAAATAAAAAAACTAATGTAAAGAAAGGGGATGATCCCTAACTATCTTTTATGGTGATACTGGGGGTCTGCTACTTACCCCCTGTTAATAAGTGCTACTACCTATACTGATATAGTGAATTGGATACTGTCTAAGTGGTAGTGATGGGGGCTCACCATTTACCCCTAAATCTTATAAATGACAAACTTACTACTCTGTGCTAAGCTGAATGTCACCCCCAAGTATACTAAATCTATTATTTATCAGGATGAAAAAGGCATCTGAGAAGCTGTTAATCTAAACAGGCTACTTTCACATTTGTAAATAATTCGTTGGTAACACAGTTCAAACATAGTTTTTGGACATAATATACATTTTTTTACGTAATACCATCTTTTAACAACATATATATAGATATCTTATCTTAGTCTATAGTCCACAGAATTCGGATCGCAATGGATTGAGTGACGCCGGGTCGGGCTGTTCAGCATGTCTCTGCCATGAGTAGGAGATTCAGGAAGTGCAGACTGTGTCTACGGTGGCCGATATGCACATTTCGCTAATGCTTCATCATGGACCATACGGCCCTCTTTTCAATTTAATCTACAGTGGAGTTATCTTTGGGAAAAAAGGGGGTCTTTTCTTTCTTCTGTCATAAAATCAATGTATTAATTACATGCTTCCAGAGAAAGGCTCTTATTTAAAAATAATAAAGAAAATGATATTATTCCTGATTAATAATTAACAGATTAAGCCTAAACATAAACTCCTAAAAACAGTTCTGCTTCCAATAAACAGGTGTTAGAATTAACTCTATTAGCTATTTTGATTAGTTTTTGCCACCTATTTACTGTAAAAGATAGAACTACATAATTAGAACCATAATCTCAATCTATTTTGCATAACAATGAGCAAAGGGAATATGCTTACATTAAATGAACTAAAACAATATCCTGCCCCATCTTATTTAATCATTCGTATATCACCTTCTGGACCTCATAAACTAGTGTTATAGCCTGCTTTGACAATAGTTTCCAGAATACTTTCATGAATCAATATATTATTCTTGAAAGTTGAGAAAAGAGGAGTGCTGTCATTGAAGACACCTGTAAGCTTGCTCTGTAACATTTCCCAGGGAACTATGTATGAAATATTATGGGCTTACTTTATATTGCACTCATACTGCTCAGTATAGGGGCATCCATCAGGTCACTGCTAGGTCAGTACCCGGAACATGTAGTGATTATGAGCCATGTAGGTAAAGTTTCAACAGATGGAAAGGCAGCAGTGAACCACAGGTAGCAACTATCAGAGTTCAGATAGTAAAGCTTAGCAGACCAAAACTTAGGTGCAAGTCCACTCAAGGACTGAGGAAAAGAACTGAGGAAAACTACTTCAGGTTCCATTAAAAAGTTATGGACTGGAATGACGTCAAACAGGAACCCTTGGCAATCTGGATAGCTTGGAGAAACGGGACTGGAGATGCAAGTATATACGTGACACTAGTAACACCAAAATGCTGGTAGCCAGGCGGTGCAGGATGACAGGTGGCATGGCAATGCTAGTAGCCATAACGTGGCCAGGAACATCTTATACAGCAATTATGTATTTGAAATAATTGTGCATCTGTGCTGTAAATGACAATCTTAATTAAGCATTTTATTGATTTGTGTTTTTCAACATTTTTTATTTCTTGCCAAATTGTGTCTTGATTAATCACTTCCTGAAATTATTAGATAGAAATATTCCTTGTCTTGGAATCTAATTTGATGATGTTGTTTATGTAATCAGTGAGCTCAAAGTTACAGAAAAGGTTGAAGTCTCTAGTAGAAAGCTGTCTTTACCTCTCAATTGTGCTCATATGTACCAGTGATATGATGTTCTCATGAAGGAGTTTCTTCTTCAGATACTTGAATCCCAAACATAATTGAAATGTTTTTTTAATGAGAACAATACTATTTTATCTACTCACTCTTGGCATTATCCAAACCATACAAACTACTATTTTAAACAGTGAAGGTAGAATATATAACTTTTTAGTGAATGGAGAAAATGGTTTCTTTAAAAGAAAATCTTGTTCAGATAGTTTTTGGAAGAAAAAAAATACAGAAACTGGAAAACAAAATAAATCTGTAATTGTCCAAAATGAAGAAAAAATATACTTTTTTTGTTAATTCTTTTTCTTAAAAATTTAACATTCAAAAAGTAATTACATAAACACACAGTAATACAATAAAAAGTATTCCTGATCACATTCTTATGTATTCACCATGAAAGTACAATGCATATATACAATCACCTTGAGTTATTGAATTTATTTTAAAATTGCATCACATGCAGCCTCATTAAATTCCAGCCTCGTAACTCTGTGTAGCTCTTAAGCCCTACGTGCTTCAGATTCTCCCGAGTTACGTTGCTATTAAATTAGAAAGTGCTGCTAATGAAAGCCTGCTTGATCACACGCAGGCTCCTAACATCATCCCTTGGCGCAGTGGTCCCGATCGGCACCTAAAATTAACCCCCCTGGGACCACCGCAGTGTCCCCATATCAACCCATGCAGCGGTGGACCCGATCATAACCCCCCGCTGCATTTAAAAGTTTTAAATTTCCCGCCGAGGGTCTCTAAAGGGCCCGCGGCACACAATTTTGTCGAGGCCAGCCGGGGTAATGTAAGTACCCCCCCGGCACCTAAAATTACCCTCCCCCACAATGCTTGGGATCTCCCTCAGGACCCCCGTAGTGTCCCTACATTAACCCTTGCAGCAGAGGTCCCGATGAGGACCCCCGCTGCATTTCCAATTTGCTGAATGGACCGGCGCTAAATATAAAATTTAACCTCTGCTGCAGGGGTACTATAAGTACTCCCCAGGCATCTAAAATGAACCCTATCACTCATGGGGTTCTATACAGACCCCCACAAGCCTCTAATTAACCCACTTAGTCCCATGAGGGTATATACAGACCCTTATGGGACACTAATTAACCACAATATTAACACCATAAACACCATCAGGGTCCTCCAGGACCCTCATGCTCTAAGTCTAAGCACTACACTGAACTATTAGCCACCCCAATTAACCAATACATCTAAATGAATCCAATCTGATTAATTAACCCTATTTAGCCCTCACCATACCTAATTAACCCAATCACTAAACACCCTACCCCGTCTAGTCCTATGTAACTCTATCTAGTTCTATTTAACCCTATCTTGTCCTATTTAAGCCTATCTAGACCTATTTCACCATGTCTAGTCCTATGTAACCCAATCTAGTCGTATTTCACTTTAACTGGGCCTATTTAACCCCAAATATACCCAGTAAACCCCATCCTATAACCCCCTCCTACCCTACCTTATTAACCCCTAATACAATCCCTATTACCCCTCTATTTACATAAAATAAAAAAACTATAATTTCAGAAGTGCCAGTGCTATCATTAATAGTGAAAAACAAAGTGCTGTGCAATAGATGCTATAGATGGTTTGATATATAAAAATAAAAAAACTAATGTAAAGAAAGGGGATGATCCCTAACTATCTTTTATGGTGATACTGGGGGTCTGCTACTTACCCCCTGTTAATAAGTGCTACTACCTATACTGATATAGTGAATTGGATACTGTCTAAGTGGTAGTGATGGGGGCTCACCATTTACCCCTAAATCTTATAAATGACAAACTTACTACTCTGTGCTAAGCTGAATGTCACCCCCAAGTATACTAAATCTATTATTTATCAGGATGAAAAAGGCATCTGAGAAGCTGTTAATCTAAACAGGCTACTTTCACATTTGTAAATAATTCGTTGGTAACACAGTTCAAACATAGTTTTTGGACATAATATACATTTTTTTACGTAATACCATCTTTTAACAACATATATATAGATATCTTATCTTAGTCTATAGTCCACAGAATTCGGATCGCAATGGATTGAGTGACGCCGGGTCGGGCTGTTCAGCATGTCTCTGCCATGAGTATGAGATTCAGGAAGTGCAGACTGTGTCTACGGTGGCCGTTATGCACATTTCGCTAATGCTTCATCATGGACCATGCGGTCCTCTTTTCAATTTAATCTACAGTGGAGTTATCTTTGGGAAAAAAGGGGGTCTTTTCTTTCTTCTGTCATAAAATCAATGTATTAATTACATGCTTCCAGAGAAAGGCTCTTATTTAAAAATAATAAAGAAAAAGATATTATTCCTGATTAATAATTAACAGATTAAGCCTAAACATAAACTCCTAAAAACAGTTCTGCTTCCAATAAACAGGTGTTAGAATTAACTCTATTAGCTATTTTGATTAGTTTTTGCCACCTATT
Source organism: Discoglossus pictus (assembly GCA_027410445.1). Classification (NCBI taxonomy): domain Eukaryota; kingdom Metazoa; phylum Chordata; class Amphibia; order Anura; family Alytidae; genus Discoglossus; species Discoglossus pictus. Next base: position 155,965,394 of record CM050167.1, on the reverse strand, counting down.
TACTGTAAAAGATAGAACTACATAATTAGAACCATAATCTCAATCTATTTTGCATAACAATGAGCAAAGGGAATATGCTTACATTAAATGAACTAAAACAATATCCTGCCCCATCTTATTTAATCATTCGTATATCACCTTCTGGACCTCATAAACTAGTGTTATAGCCTGCTTTGACAATAGTTTCCAGAATACTTTCATGAATCAATATATTATTCTTGAAAGTTGAGAAAAGAGGAGTGCTGTCATTGAAGACACCTGTAAGCTTGCTCTGTAACATTTCCCAGGGAACTATGTATGAAATATTATGGGCTTACTTTATATTGCACTCATACTGCTCAGTATAGGGGCATCCATCAGGTCACTGCTAGGTCAGTACCCGGAACATGTAGTGATTATGAGCCATGTAGGTAAAGTTTCAACAGATGGAAAGGCAGCAGTGAACCACAGGTAGCAACTATCAGAGTTCAGATAGTAAAGCTTAGCAGACCAAAACTTAGGTGCAAGTCCACTCAAGGACTGAGGAAAAGAACTGAGGAAAACTACTTCAGGTTCCATTAAAAAGTTATGGACTGGAATGACGTCAAACAGGAACCCTTGGCAATCTGGATAGCTTGGAGAAACGGGACTGGAGATGCAAGTATATACGTGACACTAGTAACACCAAAATGCTGGTAGCCAGGCGGTGCAGGATGACAGGTGGCATGGCAATGCTAGTAGCCATAACGTGGCCAGGAACATCTTATACAGCAATTATGTATTTGAAATAATTGTGCATCTGTGCTGTAAATGACAATCTTAATTAAGCATTTTATTGATTTGTGTTTTTCAACATTTTTTATTTCTTGCCAAGTTGTGTCTTGATTAATCACTTCCTGAAATTATTAGATAGAAATATTCCTTGTCTTGGAATCTAATTTGATGATGTTGTTTATGTAATCAGTGAGCTCAAAGTTACAGAAAAGGTTGAAGTCTCTAGTAGAAAGCTGTCTTTACCTCTCAATTGTGCTCATATGTACCAGTGATATGATGTTCTCATGAAGGAGTTTCTTCTTCAGATACTTGAATCCCAAACATAATTGAAATGTTTTTTTAATGAGAACAATACTATTTTATCTACTCACTCTTGGCATTATCCAAACCATACAAACTACTATTTTAAACAGTGAAGGTAGAATATATAACTTTTTAGTGAATGGAGAAAATGGTTTCTTTAAAAGAAAATCTTGTTCAGATAGTTTTTGGAAGAAAAAAAATACAGAAACTGGAAAACAAAATAAATCTGTAATTGTCCAAAATGAAGAAAAAATATACTTTTTTTGTTAATTCTTTTTCTTAAAAATTTAACATTCAAAAAGTAATTACATAAACACACAGTAATACAATAAAAAGTATTCCTGATCACATTCTTATGTATTCACCATGAAAGTACAATGCATATATACAATCACCTTGAGTTATTGAATTTATTTTAAAATTGCATCACATGCAGCCTCATTAAATTCCAGCCTCGTAACTCTGTGTAGCTCTTAAGCCCTACGTGCTTCAGATTCTCCCGAGTTACGTTGCTATTAAATTAGAAAGTGCTGCTAATGAAAGCCTGCTTGATCACACGCAGGCTCCTAACATCATCCCTTGGCGCAGTGGTCCCGATCGGCACCTAAAATTAACCCCCCCTGGGACCACCGCAGTGTCCCCATATCAACCCTTGCAGCGGTGGACCCGATCATAACCCCCCGCTGCATTTAAAAGTTTTAAATTTCCCGCCGAGGGTCTCTAAAGGGCCCGCGGCACACAATTTGTCAAGGCCAGCCGGGGTAATGTAAGTACCCCCCCGGCACCTAAAATTACCCTCCCCCACAATGCTTGGGATCTCCCTCAGGACCCCCGTAGTGTCCCTACATTAACCCTTGCAGCAGAGGTCCCGATGAGGACCCCCGCTGCATTTCCAATTTGCTGAATGGACCGGCGCTAAATATAAAATTTAACCTCTGCTGCAGGGGTACTATAAGTACTCCCCAGGCATCTAAAATGAACCCTATCACTCATGGGGTTCTATACAGACCCCCACAAGCCTCTAATTAACCCACTTAGTCCCATGAGGGTATATACAGACCCTTATGGGACACTAATTAACCACAATATTAACACCATAAACACCATCAGGGTCCTCCAGGACCCTCATGCTCTAAGTCTAAGCACTACACTGAACTATTAGCCACCCCAATTAACCAATACATCTAAATGAATCCAATCTGATTAATTAACCCTATTTAGCCCTCACCATACCTAATTAACCCAATCACTAAACACCCTACCCCGTCTAGTCCTATGTAACTCTATCTAGTTCTATTTAACCCTATCTTGTCCTATTTAAGCCTATCTAGACCTATTTCACCATGTCTAGTCCTATGTAACCCAATCTAGTCGTATTTCACTTTAACTGGGCCTATTTAACCCCAAATATACCCAGTAAACCCCATCCTATAACCCCCTCCTACCCTACCTTATTAACCCCTAATACAATCCCTATTACCCCTCTATTTACATAAAATAAAAAAACTATAATTTCAGAAGTGCCAGTGCTATCATTAATAGTGAAAAACAAAGTGCTGTGCAATAGATGCTATAGATGGTTTGATATATAAAAATAAAAAAACTAATGTAAAGAAAGGGGATGATCCCTAACTATCTTTTATGGTGATACTGGGGGTCTGCTACTTACCCCCTGTTAATAAGTGCTACTACCTATACTGATATAGTGAATTGGATACTGTCTAAGTGGTAGTGATGGGGGCTCACCATTTACCCCTAAATCTTATAAATGACAAACTTACTACTCTGTGCTAAGCTGAATGTCACCCCAAGTATACTAAATCTATTATTTATCAGGATGAAAAAGGCATCTGAGAAGCTGTTAATCTAAACAGGCTACTTTCACATTTGTAAATAATTCGTTGGTAACACAGTTCAAACATAGTTTTTGGACATAATATACATTTTTTTACGTAATACCATCTTTTAACAACATATATATAGATATCTTATCTTAGTCTATAGTCCACAGAATTCGGATCGCAATGGATTGAGTGACGCCGGGTCGGGCTGTTCAGCATGTCTCTGCCATGAGTATGAGATTCAGGAAGTGCAGACTGTGTCTACGGTGGCCGTTATGCACATTTCGCTAATGCTTCATCATGGACCATGCGGTCCTCTTTTCAATTTAATCTACAGTGGAGTTATCTTTGGGAAAAAAGGGGGTCTTTTCTTTCTTCTGTCATAAAATCAATGTATTAATTACATGCTTCCAGAGAAAGGCTCTTATTTAAAAATAATAAAGAAAAAGATATTATTCCTGATTAATAATTAACAGATTAAGCCTAAACATAAACTCCTAAAAACAGTTCTGCTTCCAATAAACAGGTGTTAGAATTAACTCTATTAGCTATTTTGATTAGTTTTTGCCACCTATTTACTGTAAAAGATAGAACTACATAATTAGAACCATAATCTTAATCTATTTTGCATAACAATGAGCAAAGGGAATATGCTTACATTAAATGAACTGAAACAATATCCTGCCCCATCTTATTTAATCATTCGTATATCACCTTCTGGACCTCATAAACTAGTGTTATAGCCTGCTTTGACAATAGTTTCCAGAATACTTTCATGAATCAATATATTATTCTTGAAAGTTGAGAAAAGAGGAGTGCTGTCATTGAAGACACCTGTAAGCTTGCTCTGTAACATTTCCCAGGGAACTATGTATGAAATATTATGGGCTTACTTTATATTGCACTCATACTGCTCAGTAAAGGGGCATCCATCGGGTCACTGCTAGGTCAGTACCCGGAACATGTAGTGATTATGAGCCATGTAGGTAAAGTTTCAACAGATGGAAAGGCAGCAGTGAACCACAGGTAGCAACTATCAGAGTTCAGATAGTAAAGCTTAGCAGACCAAAACTTAGGTGCAAGTCCACTCAAGGACTGAGGAAAAGAACTGAGGAAAACTACTTCAGGTTCCATTAAAAAGTTATGGACTGGAATGACGTCAAACAGGAACCCTTGGCAATCTGGATAGCTTGGAGAAATGGGACTGGAGATGCAAGTATATACGTGACACTAGTAACACCAAAATGCTGGTAGCCAGGCGGTGCAGGATGACAGGTGGCATGGCAATGCTAGTAGCCATAACGTGGCCAGGAACATCTTATACAGCAATTATGTATTTGAAATAATTGTGCATCTGTGCTGTAAATGACAATCTTAATTAAGCATTTTATTGATTTGTGTTTTTCAACATTTTTTATTTCTTGCCAAATTGTGTCTTGATTAATCACTTCCTGAAATTATTAGATAGAAATATTCCTTGTCTTGGAATCTAATTTGATGATGTTGTTTATGTAATCAGTGAGCTCAAAGTTACAGAAAAGGTTGAAGTCTCTAGTAGAAAGCTGTCTTTACCTCTCAATTGTGCTCATATGTACCAGTGATATGATGTTCTCATGAAGGAGTTTCTTCTTCAGATACTTGAATCCCAAACATAATTGAAATGTTTTTTTAATGAGAACAATACTATTTTATCTACTCACTCTTGGCATTATCCAAACCATACAAACTACTATTTTAAACAGTGAAGGTAGAATATATAACTTTTTAGTGAATGGAGAAAATGGTTTCTTTAAAAGAAAATCTTGTTCAGATAGTTTTTGGAAGAAAAAAAATACAGAAACTGGAAAACAAAATAAATCTGTAATTGTCCAAAATGAAGAAAAAATATACTTTTTTTGCTAATTCTTTTTCTTAAAAATTTAACATTCAAAAAGTAATTACATAAACACACAGTAATACAATAAAAAGTATTCCTGATCACATTCTTATGTATTCACCATGAAAGTACAATGCATATTTACAATCACCTTGAGTTATTGAATTTATTTTAAAATTGCATCACATGCAGCCTCATTAAATTCCAGCCTCGTAACTCTGTGTAGCTCTTAAGCCCTACGTGCTTCAGATTCTCCCGAGTTACGTTGCTATTAAATTAGAAAGTGCTGCTAATGAAAGCCTACGTGATCACACGCAGGCTCCCAACATCATCCCTTGGCGCAGTGGTCCCGATCGGCACCTAAAATTAACCCCCCTGGGACCACCGCAGTGTCCCCATATCAACCCGTGCAGCGGTGGACCCGATCATAACCCCCCGCTGCATTTAAAAGTTTTAAATTTCCCGCCGAGGGTCTCTAAAGGGCCCGCGGCACACAATTTGTCAAGGCCAGCCGGGGTAATGTAAGTACCCCCCCGGCACCTAAAATTACCCTCCCCCACAATGCTTGGGATCTCCCTCAGGACCCCCGTAGTGTCCCTACATTAACCCTTGCAGCAGAGGTCCCGATGAGGACCCCCGCTGCATTTCCAATTTGCTGAATGGACCGGCGCTAAATATAAAATTTAACCTCTGCTGCAGGGGTACTATAAGTACTCCCCAGGCATCTAAAATGAACCCTATCACTCATGGGGTTCTATACAGACCCCCACAAGCCTCTAATTAACCCACTTAGTCCCATGAGGGTCTATACAGACCCTTATGGGACACTAATTAACCACAATATTAACACCATAAACACCATCAGGGTCCTCCAGGACCCTCATGCTCTAAGTCTAAGCACTACACTGAACTATTAGCCACCCCAATTAACCAATAAATCTAAATGAATCCAATCTGATTAATTAACCCTATTTAGCCCTCACCATACCTAATTAACCCAATCACTAAACACCCTACCCCGTCTAGTCCTATGTAACTCTATCTAGTTCTATTTAACCCTATCTTGTCCTATTTAAGCCTATCTAGACCTATTTCACCATGTCTAGTCCTATGTAACCCAATCTAGTCGTATTTCGCTTTAACTGGGCCTATTTAACCCCAAATATACCCAGTAAACCCCATCCTATAACCCCCTCCTACCCTACCCTATTAACCCCTAATACAATCCCTATTACCCCTCTATTTACATAAAATAAAAAAACTATAATTTCAGAAGTGCCAGTGCTATCATTAATAGTGAAAAACAAAGTGCTGTGCAATAGATGCTATAGATGGTTTGATATATAAAAATAAAAAAAACTAATGTAAAGAAAGGGGATGATCCCTAACTATCTTTTATGGTGATACTGGGGGTCTGCTACTTACCCCCTGTTAATAAGTGCTACTACCTATACTGATATAGTGAATTGGATACTGTCTAAGTGGTAGTGATGGGGGCTCACCATTTACCCCTAAATCTTATAAATGACAAACTTACTACTCTGTGCTAAGCTGAATGTCACCCCCAAGTATACTAAATCTATTATTTATCAGGATGAAAAAGGCATCTGAGAAGCTGTTAATCTAAACAGGCTACTTTCACATTTGTAAATAATTCGTTGGTAACACAGTTCAAACATAGTTTTTGGACATAATATACATTTTTTTACGTAATACCATCTTTTAACAACATATATATAGATATCTTATCTTAGTCTATAGTCCACAGAATTCGGATCGCAATGGATTGAGTGACGCCGGGTCGGGCTGTTCAGCATGTCTCTGCCATGAGTAGGAGATTCAGGAAGTGCAGACTGTGTCTACGGTGGCCGATATGCACATTTCGCTAATGCTTCATCATGGACCATACGGCCCTCTTTTCAATTTAATCTACAGTGGAGTTATCTTTGGGAAAAAAGGGGGTCTTTTCTTTCTTCTGTCATAAAATCAATGTATTAATTACATGCTTCCAGAGAAAGGCTCTTATTTAAAAATAATAAAGAAAATGATATTATTCCTGATTAATAATTAACAGATTAAGCCTAAACATAAACTCCTAAAAACAGTTCTGCTTCCAATAAACAGGTGTTAGAATTAACTCTATTAGCTATTTTGATTAGTTTTTGCCACCTATTTACTGTAAAAGATAGAACTACATAATTGGAACCATAATCTTAATCTATTTTGCATAACAATGAGCAAAGGGAATATGCTTACATTAAATGAACTGAAACAATATCCTGCCCCATCTTATTTAATCATTCGTATATCACCTTCTGGACCTCATAAACTAGTGTTATAGCCTGCTTTGACAATAGTTTCCAGAATACTTTCATGAATCAATATATTATTCTTGAAAGTTGAGAAAAGAGGAGTGCTGTCATTGAAGACACCTGTAAGCTTGCTCTGTAACATTTCCCAGGGAACTATGTATGAAATATTATGGGCTTACTTTATATTGCACTCATACTGCTCAGTATAGGGGCATCCATCGGGTCACTGCTAGGTCAGTACCCAGAACATGTAGTGATTATGAGCCATGTAGGTAAAGTTTCAACAGATGGAAAGGCAGCAGTGAACCACAGGTAGCAACTATCAGAGTTCAGATAGTAAAGCTTAGCAGACCAAAACTTAGGTGCAAGTCCACTCAAGGACTGAGGAAAAGAACTGAGGAAAACTACTTCAGGTTCCATTAAAAAGTTATGGACTGGAATGACGTCAAACAGGAACCCTTGGCAATCTGGATAGCTTGGAGAAATAGGACTGGAGATGCAAGTATATACGTGACACTAGTAACACCAAAATGCTGGTAGCCAGGCGGTGCAGGATGACAGGTGGCATGGCAATGCTAGTAGCCATAACGTGGCCAGGAACATCTTATACAGCAATTATGTATTTGAAATAATTGTGCATCTGTGCTGTAAATGACAATCTTAATTAAGCATTTTATTGATTTGTGTTTTTCAACATTTTTTATTTCTTGCCAAATTGTCTCTTGATTAATCACTTCCTGAAATTATTAGATAGAAATATTCCTTGTCTTGGAATCTAATTTGATGATGTTGTTTATGTAATCAGTGAGCTCAAAGTTACAGAAAAGGTTGAAGTCTCTAGTAGAAAGCTGTCTTTACCTCTCAATTGTGCTCATATGTACCAGTGATATGATGTTCTCATGAAGGAGTTTCTTCTTCAGATACTTGAATCCCAAACATAATTGAAATGTTTTTTTAATGAGAACAATACTATTTTATCTACTCACTCTTGGCATTATCCAAACCATACAAACTACTATTTTAAACAGTGAAGGTAGAATATATAACTTTTTAGTGAATGGAGAAAATGGTTTCTTTAAAAGAAAATCTTGTTCAGATAGTTTTTGGAAGAAAAAAAATACAGAAACTGGAAAACAAAATAAATCTGTAATTGTCCAAAATGAAGAAAAAATATACTTTTTTTGTTAATTCTTTTTCTTAAAAATTTAACATTCAAAAAGTAATTACATAAACACACAGTAATACAATAAAAAGTATTCCTGATCACATTCTTATGTATTCACCATGAAAGTACAATGCATATTTAAAATCACCTTGAGTTATTGAATTTATTTTAAAATTGCATCACATGCAGCCTCATTAAATTCCAGCCTCGTAACTCTGTGTAGCTCTTAAGCCCTACGTGCTTCAGATTCTCCCGAGTTACGTTGCTATTAAATTAGAAAGTGCTGCTAATGAAAGCCTGCTTGATCACACGCAGGCTCCTAACATCATCCCTTGGCGCAGTGGTCCCGATCGGCACCTAAAATTAACCCCCCTGGGACCACCGCAGTGTCCCCATATCAACCCGTGCAGCGATGGACCCGATCATAACCCCCCCCTGCATTTAAAAGTTTTAAATTTCCCGCCGAGGGTCTCTAAAGGGCCCGCGGCACACAATTTGTCAAGGCCAGCCGGGGTAATGTAAGTACCCCCCCGGCACCTAAAATTACCCTCCCCCACAATGCTTGGGATCTCCCTCAGGACCCCCGTAGTGTCCCTACATTAACCCTTGCAGCAGAGGTCCCGATGAGGACCCCCGCTGCATTTCCAATTTGCTGAATGGACCGGCGCTAAATATAAAATTTAACCTCTGCTGCAGGGGTACTATAAGTACTCCCCAGGCATCTAAAATGAACCCTATCACTCATGGGGTTCTATACAGACCCCCACAAGCCTCTAATTAACCCACTTAGTCCCATGAGGGTATATACAGACCCTTATGGGACACTAATTAACCACAATATTAACACCATAAACACCATGAGGGTCCTCCAGGACCCTCATGCTCTAAGTCTAAGCACTACACTGAACTATTAGCCACCCCAATTAACCAATACATCTAAATGAATCCAATCTGATTAATTAACCCTATTTAGCCCTCACCATACCTAATTAACCCAATCACTAAACACCCTACCCCGTCTAGTCCTATGTAACTCTATCTAGTTCTATTTAACCCTATCTTGTCCTATTTAAGCCTATCTAGACCTATTTCACCATGTCTAGTCCTATGTAACCCAATCTAGTCGTATTTCACTTTAACTGGGCCTATTTAACCCCAAATATACCCAGTAAACCCCATCCTATAACCCCCTCCTACCCTACCTTATTAACCCCTAATACAATCCCTATTACCCCTCTATTTACATAAAATAAAAAAACTATAATTTCAGAAGTGCCAGTGCTATCATTAATAGTGAAAAACAAAGTGCTGTGCAATAGATGCTATAGATGGTTTGATATATAAAAATAAAAAAACTAATGTAAAGAAAGGGGATGATCCCTAACTATCTTTTATGGTGATACTGGGGGTCTGCTACTTACCCCCTGTTAATAAGTGCTACTACCTATACTGATATAGTGAATTGGATACTGTCTAAGTGGTAGTGATGGGGGCTCACCATTTACCCCTAAATCTTATAAATGACAAACTTACTACTCTGTGCTAAGCTGAATGTCACCCCCAAGTATACTAAATCTATTATTTATCAGGATGAAAAAGGCATCTGAGAAGCTGTTAATCTAAACAGGCTACTTTCACATTTGTAAATAATTCGTTGGTAACACAGTTCAAACATAGTTTTTGGACATAATATACATTTTTTTACGTAATACCATCTTTTAACAACATATATATAGATATCTTATCTTAGTCTATAGTCCACAGAATTCGGATCGCAATGGATTGAGTGACGCCGGGTCGGGCTGTTCAGCATGTCTCTGCCATGAGTATGAGATTCAGGAAGTGCAGACTGTGTCTACGGTGGCCGTTATGCACATTTCGCTAATGCTTCATCATGGACCATGCGGTCCTCTTTTCAATTTAATCTACAGTGGAGTTATCTTTGGGAAAAAAGGGGGTCTTTTCTTTCTTCTGTCATAAAATCAATGTATTAATTACATGCTTCCAGAGAAAGGCTCTTATTTAAAAATAATAAAGAAAAAGATATTATTCCTGATTAATAATTAACAGATTAAGCCTAAACATAAACTCCTAAAAACAGTTCTGCTTCCAATAAACAGGTGTTAGAATTAACTCTATTAGCTATTTTGATTAGTTTTTGCCACCTATTTACTGTAAAAGATAGAACTACATAATTAGAACCATAATCTCAATCTATTTTGCATAACAATGAGCAAAGGGAATATGCTTACATTAAATGAACTGAAACAATATCCTGCCCCATCTTATTTAATCATTCGTATATCACCTTCTGGACCTCATAAACTAGTGTTATAGCCTGCTTTGACAATAGTTTCCAGAATACTTTCATGAATCAATATAATATTCTTGAAAGTTGAGAAAAGAGGAGTGCTGACATTGAAGACACCTGTAAGCTTGCTCTGTAACATTTCCCAGGGAACTATGTATGAAATATTATGGGCTTACTTTATATTGCACTCATACTGCTCAGTATAGGGGCATCCATCAGGTCACTGCTAGGTCAGTACCCGGAACATGTAGTGATTATGAGCCATGTAGGTAAAGTTTCAACAGATGGAAAGGCAGCAGTGAACCACAGGTAGCAACTATCAGAGTTCAGATAGTAAAGCTTAGCAGACCAAAACTTAGGTGCAAGTCCACTCAAGGACTGAGGAAAAGAACTGAGGAAAACTACTTCAGGTTCCATTAAAAAGTTATGGACTGGAATGACGTCAAACAGGAACCCTTGGCAATCTGGATAGCTTGGAGAAACGGGACTGGAGATGCAAGTATATACGTGACACTAGTAACACCAAAATGCTGGTAGCCAGGCGGTGCAGGATGACAGGTGGCATGGCAATGCTAGTAGCCATAACGTGGCCAGGAACATCTTATACAGCAATTATGTATTTGAAATAATTGTGCATCTGTGCTGTAAATGACAATCTTAATTAAGCATTTTATTGATTTGTGTTTTTCAACATTTTTTATTTCTTGCCAAATTGTGTCTTGATTAATCACTTCCTGAAATTATTAGATAGAAATATTCCTTGTCTTGGAATCTAATTTGATGATGTTGTTTATGTAATCAGTGAGCTCAAAGTTACAGAAAAGGTTGAAGTCTCTAGTAGAAAGCTGTCTTTACCTCTCAATTGTGCTCATATGTACCAGTGATATGATGTTCTCATGAAGGAGTTTCTTCTTCAGATACTTGAATCCCAAACATAATTGAAATGTTTTTTTAATGAGAACAATACTATTTTATCTACTCACTCTTGGCATTATCCAAACCATACAAACTACTATTTTAAACAGTGAAGGTAGAATATATAACTTTTTAGTGAATGGAGAAAATGGTTTCTTTAAAAGAAAATCTTGTTCAGATAGTTTTTGGAAGAAAAAAAATACAGAAACTGGAAAACAAAATAAATCTGTAATTGTCCAAAATGAAGAAAAAATATACTTTTTTTGTTAATTCTTTTTCTTAAAAATTTAACATTCAAAAAGTAATTACATAAACACACAGTAATACAATAAAAAGTATTCCTGATCACATTCTTATGTATTCACCATGAAAGTACAATGCATATTTACAATCACCTTGAGTTATTGAATTTATTTTAAAATTGCATCACATGCAGCCTCATTAAATTCCAGCCTCGTAACTCTGTGTAGCTCTTAAGCCCTACGTGCTTCAGATTCTCCCGAGTTACGTTGCTATTAAATTAGAAAGTGCTGCTAATGAAAGCCTGCTTGATCACACGCAGGCTCCTAACATCATCCCTTGGCGCAGTGGTCCCGATCGGCACCTAAAATTAACCCCCCTGGGACCACCGCAGTGTCCCCATATCAACCCGTGCAGCGGTGGACCCGATCATAACCCCCCGCTGCATTTAAAAGTTTTAAATTTCCCGCCAAGGGTCTCTAAAGGGCCCGCGGCACACAATTTGTCAAGGCCAGCCGGGGTAATGTAAGTACCCCCCCGGCACCTAAAATTACCCTCCCCACAATGCTTGGGATCTCCCTCAGGACCCCCGTAGTGTCCCTACATTAACCCTTGCAGCAGAGGTCCCGATGAGGACCCCCGCTGCATTTCCAATTTGCTGAATGGACCGGCGCTAAATATAAAATTTAACCTCTGCTGCAGGGGTACTATAAGTACTCCCCAGGCATCTAAAATGAACCCTATCACTCATGGGGTTCTATACAGACCCCCACAAGCCTCTAATTAACCCACTTAGTCCCATGAGGGTATATACAGACCCTTATGGGACACTAATTAACCACAATATTAACACCATAAACACCATCAGGGTCCTCCAGGACCCTCATGCTCTAAGTCTAAGCACTACACTGAACTATTAGCCACCCCAATTAACCAATACATCTAAATGAATCCAATCTGATTAATTAACCCTATTTAGCCCTCACCATACCTAATTAACCCAATCACTAAACACCCTACCCCGTCTAGTCCTATGTAACTCTATCTAGTTCTATTTAACCCTATCTTGTCCTATTTAAGCCTATCTAGACCTATTTCACCATGTCTAGTCCTATGTAACCCAATCTAGTCGTATTTCACTTTAACTGGGCCTATTTAACCCCAAATATACCCAGTAAACCCCATCCTATAACCCCCTCCTACCCTACCTTATTAACCCCTAATACAATCCCTATTACCCCTCTATTTACATAAAATAAAAAAACTATAATTTCAGAAGTGCCAGTGCTATCATTAATAGTGAAAAACAAAGTGCTGTGCAATAGATGCTATAGATGGTTTGATATATAAAAATAAAAAAACTAATGTAAAGAAAGGGGATGATCCCTAACTATCTTTTATGGTGATACTGGGGGTCTGCTACTTACCCCCTGTTAATAAGTGCTACTACCTATACTGATATAGTGAATTGGATACTGTCTAAGTGGTAGTGATGGGGGCTCACCATTTACCCCTAAATCTTATAAATGACAAACTTACTACTCTGTGCTAAGCTGAATGTCACCCCCAAGTATACTAAATCTATTATTTATCAGGATGAAAAAGGCATCTGAGAAGCTGTTAATCTAAACAGGCTACTTTCACATTTGTAAATAATTCGTTGGTAACACAGTTCAAACATAGTTTTTGGACATAATATACATTTTTTTACGTAATACCATCTTTTAACAACATATATATAGATATCTTATCTTAGTCTATAGTCCACAGAATTCGGATCGCAATGGATTGAGTGACGCCGGGTCGGGCTGTTCAGCATGTCTCTGCCATGAGTATGAGATTCAGGAAGTGCAGACTGTGTCTACGGTGGCCGTTATGCACATTTCGCTAATGCTTCATCATGGACCATGCGGTCCTCTTTTCAATTTAATCTACAGTGGAGTTATCTTTGGGAAAAAAGGGGGTCTTTTCTTTCTTCTGTCATAAAATCAATGTATTAATTACATGCTTCCAGAGAAAGGCTCTTATTTAAAAATAATAAAGAAAATGATATTATTCCTGATTAATAATTAACAGATTAAGCCTAAACATAAACTCCTAAAAACAGTTCTGCTTCCAATAAACAGGTGTTAGAATTAACTCTATTAGCTATTTTGATTAGTTTTTGCCACCTATTTACTGTAAAAGATAGAACTACATAATTAGAACCATAATCTCAATCTATTTTGCATAACAATGAGCAAAGGGAATATGCTTACATTAAATGAACTGAAACAATATCCTGCCCCATCTTATTTAATCATTCGTATATCACCTTCTGGACCTCATAAACTAGTGTTATAGCCTGCTTTGACAATAGTTTCCCGAATACTTTCATGAATCAATATAATATTCTTGAAAGTTGAGAAAAGAGGAGTGCTGACATTGAAGACACCTGTAAGCTTGCTCTGTAACATTTCCCAGAGAACTATGTATGAAATATTATGGGCTTACTTTATATTGCACTCATACTGCTCAGTATAGGGGCATCCATCAGGTCACTGTTAGGTCAGTACCCAGAACATGTAGTGATTATGAGCCATGTAGGTAAAGTTTCAACAGATGGAAAGGCAGCAGTGAACCACAGGTAGCAACTATCAGAGTTCAGATAGTAAAGCTTAGCAGACCAAAACTTAGGTGCAAGTCCACTCAAGGACTGAGGAAAAGAACTGAGGAAAACTACTTCAGGTTCCATTAAAAAGTTATGGACTGGAATGACGTCAAACAGGAACCCTTGGCAATCTGGATAGCTTGGAGAAACGGGACTGGAGATGCAAGTATATACGTGACACTAGTAACACCAAAATGCTGGTAGCCAGGCGGTGCAGGATGACAGGTGGCATGGCAATGCTAGTAGCCATAACGTGGCCAGGAACATCTTATACAGCAATTATGTATTTGAAATAATTGTGCATCTGTGCTGTAAATGACAATCTCAATTAAGCATTTTATTGATTTGTCTTCTTCAACATTTTTTATTTCTTGCCAAATTGTCTCTTGATTAATCACTTCCTGAAATTATTAGATAGAAATATTCCTTGTCTTGGAATCTAATTTGATGATGTTGTTTATGTAATCAGTGAGCTCAAAGTTACAGAAAAGGTTGAAGTCTCTAGTAGAAAGCTGTCTTTACCTCTCAATTGTGCTCATATGTACCAGTGATATGATGTTCTCATGAAGGAGTTTCTTCTTCAGATACTTGAATCCCAAACATAATTGAAATGTTTTTTTAATGAGAACAATACTATTTTATCTACTCACTCTTGGCATTATCCAAACCATACAAACTACTATTTTAAACAGTGAAGGTAGAATATATAACTTTTTAGTGAATGGAGAAAATGGTTAAAAGAAAATCTTGTTCAGATAGTTTTTGGAAGAAAAAAAATACAGAAACTGGAAAACAAAATAAATCTGTAATTGTCCAAAATGAAGAAAAAATATACTTTTTTTGTTAATTCTTTTTCTTAAAAATTTAACATTCAAAAAGTAATTACATAAACACACAGTAATACAATAAAAAGTATTCCTGATCACATTCTTATGTATTCACCATGAAAGTACAATGCATATTTACAATCACCTTGAGTTATTGAATTTATTTTAAAATTGCATCACATGCAGCCTCATTAAATTCCAGCCTCGTAACTCTGTGTAGCTCTTAAGCCCTACGTGCTTCAGATTCTCCCGAGTTACGTTGCTATTAAATTAGAAAGTGCTGCTAATGAAAACCTGCTTGATCACACGCAGTCTCCCAACATCATCCCTTGGCGCAGTGGTCCCGATCGGCACCTAAAATTAACCCCCCTGGGACCACCGCAGTGTCCCCATATCAACCCGTGCAGCGGTGGACCCGATCATAACCCCCCGCTGCATTTAAAAGTTTTAAATTTCCCGCCGAGGGTCTCTAAAGGGCCCGCGGCACACAATTTGTCAAGGCCAGCCGGGGTAATGTAAGTACCCCCCCGGCACCTAAAATTACCCTCCCCCACAATGCTTGGGATCTCCCTCAGGGTCCCCCGTAGTGTCCCTACATTAACCCTTGCAGCAGAGGTCCCGATGAGGACCCCCGCTGCATTTCCAATTTGCTGAATGGACCGGCGCTAAATATAAAATTTAACCTCTGCTGCAGGGGTACTATAAGTACTCCCCAGGCATCTAAAATGAACCCTATCACTCATGGGGTTCTATACAGACCCCCACAAGCCTCTAATTAACCCACTTAGTCCCATGAGGGTCTATACAGACCCTTATGGGACACAAATTAACCACAATATTAACACCATAAACGCCATCAGGGTCCTCCAGGACCCTCATGCTCTAAGTCTAAGCACTACACTGAACTATTAGCCACCCCAATTAACCAATAAATCTAAATGAATCCAATCTGATTAATTAACCCTATTTAGCCCTCACCATACCTAATTAACCCAATCACTAATATAATCCCTATTACAGTACAGTCGTTACTTATTGTATTTTGGAATATATACGATATAATGTCTTGTTTGTAAATCATATGAGATGGAATTCCACAGTATCATCGGGTAAATTCTGAATTAGTTCTGTTTTTCCTTCTCCAATTTTGATGAGCCACTCATTGAATTCATTTTGTCCTTGTGATCTCATATTTTGTTCTGATTTGAGGTGAGTAAAGATTTTCCATGATGTACTTGACTTAATATAGGTTTCTACAATGTCTGTGTGGTTTCCATGGACAACAAGAGGTAATGTTTGTCTAAAATCTCCACCCAACAACGTGACCTTTCCACCAAAAGGCAAATCATTATCCATGACTTCACGCAACACACGGTCAATGCATTGTAGAGCATGGCATGACATCATTGTAGCTTCATTGATGATAATTAATTTACTTTTCTTATTTTTTTTTGCTTGTAAAGATGTCATTCTTTTATCCAACACTGTTGTTTCCAGAATAGGAACTGGCAGTTTAAATCCACTATGCACACTTCTTCCACCTTCTAACAAAAGTGCGGCAATTCCAGTTGTTGCAAATGGCAGTGCTATTTCACCTTGTGCATGAACAAAACTCATCATTAAATTATATAGATAAGTTTTTCCTGATCCACCAGGTCCAACTAGATAGAAATAACGCTCTCTGAGCAAGTCCTCCTCTATTGCACTTTTTATGGCGTTAAATGCTTGCAAATTTAAGGTTTTTAAAGTTGCAAGTCTTTCTTGTGTTATTTGGTTTTGAAGCTGAATATCATAGTCTTCAAAGTTTATTTCTTCTATGATTCCTGGATCTGGCAGATTAAAATTTGCGCAATTTAATCCATGAGAGAGAAAGACCTCTTGAATATCAATTAATGCTTTTAATTCTGCAATAGGCGCATTGTATGGTTGCAAAACTTCTTCAGACATATTTATTTTAAATTTGTCCCACAAAGCTAATGCATTTGGAGCATTTGAGAAGATGCAAATTAATTTAACTGTTCTCTCATCTGTCTTGGCATTTGACACAGTGCTGCTTCTTCTAAACATCTTTCCCATTCTGTATCATCAGCCAGGAAGTTCCTATGTCGCTCAGATAAATGAAATGTGTCATAAACTGTGTAATTAACAGTTCTCAACTGTTCGAAACGTTCAAGGTCTCTTGGACTTACAGTGTATATTCGAGTTATAATTTTATTTCCACTGCTTTTTTTTTCTCGCCATAATCCATTAACAAAAACATAATGGTAGGAAATGTCAATATACAATAATTCCCTTGCCTCCAAGTCAGTACAATTTAATTGAAACCACACAGTTAGTGTAGTTTGCCGATGCTCACTTTGTTCCAAAGCATTTCTTTCATTTCCAACATTGAAATAAACTAAGTGTCTTTGGTCTAAATGTACAGCTAATCGATATATTGCATGTGAGCATCATGCATTTCAAATTTGAGAAGATGCCACATTGCTTCTGGCGCACTTACATAGCGAGCATAAGATGCAAGTTCATCAGGTAATAACTCCGTTTGTTCTGGATTTTCTGCACGTTTTACCACTACAGTAGCTGCATCATACTCTTTGTAAATATATTTGTAGACATATTTAATGGATTTTATAAAAGTGCAAGCTTCCACATTAATGTGTGCATTATACTTCATGAGCAAATGTGGATTGTATGTCACCACATATTTGTTATCAACTTTTTTTCCACAAATTATGGCATTTTGGCCTTCTCTTCTTCTATATAATGGATGGCCATCACAATTGGCATACGTTTTGTCTCTATAATCTTTTGGAAATTCTTTAATGCATCTTTTATTTTCCATACATGGTGATTGTGGATTAATATCTCCACATGGTTCATGAATCATGCGATGTGTTACAATCTCATATAGTCTACCATGTATTTCTGGATCTGGTAGTTCAGCAATGATGACTGAATCCACTTTATCACCAGTATCCAATTTATATTTTTCTTGAAGAATTATAAGCATATGTGCACGTGGAAGTCCTCTTTTTTGAAATTTGATGGTATAAACATAAGCCAGACATTTGCCAAATAACTGAGTTATGGTTATGTCATGTATTAATTCAGTTAATTTTATTTTTAAGACTCTTTGGCACCAAATCTGGTCTATCGGAAGCAGTTTGTCCAATTAGCAGATCCTGTACAATCTCTGGCCATTGTGGATTACATGTAAATGTAATAAATAAATCTGGTTTTCCAAATTTAGTTACAATAGTCATAGCATCATTGTATCTTTCTTGCATGTTGCGAGGAGTTCCTTGGAAAGAAGAAGGTAAAATGATGGCTTTGACAGCCTCAAGCTCTCTGTTTGTAGCTGCCTCTGTGACATAATCCATCTGTCCAGAATACTGTTCTACACGTTGTTTATCTTGTTTATATTTGATGAAATTTCCCTTGATTGTTTGTGAAAACTACTTCACTCTTTCCACCACATAAAATGGGATTAAATCCATCTCTAATGGCAGTTTGAGCCACTTTAAATTCAAGCATGGAAATGTTATTTCTAACACGTACTTTTGAATTTGGGTAACTCTCAAGTGTTAATTTGGGTTGCCATCCGGCTTCCCCATTTGGAAAAAAAATTGGATATGTCATGGGATCTAAATCAGTACTTAAGATATTTATGTTCAGAAAAGGTTGCTCCTCATTTCTGGGATATATTCTAATATCCCTTTGAAATGATGGTTCTCCCTCATCAGTTTGAAAGACCATTGCAACCTCATTTGATGTTGGTAAGTTGTAACAGCGTTTATCAGTATGTCGATCTCTTTTAAGAACCATATTGACTTTTGGGATTGGTAACTGATGTAATTGTGCATGTGTTATTTTTTCTTGTTCTATTTTTGACAATTTTTTTATAGTCTTGAGTGTACAGGTTTTGAGCCATAATTTTATCAAGCTCTATAAAGACAATGGGTAAGCATTTTTTATCCTCTGGAAGCTGCATACGTTGTTCAACAGCTTCCATAGTATCTAGGACATATAGTTGAGCACATTTTCATTGCTCCCCTTCTTCTGGATGTAAATGAGAAGTACAATGGTAAATTTGCCCTTGTACTTTGAAACAGTAAGGGCCATGTCCTTGCACATTAGCAGCTAATGTTGCACCCAAAGATGCAAAGGATATGGCACTATTGTTAGTATCTTATGTTTGTTTTGAAATGTTAGTAGTTAGGGAAAGAAGGCTCTGTCATAATACTTTTTAAATATTAGCCTTATTAAATTGTGATTCAGTAAATGTAAAAGTAAATGTAAAATGGCACTATTGAAGCCCAAACATATTTTTTTTTACAGAAGTTGTTAGTTAGTGAACTTCTATCCAAAAGCAAGGTCTTCACTAACTAACAACTTCTGTAAAAAAAAATATGCTGTGTGCTTAAATAGAGCCCTTTTAAATTTATTGAATCGCAATTTAATAAGGCTGTATATTAGGAATTGTTGTCTTTCTGGAAGTCTTACCTTGCCTTTTTGATAGGAACTAACGAACTGGCCATCTCTGGGTCTTTCCTGCTGGAAATGATAAGCACTACAAAACTGACAGACAATATTCATATTACCACAATTATGAACCTCTACTGCTAAAGATTTAAATAAAGGACAATTGTGAGAAGATATATCAATGTGACTGTCTAAATCCTCATTAGAATTATTATCTGATTGTTGATCCACATTTTCTAAATGCTTTTGTTTTTTAGTAGCCTTCTTGGGCTTGGATGTTAGTTTGTCAGCTGCTAATTTTTTGCTTGCGAGTCTTTCCCATTCTTTTGGAATTTCCTTCTGCTCCGGCGTCTGATGATCTGCACATGTTCTTTGATGTTCTCTAGTCTGACGTCTTTTCTTTTCCTGTTTCTTGTCAGTATCTGCCATATTAATCTGTAAATAAAAGTAGTCCATTAGTACTTTTGCTCCTTTGTTTCTTGATTTGGCTTACCTTTTTTTTTGTTTTGTTCTTAATTTATATCCTGTTTGGTGTGCACCACTGTTTGCATTATGAGGTTAGCTTTGTGAGATTAGATTTATCAGATTAGTTAGGTTACAGTGTATGTTGTGAAAGCCACACAGCAAATATGATAGTTTATTCTATTTTGTATATGAGAACAGCATTTCTTGTGTTATCGTGTTTTGTTTGTGGCAGTGTTGTTATTATGTGTTTATTTGTTGTTGGGTTTTTTTTGCGCTACTGTTGTCATTAGGTGTTTGACGTATGGAGTTGGGCTTAGATGGTTTTGCACCAGAAATATGATACCTCCTTCCATTTTGTATTTATTTAGAGCATTGTCGTTTTCTATTTTGTGTGCAGCACTGTTGTCATTAGGGTTTAGGGTAGGGCTTATTTTGTTGTTTCTTCCTATCCTGTTTTGCATCTGCCAATGTTGTTAATGGGGGTTTACGGTTATGGGGTTACATTAGAGTGTTAGTTAGTGGGCAGTACGATTGTACAAAGGCAGACACAAAACAGGATAGGTACTTCCATTTGATATGTGTAAACAGCAGTGTTTTTTTGTTTTGTTTTGTTTTTTACTTGTAATACTTTGTAATACTGTACCTCTTTTCTTCAATTGTGTTGTGTTGAAATTGCTGTCGAGATGGTGAGAGTCTTTAGGCAGTGTCTGTTGAGAATGAAAGAGAGAGATGGAAATGTTAAAATAACATGTACATTTTTTTTAATTAAGAGCACATAAAACAGGATCTATTCTTCAATTTTGTATGTATTCACTGAGGTTTAGCTTATGGGGTTAGCCTTATAGAGTGGTGCATATAAAACAGGATATATTGCATTTATTATGTTTTAATGCATTTATTATGCTTGCATTTATTATGTTTTAAGAACATTTGTTGTATTATTCTGGTTTGTGTGCACCACTGTTGTCATTATAGGTTTAGGTTATCAGGCTAGGCTTAGAAGTTGTTGTATAGAAAACAGGATATCTTATTTGATTTAGTATGTGTTAACATTTGTTGTGGTATCCTGTTTTGTGTGCCCCACAGTTGGCAATAGAAGTTTAGGTTATGGCGTTAGGCTTAGAGGTTGGTACACCGAAAACAGTATTTTTTTTTTAGATTTTATATGTGTTAACAATGTTGATAGCAGTATACTGCTTTGTGAGCACCCCATTTGGCATTAGAGGTTTTGGTTGTGGGGTTACTCTTATAGGTTGTGGCATAGAAAACAGAATACATTTTTCATTTTATATCTGTTAACCACATTTGTTGAAGTATCCTATTTTGTGTGCAGCAGTATTGGCATTGTGGATTTATGAAATAATTTTGTCTTTGTTTTACTTGTAATACTGTACCTCTTTTGTTTCAATGTGTTATGTTGAAATTGCGGAGATGATGAGTGGAGTGGAGATGATGAAAGTCTTCAGGCAGGGTCTGTTGAGAATTAAAGAGAGAGATGGAAATGTTAAAATAACATTATCAATTTTTTTTGTTTGCAGTAAGAGCATATAAAACAGGAAATATACTTCCATTTTGTATGCATTCATATAGGTTTAGCTTATGGGGTTAGGCTTAGAGAGTGGTGCATATAAAAAAGGATAGATCTTTGCATTTATTATGTTTTCATAACGCTTGTTGTATTATTCTGGTTTGTGTGCACCACTGTTGTCATTATAGGTTTAGGTTATGGGGTTAGGCTTAGAGGTTGGTGCACCCAAAACAGGATTTATTGTTTGATTTAGTATGTGTTAACAACATTTGTTGTAGTATCCTGTTTTGTGTTCATCACAGTTGATATTAGAGGTTTAGGTTATGGGGTTAGGCTTAGAGGTCCGTGCACATTTTTCCATTTTATATGTGTTAACAATATTGGTAGCAGTATACTGTTTTGTGCGCACCACAGTTGGCATTAGAGGTTTAGGTTATGGGGTTAGTGTTTGAGTTTGATGCACAGAAAACAGGATATATCCTTCTATTTTATATGTGTTAACAATATTTGTTGTAGTATCCTGTTTTGTGTAGGCCACTGTTGAGATGATGTGTTATCATTGGGGCATCAAAAACATAATATATATTTCATTTTATATCTGTTACCAAAATTTGTTGTAGTATCCTGTTTTGTGTGCGCCACTGTTGTCATTATGGATTGAATGTTTTTGTTTTGTTCTATTCTGTTTAGTGTGTGTGAGTGTTAGCATTAGGTTGTAGGTTCTGGTGTTACGCTTATAGGGTTATTTATGTTGCAGTGCATTTTGATAATGGCGCACACCAAACGGGATATCTTTTTTTTGTTTCGTTTTTACTTGTTGTACTGCACCTGTTCTGTAGAAATCTTAGTTGTGTATAAATGACATAGGTTCCCCTGCTGCCAATGTTCCTGCAACCCTCTTTAGGCATTGTCTGTTGAAAAAGATAGACAGAAATGAAAATGTTGAAATATGACAATATTCGTAATAGTATACTGTTTTGTGTGCACGACAATTGGCATTACAGGTTTAGGCTTTGAGTTTGGTGCACAGAAAGCAGGATCTATTCTTTTTTTTATATGTGTTAACAACATTTGTTGTAGTATCCTGTTTTGTGTGCGCCACTATTGGCATTATGGTGTTAATATTTTTTATTTTTTTATTTATGATATTCTGTTTTGTGTGTGTCACTGTTAGCATTCTGGTTGTAGGTTCTGGGGTTAGGCTTAGAGG
The DNA here is from genome assembly GCA_027410445.1 of Discoglossus pictus. NCBI lineage: Eukaryota > Metazoa > Chordata > Amphibia > Anura > Alytidae > Discoglossus > Discoglossus pictus. The sequence goes on along the minus strand of CM050167.1, from coordinate 155,942,516 downwards.
GTTAGTTATGTTGCTGTGCATTTTGACATTGGCGCACACCAAACAGGACTTTTTATATTTTACCTGTTGTGTTAAATTTTTAGTTGTGTGTAAATGACAGAGGGTCCCCTGCTGCCAATCTTCCTGCGACACTCTTCAGGTAGTGTCTGTTGAAAAAGATAGAGAGAAATGGAAATGTTGAAATATTATCAAAAAGCATTTTTTTTTTATTACCTTTTTTTTTTAACGAAATTTAGTTGTATACATGACCTGTTGTAAATTGCTGCAGATTTGACAGTCCGTGTTAAACCGTGCAGTGCAAATTATTCAGTGACACTGTTCAGGCAGAGTCTGTTAAAAATTATGTAAAAAAAGCAAATTGTGAAATGGGCAGTGCAAATATATATGTATATCTATTTTTTTCCAAAAGTATTAATTAGGTTTTAAAAGATATGTTAATAAAAACTATTTTGTTGTAGAAATGTCTCCTCTTTTGTTCCTTTGAAATAACTAGCATGTTAGGCCACAAACATTTATCTCTATTTGAATTTTTACTATACATGTATAATGGCTTCTAATTTCTTCAGTACATTTTTTAATTGTTTTGTGCCAATATTTGAGATTTTTTTTATTTATTATTAATTGGCTAGCGACTTGCCCGTCAAAAATGACGGGGCAATAACATTTGAAGCCATGGTAATGCTGTTTGAGACATAATTGAAACCATTTTGTACTGTGATGACCTTCGGCGCTCATCGCATGTCTCGCAATCAGCCCCTTCGGCGCTCATTGCAAGCCTCATTGCGAGCCTCTTTTGGTCCTCTGAGAGAGATATCTATTTCTATGTATATGTAGTTAAGTAATAATTAATGATGTATTAAATACATTTATATAGTTTAATTATTTGTAATTGATATATGCAGCAAGCTGAAGAGCTAACAATCTGTTTGTATTTTGCGTCTGCATAGAATATCCATTTTGAGTGTTTGTGCCTTGCTTATAAAGTGTAATGAATGTTTGAAGTGTGCATTCTAAATAGGCTGTGTGTGCGAGGTAAAGCCGTTGGTTTATTGTGTAAAGCGGCATTGTATAGTAAAGTTATTAATGTTGTACGCTTCTCTTGAGCATTTTTCGGCTTTTGTAATAGTGTATCTTGTAGGTCGTAGTGTGATGTGTAAAGTGGTACGCAGTTTACATTGGTTTTCACGGTCCATGAGCATTTTCCAGCATTTGTAAGAATGTATTTTGTAGTTTGTAGTGTGATGTGTAAAGTGCTACGCGTGCAGTGTTTTGCGCGGTCCGGGGTTGTGTAGCCTGTAAATTTTGGACTTTTAAATAAAAGAATACCTGATGTCCTGGCTGTTAATCTATAAGGTATATTTCAAATACTGGTGAAACAATTTTTTTAACAATACTAACATTTTCTATTCTGTGCTATGAAATAGTAATATAACAATAGGTCAACTTTGTATGAATGAGTATTGAAACCCATTACATATTGCTTTGTAACATGCAACTTGTAGTTTAACTACTGGTAAATCACATAGGTATTAAATCCAGAGCAAGGCAAACAGTAAAAAAAAAACATTAAAATTCGCCAATTGTATCAAAGGGGGAAAAAATGAATTTCTTCCTGACCCCAGTAACTGGCAATCTCATTACTCCCTGTATCAATACTGTGTATTTAATTATACATTTCTATTTATGACCAAATGGTCATCCTCTTACTAACATGAACCCTTAATTACATACAATGAAACAACTTTCCACCCCTTTTAAAATACAATTTTAACATTACAAACAGTAACACCCTGACTTTATTTTTTTTTTCAATATAAACTTTAATGTCATCTTGATTTTTTCATCTTGAAATAGCAACATAGAGTTGTTCATGTGCAAATACAGGTTCCTGTACTAAAATCCCAACAGACTTAAAAGTCTGTCCTTGGGATTTATTTATGATCATGGCAAATGCCATGATATTGGGAAATTGTCTCCTTTGAAGAACAAAAGGCAAACCACTCTCACTTGGAGACCTATCAATTCTTGCTATAAAAACTTGTTCACCTTTATGGGTACCATTCATAATTTCTGCATGTATGAAATGTTCTCTTAAATCCTGTACAATTAAGCTGGTCCCATTACAAAGTCCTTTTTTGGGATTCATATTTCTCAGTAGCATGAAAATTGCCCCTTTTTTAAATAGCAAAATATGTGGTGGCATTCCAGATAGTGTTAAAATTTTTATTAATTACATAGTAAATTAGGTTGAAAAAAGACTTTAGTCCATCAAGTTCAAACTTTTTAGATCTCGTCTGATCTGCAAAACGTGGATTTATTGTTAATTGACCCAGAGGAAGGCAACACGAAAAAAAAAAACAGTGAAACTTGGCTAATTGTCTCAACAGGGAAAAAATATATAAAATTCCTTCCTGACCCCAGATACTGGTGATCTGATTCATCCCTGGATCAATACTACATTGTTACATAGTTACATAGGGCCTCATTCAATTATCGGCCGTAAAACGGCTGCAAAGCTGCGATTCCTTGCGGCCGCCTTACGGCCCTGTGTAGAGCTACTTTTACCTTGCAATTCAATTATACGGCGCCGCAAGGATATCCCCTTCCGGCCGGCCGCATATCATGCAAACGGCCGGAAGCTTTTTCCCAGCGCCCGTAAATCTTGTTTTCCGGCCGCAAAGTCCTAAAACTGAAAATGCAAATATAAAATCGAGAATGCACTGTAAAGCTCCGTAAATGCTAGGCATCATAATGGGGGACACGAGGATTAATAGCAACACCCTCTCAAGCTTGCACATCAGCCCAAATCTGATATATTATTTACGTATTACTTTACGTCCCGTAGTTCCGCGGGCTGGTCCTTGTTCAAACCCGTACGGGTTTGGAGAAGGAGGGCCGCAAACCAAGCATTGTAATAGCCAATATATATTCAATCCAGCACTGCAAAGCACTGTAAATGATGGGGAACATAACGGGGGGGCATGAGGATTACTAGCCAAATATTCTCAAGCTTGCACATCGCCAAATTGTACTTTGATTTTAAAATCCGTACATGTCCCACGGACTTCACTGACCAAGCCCGTAGCTCCGTATTCAAGCCCGTGCGGGCTGTCCTCCAAGCCCGCAGCTCGTTTTTAAAGGCCGTACGTACTTGGAGGTTAAAGGTATCCATTTTGTTACAGTTTTTGCAGTCTGCATGGTTTAAGCCTGTAACCCTAAAATGGAGGCCCAAGCATTACAGCCTCCAAATTAACAATAGTTCAAATTAGTTTAATATTCCTCATATGTTTGATTGGTCAGCACACATAGAGGTTCCATTGTAGCCTCTAAAACAGCCCCATAATAGAATATGTCACCCCAATATTGGCGTGCACAGCAAATGTGTTTTGACAACATGTAGCTGACATGAGCGGTCCCACATCATTGCGCAGTTCTAATATTTTTGACTGTTGCGCATCGA